>JAQPZY010000952.1:0-492500 GCA_029931535.1 Margaritifera margaritifera
ATGCATGGCAAAACTCACTTTTGCTCAAATTGAATTGTCAGATTCGCATCGCTGAGTCGATCGAAGAATTTTCGAATGGTTTCCAAATGATCTTCCCAGGTGTTGTTGTAGATAATGACGTCATCGATATAAGCGTCACAATTATCAAGACCAAATGTTATCATGTTCATCAGACGTTGAAACGTTGCAGGCGAATTTTTCATTCCAAACGGCATGACTTTATATTGATAAATCCATCTGGAGTTACAAATGCTGAAATTTCTTTTGCCCTTTCCGTCAGTGGAATTTGCCAGAATCCTTTTAAAAGGTCAAACTTGGTGACATATTCCGCATTTCCAATTTTATCAATGCAATCGTCCATTCTTGGGATTGGAAATGAATCAGTTTTGGGTGACACTGTTGACTTTTCTATAGTCAGTACACATACGGAATGTATTATCTGGCTTGGGAACAAGAATACATGGTGAACTCCAGTTACTTTTACTTGGTTCTATGAAATCATTCTCCAGTAAATACTGAATTTCTTTCTTCAGATAGTTCTGTTTGAGAGGATTCATCCTATAAGGATGCTGTTTCACAGGCGCAGAATCTACAATGTCAACGTCATGATAAATTTTACTTGTTCGTGTTGGAACATCAGGAAACAAGTGCTCATAGTCATGTAATAGCTGTTTTAGTTCATTTCTTTCCTGTTGTTGTAGATGTGAAAGTTTCTGGTCTAGGTTGTTCAATATTTCTGAATTCCGAAGATTGGTTATACCAGAGTCACTATAGTCTGATCGTACTCCATCGTTGATATCTTCACTGTGTGGGACAGGTACAACTAAATTAACTGAATAATTAGCTGGAGCTATCTCTGTCAAAATATTCCTTTAACATATTTATATGACAAAGTTGTTTCTGTTTCCGTCTCCCAGGAGTGTTAATGATATAATTTAAGTCATTTACTTTCTTTTCAACGGTATAAGGACCATAAAATTTAGCCTGAAGAGGATTCTGAGGTATGGGAAAGAGAGCCAGAACTTTGTCACCAGGTTTAAAACTCCTTTCCTGTGAATTTCTGTCATACCTTAATTTCATTTTTGACTGGGTAGTGTGAAGATTAGTTCTTGCTACTTCACAGGCCTTTGACAACTTGTATTTGAAATCAGAGACATAATCAAGAAGATTAATCTTTGAATCTTCATTTGAAAGAAGTTTCTCTTTCAATAATTTCAATGGTCCACGGACAGTATGACCAAAAACTAGTTCAAAGGGACTAAAACCCAACGACTCTTGAACTGATTCCCTAACAGCAAACAACAACAAATGAACACCCTCATCCCAATCCTTTTCTGTATCAAAGCAATATGATCGAATCATATTCTTCAAAGTTTGATGAAATCTTTCCAAAGCACCTTGACTTTCAGGGTGATAGGCAGAAGATTTAAACTGTTGGATGCCTAATTCATGCATAACTTGTTGGAAAATTCCAGACATAAAATTTGACCCTTGATCCGACTGGACAGATTTGGGAAGGCCAACAAGTGTAAAAAAACTTCACCAAAGCTTTCACAATAGTTTTAGTTTTTATATTTCTCAGAGGAATTGCCTCTGGAAATCTTGTAGATGCACACATGATGGTCAACAAGTATTGGTTGCCTGACTTGGTTTTAGGTAAAGGACCAACACAGTCTACTATTATTCTACTAAATGGTTCATCAAATGCAGGAATAGGTTGCAGATGAGCCTTAGGTATCTTCTGATTGGGTTTTCCTACCATTTGACAAGTGTGACAAGATCTGCAGTATTTAGAAACATCACTTTTGAGTTTCGGCCAATAAAAATGATTCAAGATCTTGTGATAAGTCTTACGGACTCCTAAATGACCAGCCAAAGGAGTTTCATGGGCTAAATTAAGAATTTCCTGTCGATATGACTTAGGAACAACAATTTGATAGCTCACTGACCACTCGTCACCAGCGGGTACATCAGGTGGTCTCCATTTCCTCATAAGGACCCCATTTTTCACAAAGTAACACACTGGAACTTGTGTGGCTTCAGTTTCACTAATAGCCCTCTGAAACAAACAAGATATCTCGGGATCTTGCTCCTGTTCAACGACAAGGGATTGTCGTTTGTCATCCTGATTAGAACAAAGAGAATGAGTTGCCAAAAGAGGATCACTGTGATCAATACCATTTGATTGATCAATACCTGAGGAAAAAGTGACCTCATCAAAAGACTGACCAATACATGTGTCAGCTAAAGGAATAATATCCTGATCAACATCACTCTCAAGAGCTCTTTTTGCCATAGCTCTAGTAACTGCACAAGCAGGGTACAAATCAGGGATTTCAGTTTCGACAGGATCAACTTTCTGATCCAAACAAGGCTTGTCAGTTACAAGTGGATTAACCACAACCTTATCTCCAGCTAGGTCATTGCCTAGTAATAAATGAACACCCTCTATGGGTAAAGAAGTCACTGCCCCAACAGTCACAGGTCCAGAAACTAAGTCTGATGCCAAATTTACACAATGGAGAGGAACATTTACAAAGCCGCACTCTACTCCCTGAACAAGAACACTTTCACTTGAAGAAGACTCCTCAGACAAAGGCAAAGTACCTGATAATAAAAGACTCTGAGAAGCTCCAGTGTCCCTTAATATTTTAATTGGGATAGGTTTGGCAGAATCACCAATAAGTGATATAGAACCTTCTGACATGAATGGTTCATAAGCCTCCAAAATAGAATCAGACTGGGGTTTGTTTGACCCAACAAATGTATTGCTTTCAATACAAGACCGTGACCTTGACCTCGTAGAAATAAGAGCATTTGGAAAAGCTCTGTCTTTTCTCTGTTGCTTATTTTTCAACTTGAAGCAATCAGAAATAACGTGCCCTTTCGTTTTACAATAAGTGCACGTAGGAAGAGATAAGGATTTCTGATCAGTCTTATCAGATGTTTGATTCCTAACAGTTGTGCTGTTGTGAAATTTGGAAGTACTCGAATGAGATTGAAATGGTTTTTTACCAGAAAACTGCTGAGAGGACGACTTATTGCCAAATGAAATTTTGTGAGTCAAGGAATAATCATCAGCCATACGAGCAGCATTTTCCAAAGTTTCCACATTCTGCTCGTCAAGATAGGTTTTAACATCACTATGGATGCACCTCTTGAACTCTTCAATTAATACGAGCTGTCTGAGGTTATCATAACCTTGATCAACTTTCTTGGCTGAGCACCACCTATCAAATAGTTGTTCTTTATCCCTTGCAAATTCGACATGAGTTTGTCCAGTTTCTTTTCTACAATTCCTAAACCTTTGTCGATATGCCTCTGGTACCAACTCATAAGCTTTCAAGATGTACTCCTTAACCACATCATAATCAGTGCTTTGTTGTACTGACAGTGAAATGTAGACTTCACGAGCTTTGCCAATAAGTACACTTTGTAATAACAAAGTCCAATGCTCTCTGGGCCATTTCAAGTTTTCAGCTATTTTCTCGAAATGAAGAAAGTATTTATCTACTTCTTTTTCCTGAAAAGGGGTACTAACCTAATATATATGGTAGCATCAAAACCTGAACTTGTGTTTTAAAGGAGTGGAGTGTGCTCTGTTTGCCAGTTCTAATTCTCTTAACTTAAATTGCATTTCCCTTTCTTCTCTTTGCATCTGCATCTGCATCTGCATTTGTATTTGTCTATCTTCTTTCTCTCTCCATCTGCATTTGCTCTCTCTTCTTTCTCTCTCTCCATCTGCCTCTCTTCTTTTTCGCTCTCCATCTGCCTCTCTTCTTTTTCTCTCTCTCTGTGTCTGAAGCTTTGCCAATTCTAAATCCATCTGGTTCTTTAACTCTAATTCCATTAATTTCCTGTCAGAACCAGATACAGGCTTTCTCTTCAAACTTAAAGCACTATTTTCAAAAATTCCCTTTCCTACTAAATACTGAATTCAAAATAATCTTTATCTCCTGTTTTGTCAATGATACTTTTGCCTCAGATAGACTGTATTTTCTGGCAAGCTCGAGCAACTCATCCTTTCTCATGCACTCTAACCCCTCCTGGGTAGGTTTTGAAATGAAATTCTGAACATTAGATGCCATTGTAAATGCTTGTTGGTTTCACACAAAAAAATTTCTCTATTTAAAAATCTTTGCCAAAGACAAAAAAAAATTCCAAGACAAAATCAATATGAATTTCAAAGATAAATTTAATATCTCTAATATGCTTTAAAGAAATTCAATCCCGGAACGACGAGCCCCCAATTTCTGTTACGACTCTATGGTCTAAGAAAAATGTAACAGAAAGAAAGTGAAACCAACAAATCAAGTAAAAAATCAACAAGCAATTTATTACTAGATAATTAAAATGAAAAATCAAAAAGTCACTTACAGTAATGTGTTTTGAAATCCTAATAATCCAATAAGAATGATTGTTCTAATCACAAGTCCTAAATATAGAATGTTCCGAATTCACGGCTGTGTCCTTGAATGTTATGATGTGCTAATGGTCTCCAAAGTCCTGATGTACTAGTAATCTTGATGTGCTGATGTCAAAATGAAGTATTCCAAAATCTCTGAATAAGTTCACTTAAATTCCAAAATCATCAATTAAAAATCCAAAATCCAAAAGTTATGAGCACTGTTATAATCCAATGAATATTTAAAATAATTCCTCTCTTAGAATTTGGAATGAATTTTCACAACTGTAATAGCTCTTTACAAGACTGATGGTAATGTCAAAACTGAATAAATGTCCACCAAACATGGCATATATAAAGATTGGTCACATGACAGAATGTTCTAGAACATGTGTCATCTTAATGGAATTTTACTTGTAAACAAAAATTCAACCTTGACCTTCAAATTGAGAAAACATATTGATCAAAACAACCTAATTCAAGGACACTAGTTAAACATGTTTTTCCTGATAACATTAAGATTTAAGCAAATATTAAAGTGAAGAAACATTTATAATTTCCTAAAATATTTATAATATTATATAAACATCATACATAACACCTCCCCTCATAAAGAAAAAGAAAGATTTATGTAATAAAGCTTTCTTTTGAATATACATCTAATACTATAATAACCAAAATTACATAAGAACATGTTTTATGATACTGGACTTAATTACATCAAGCAATATTACATTTCTAGGCACGTGAGAGTGCATCTGCAATCACATTGTCTTTTCCCCTGATGTGTTTGATGTCAATGTTATATTCCTGCAATATCAAACTCCATCTCAACAATCTCCGATTTTTATCTTTCATTTTGTTGATGAAAGTAAGGGGATTGTGATCACTGTACACAATAATTGGAGAAAGAGCTGAGGTAACATACACTTCAAAATGCTGTAAAGCCAATATCAAAGCCAAACATTCCTTCTCAATTGTGGAATAATTTTTCTGGTGCTTGTTTAGTTTTTTAGAAAAATAACACACAGGGTGATCCACACCACTTTTGTCTTCCTGAATCAATACTCCACCAACCCCTACATCACTTGCATCAACAGATAATTTAAATGATTGGCTAAAATTTGGTGCAGAAAGAACTGGTGCATTCTTAAGCATGGCCTTTAACTTGTCAAAAGATTCCTGACACTTGTCAGACCAATAAAATTTGGCTTTCTTACTCAATAAACTTGTCAAAGGTTCAGCAATTTTGGAAAAATTGGAACAAAATTTCCGATAATATCCAGCCATACCTAGAAATCGCATCAGTTGCTTTTTACAAATTGGAACTTGAAATTCAGAGATAGCTTTGACCTTAGCTTCTATAGGTTTAACTTGACCTTGTCCCACAATATGTCCTAAAAATGTGACACAAGCATGGCAAAACTCACTTTTGCTCAAATTAATTGTCAGATTCGCATCACTGAGTCGATCGAAGAATTTTCGAATGGTTTCCAAATGATCTTCCCAGGTGTTGTTGTAGATAATGACGTCATCGATATAAGCGTCACAATTATCAAGACCAAATGTTATCATGTTCATCAGACGTTGAAACGTTGCAGGCGAATTTTTCATTCCAAACGGCATGACTTTATATTGATAAAGTCCATCTGGAGTTACAAATGTTGAAATTTCTTTTGCCCTTTCCGTCAGTGGAATTTGCCAGAATCCTTTTAAAAGGTCAAACTTGGTGACATATTCCGCATTTCCAATTTTATCAATGCAATCGTCCATTCTTGGGATTGGAAATGAATCAGTTTTGGTGACACTGTTGACTTTTCTATAGTCAGTACACATACGGAATGTATTATCTGGCTTGGGAACAAGAATACATGGTGAACTCCAGTTACTTTTACTTGGTTCTATGAAATCATTCTCCAGTAAATACTGAATTTCTTTCTTCAGATAGTTCTGTTTGAGAGGATTCATCCTATAAGGATGCTGTTTCACAGGCGCAGAATCTACAATGTCAACGTCATGATAAATTTTACTTGTTCGTGTTGGAACATCAGGAAACAAGTGCTCATAGTCATGTAATAGCTGTTTTAGTTCATTTCTTTCCTGTTGTTGTAGATGTGAAAGTTTCTGGTCTAGGTTGTTCAATATTTCTGAATTCCGAAGATTGGTTATACCAGAGTCACTATAGTCTGATCGTACTCCATCGTTGATATCTTCACTGTGTGGGACAGGTACAACTAAATTAACTGAATAATTAGCTGGGCTATCTCTGTCAAAATATTCCTTTAACATATTTATATGACAAAGTTGTTTCTGTTTCCGTCTCCCAGGAGTGTTAATGATATAATTTAAGTCATTTACTTTCTTTTCAACGGTATAAGGACCATAAAATTTAGCCTGAAGAGGATTCTGAGGGAAAGAGAGCCAGAACTTTGTCACCAGGTTTAAAACTCCTTTCCTGTGAATTTCTGTCATACCTTAATTTCATTTTTGACTGGGTAGTGTGAAGATTAGTTCTTGCTACTTCACAGGCCTTTGACAACTTGTATTTGAAATCAGAGACATAATCAAGAAGATTAATCTTTGAATCTTCATTTGAAAGAAGTTTCTCTTTCAATAATTTCAATGGTCCACGGACAGTATGACCAAAAACTAGTTCAAAGGGACTAAAACCCAACGACTCTTGAACTGATTCCCTAACAGCAAACAACAACAAATGAACACCCTCATCCCAATCCTTTTCTGTATCAAAGCAATATGATCGAATCATATTCTTCAAAGTTTGATGAAATCTTTCCAAAGCACCTTGACTTTCAGGGTGATAGGCAGAAGATTTAAACTGTTGGATGCCTAATTCATGCATAACTTGTTGGAAAATTCCAGACATAAAATTTGACCCTTGATCTGACTGGACAGATTTGGGAAGGCCAACAAGTGTAAAAAAACTTCACCAAAGCTTTCACAATAGTTTTAGTTTTTATATTTCTCAGAGGAATTGCCTCTGGAAATCTTGTAGATGCACACATGATGGTCAACAAGTATTGGTTGCCTGACTTGGTTTTAGGTAAAGGACCAACACAGTCTACTATTATTCTACTAAATGGTTCATCAAATGCAGGAATAGGTTGCAGATGAGCCTTAGGTATCTTCTGATTGGGTTTTCCTACCATTTGACAAGTGTGACAAGATCTGCAGTATTTAGAAACATCACTTTTGAGTTTCGGCCAATAAAAATGATTCAAGATCTTGTGATAAGTCTTACGGACTCCTAAATGACCAGCCAAAGGAGTTTCATGGGCTAAATTAAGAATTTCCTGTCGATATGACTTAGGAACAACAATTTGATAGCTCACTGACCACTCGTCACCAGCGGGTACATCAGGTGGTCTCCATTTCCTCATAAGGACCCCATTTTTCACAAAGTAACACACTGGAACTTGTGTGGCTTCAGTTTCACTAATAGCCCTCTGAAACAAACAAGATATCTCGGGATCTTGCTCCTGTTCAACGACAAGGGATTGTCGTTTGTCATCCTGATTAGAACAAAGAGAATGAGTTGCCAAAAGAGGATCACTGTGATCAATACCATTTGATTGATCAATACCTGAGGAAAAAGTGACCTCATCAAAAGACTGACCAATACATGTGTCAGCTAAAGGAATAATATCCTGATCAACATCACTCTCAAGAGCTCTTTTTGCCATAGCTCTAGTAACTGCACAAGCAGGGTACAAATCAGGGATTTCAGTTTCGACAGGATCAACTTTCTGATCCAAACAAGGCTTGTCAGTTACAAGTGGATTAACCACAACCTTATCTCCAGCTAGGTCATTGCCTAGTAATAAATGAACACCCTCTATGGGTAAAGAAGTCACTGCCCCAACAGTCACAGGTCCAGAAACTAAGTCTGATGCCAAATTTACACAATGAAGAGGAACATTTACAAAGCCGCACTCTACTCCCTGAACAAGAACACTTTCACTTGAAGAAGACTCCTCAGACAAAGGCAAAGTACCTGATAATAAAAGACTCTGAGAAGCTCCAGTGTCCCTTAATATTTTAATTGGGATAGGTTTGGCAGAATCACCAATAAGTGATATAGAACCTTCTGACATGAATGGTTCATAAGCCTCCAAAATAGAATCAGACTGGGGTTTGTTTGACCCAACAAATGTATTGCTTTCAATACAAGACCGTGACCTTGACCTCGTAGAAATAAGAGCATTTGGAAAAGCTCTGTCTTTTCTCTGTTGCTTATTTTTCAACTTGAAGCAATCAGAAATAACGTGCCCTTTCTTTTTACAATAAGTGCACGTAGGAAGAGATAAGGATTTCTGATCAGTCTTATCAGATGTTTGATTCCTAACAGTTGTGCTGTTGTGAAATTTGGAAGTACTCGAATGAGATTGAAATGGTTTTTTACCAGAAAACTGCTGAGAGGACGACTTATTGCCAAATGAAATTTTGTGAGTCAAGGAATAATCATCAGCCATACGAGCAGCATTTTCCAAAGTTTCCACATTCTGCTCGTCAAGATCGGTTTTAACATCACTATGGATGCACCTCTTGAACTCTTCAATTAATACGAGCTGTCTGAGGTTATCATAAGCTTGATCAACTTTCTTGGCTGAGCACCACCTATCAAATAGTTGTTCTTTATCCCTTGCAAATTCGACATGAGTTTGTCCAGTTTCTTTTCTACAATTCCTAAACCTTTGTCGATATGCCTCTGGTACCAACTCATAAGCTTTCAAGATGTACTCCTTAACCACATCATAATCAGTGCTTTGTTGTACTGACAGTGAAATGTAGACTTCACGAGCTTTGCCAATAAGTACACTTTGTAATAACAAAGTCCAATGCTCTCTGGGCCATTTCAAGTTTTCAGCTATTTTCTCGAAATGAAGAAAGTATTTATCTACTTCTTTTTCCTGAAAAGGGGGTACTAACCTAATATATCTAGTAACATCAAAACCTGAACTTGTGTTTTAAAGGAGTGGAGTGTGCTCTGTTTGCCAGTTCTAATTCTCTTAACTTAAATTGCATTTCCCTTTCTTCTCTTTGCATCTGCATCTGCATCTGCATTTGTATTTGTCTATCTTCTTTCTCTCTCCATCTGCATTTGCCTCTCTTCTTTCTCTCTCTCCATCTGCCTCTCTTCTTTTTCTCTCTCCATCTGCCTCTCTTCTTTTCTCTCTCTCTCTCTGAATCTGAAGCTTTGCCAATTCTAAATCCATCTGGTTCTTTAACTCTAATTCCCTTAATTTCCTGTCAGAACCAGATACAGGCTTTCTCTTCAAACTTAAAGCACTATTTTCAAAAATTCCCTTTCCTACTAAATACTGAATCAAAATAATCTTTATCTCCTGTTTTGTCAATGATACTTTTGCCTCAGATAGACTGTATTTTCTGGCAAGCTCGAGCAACTCATCCTTTCTCAAGCACTCTAACCCCTCCTGGGTAGGTTTTGAAATGAAATTCTGAACATTAGATGCCATTGTAAATGCTTGTTGGTTTCACACACAAAAAAATTCTCTTTAAAAAATCTTTGCCAAAGACAAAAAAAAAAAATTTCCAAGACAAAATCAATATGAATTTCAAAGATAAATTTAATATCTCTAATATGCTTTAAAGAAATTCAATCCCGGAACGACGAGCCCCCAATTTCTGTTACGACTCTATGGTCTAAGAAAAATGTAACAGAAAGAAAGTGAAACCAACAAATCAAGTAAAAATCAACAAGCAATTTATTACTAGATAATTAAAATGAAAAATCAAAAAGTCACTTACAGTAATGTGTTTTGAAATCCTAATAATCCAATAAGAATGATTGTTCTAATCACAAGTCCTAAATATAGAATGTTCCGAATTCACGACTGTGTCCTTGAATGTTATGATGTGCTAATGGTCTCCAAAGTCCTGATGTACTAGTAATCTTGATGTGCTGATGTCAAAATGAAGTATTCCAAAATCTCTGAATAAGTTCACTTAAATTCCAAAATCATCAATTAAAAATCCAAAATCCAAAAGTTTATGAGCACTGTTATAATCCAATGAATATTTAAAATAATTCCTCTCTTAGAATTTGGAATGAATTTTCACAACTGTAATAGCTCTTTACAAGACTGATGGTAATGTCAAAACTGAATAAATGTCCACCAAACATGGCATATATAAAGATTGGTCACATGACAGAATGTTCTAGAACATGTGTCATCTTAATGGAATTTTAACTTGTAAACAAAAATTCAACCTTGACCTTCAAATTGAGAAAACATATTGATCAAAACAACCTAATTCAAGGACACTAGTTAAACATGTTTTTCCTGATAACATTAAGATTTAAGCAAATATTAAAGTGAAGAAACATTTATAATTTCCTAAAATATTTATAATATTATATAAACATCATACATAACACCTCCCCTCATAAAGAAAAAGAAAGATTTATGTAATAAAGCTTTCTTTTGAATATACATCTAATACTATAATAACCAAAATTACATAAGAACATGTTTTATGATACTGGACTTAATTACATCAAGCAATATTACATTTCTAGGCACGTGAGAGTGCATCTGCAATCACATTGTCTTTTCCCCTGATGTGTCTGATGTCAATGTTATATTCCTGCAATATCAAACTCCATCTCAACAATCTCCGATTTTTATCTTTCATTTTGTTGATGAAAGTAAGGGGATTGTGATCACTGTACACAATAATTGGAGAAAGAGCTGAGGTAACATACACTTCAAAATGCTGTAAAGCCAATATCAAAGCCAAACATTCCTTCTCAATTGTGGAATAATTTTTCTGGTGCTTGTTTAGTTTTTTAGAAAAATAACACACAGGGTGATCCACACCACTTTTGTCTTCCTGAATCAATACTCCACCAACCCCTACATCACTTGCATCAACAGATAATTTAAATGATTGGCTAAAATTTGGTGCAGAAAGAACTGGTGCATTCTTAAGCATGGCCTTTAACTTGTCAAAAGATTCCTGATGCTTTCTTACTCAATAAACTTGTCAAAGGTTCAGCAATTTTGGAAAAATTGGAACAAAATTTCCGATAATATCCAGCCATACCTAGAAATCGCATCAGTTGCTTTTTACAAATTGGAACTTGAAATTCAGAGATAGCTTTGACCTTAGCTTCTATAGGTTTAACTTGACCTTGTCCCACAATATGTCCTAAAAATGTGACACAAGCATGGCAAAACTCACTTTTGCTCAAATTAATTGTCAGATTCGCATCACTGAGTCGATCGAAGAATTTTCGAATGGTTTCCAAATGATCTTCCCAGGTGTTGTTGTAGATAATGACGTCATCGATATAAGCGTCACAATTATCAAGACCAAATGTTATCATGTTCATCAGACGTTGAAACGTTGCAGGCGAATTTTTCATTCCAAACGGCATGACTTTATATTGATAAAGTCCATCTGGAGTTACAAATGCTGAAATTTCTTTTGCCCTTTCCGTCAGTGGAATTTGCCAGAATCCTTTTAAAAGGTCAAACTTGGTGACATATTCCGCATTTCCAATTTTATCAATGCAATCGTCCATTCTTGGGATTGGAAATGAATCAGTTTTGGTGACACTGTTGACTTTTCTATAGTCAGTACACATACGGAATGTATTATCTGGCTTGGGAACAAGAATACATGGTGAACTCCAGTTACTTTTACTTGGTTCTATGAAATCATTCTCCAGTAAATACTGAATTTCTTTCTTCAGATAGTTCTGTTTGAGAGGATTCATCCTATAAGGATGCTGTTTCACAGGCGCAGAATCTACAATGTCAACGTCATGATAAATTTTACTTGTTCGTGTTGGAACATCAGGAAACAAGTGCTCATAGTCATGTAATAGCTGTTTTAGTTCATTTCTTTCCTGTTGTTGTAGATGTGAAAGTTTCTGGTCTAGGTTGTTCAATATTTCTGAATTCCGAAGATTGGTTATACCAGAGTCACTATAGTCTGATCGTACTCCATCGTTGATATCTTCACTGTGTGGGACAGGTACAACTAAATTAACTGAATAATTAGCTGGAGCTATATCTGTCAAAATATTAATTTAACATATTTATATGACAAAGTTGTTTCTGTTTCCGTCTCCCAGGAGTGTTAATGATATAATTTAAGTCATTTACTTTCTTTTCAACGGTATAAGGACCATAAAATTTAGCCTGAAGAGGATTCTGAGGTATGGGAAAGAGAGCCAGAACTTTGTCACCAGGTTTAAAACTCCTTTCCTGTGAATTTCTGTCATACCTTAATTTCATTTTTGACTGGGTAGTCGTGACAGATTAGTTTTTGCTACTTCCACAGGCCCTTTTTGACAACTTTTATTTTAAATCATAAAAATAATCAATAATATTAATCTTTTAATATTAATTTGAAAGATGTTTCTCTTTAAATAATTTCATTGGTCCACGGACATTTTGACAAAAAACTAGTTAAATGGGACTAAAACCCAACGACTCTTGAACTGATTCCCTAACAGCAAACAACAACAAATGAACACCCTCATCCCAATCCTTTTCTGTATCAAAGCAATATGATCGAATCATATTCTTCAAAGTTTGATGAAATCTTTCCAAAGCACCTTGACTTTCAGGGTGATAGCAGAAGATTTAAAACTGTTGGATGCCCTAATTCATTGCATAACTTGTTGGAAAATTCCAGACATAAAATTTGACCCCTTGATCTGACTGGACAGATTTGGGAAAGGCCAACAAGTGTAAAAAAAAACTTCACCAAAGCTTTCACAATAGTTTTAGTTTTTATATTTCTCAGAGGAATTGCCTCTGGGAAATCTTGTAGATGCACCATGGATGGTCAACCAAGTATTGGTTGCCTCTAACTTGGTTTAGGTAAAGGACCAACACAGTCTACCATTATTCTACTAAATGGTTCATCAAATGCAGGGAATAGGTTGCAGATGAGCCTTAGGTATCTTCTGATTGGGTTTTCCTACCATTTGACAAGTGTGACAAGATCTGCAGTATTTTGAAACATCACTTTTGAGTTTCGGCCAATAAAAATGATTCAAGATCTTGTGATAAGTCTTACGGACTCCTAAATGACCAGCCAAAGGAGTTTCATGGGCTATAATTAAGAATTTCCTGTCGATATGACTTAGGAAACAACAATTTGATAGCTCACTGACCACTCGCCACAGCGGGTACATCAGGTGGTCTCCCATTTCCTCATAAGGACCCCATTTTTCACAATAGTAACACACTGGAACTTGTGTGGCTTCAGTTTCACTAATAGCCCTCTGAAACCAAACAAGATATCTCGGGATCTTGCTCCTGTTCAACGACAAGGATTGTCGTTTTGTCATCCTGATTAGAACAAAGAGAATGAGTTGCCAAAAGAGGATCACTGTGATCAATACCATTTGATTGATCAATACCTGAGGAAAAAGTGACCTCATCAAAAGACTGACCATACATGTGTCAGCTAAAGGAATAATATCCCTGATCAACATCACTCTCAAGAGATCTTTTTGCCATAGCTCTAGTAACTGCACAAGCAGGGTACAAATCAGGGATTTCAGTTTCGACAGGATCAACTTTCTGATCCAAACAAGGCTTGTCAGTTACAAGTGGAATTAACCACAAACCTTATCTCCAGCTAGGTCATTGCCTAGTTATAACATGAACACCCTCTATGGGTAAAGAAGTCACTGCCCCAACAGTCACAGGGTCCAGAAACTAAGTCTGATGCCAAATTTACACAATGAAGAGGAACATTTACAAAGTGCACTCTACTCCCTGAACAAGAACACTTTCACTTGAAGAAAACTAATCAGACAAAGGCAAAGTACATGATAATAAAAGACTCTGAGAAGCTCCAGTGTCCCTTAATATTTTAATTGGGATAGGTTTGGCAGAATCACCAATAAGTGATATAGAACCTTCTGACATGAATGGTTCATAAGCCTCCAAAATAGAATCAGATCTGGGGTTTGTTTGACCCAACAAATGTATTGCTTCCAATACAAGACCGTGACCTTGACCTCGTAGAAATAAGAGCATTTGGAAAAAGCTCTGTCTTTTCTCTGTTGCTTATTTTTCAACTTGAAGCAATCAGAAATAACGTGCCCTTTCTTTTTACAATAAGTGCACGTAGGAAGAGATAAGGATTTTCTGATCAGTCTTATCAGATGTTTGATTCCTAACAGTTGTGCTGTTGTGAAATTTGGAAGTACTCGAATGAGATTGAATGGTTTTTTTACCAGAAAACTGCTGAGAGGACGACTTTTTGCCAAATGAAATTTTTGTGAGTCAAGGAATAATTCATCAGCCATACGAGCAGCATTTTCCAAAAGTTTCCACATTCTGCTCGTCAAGATAGGTTTTAACATCACTATGGATGCACATCTTGAACTCTTCAATTAATACGAGCTGTCTGAGGTTATCATAAGCTTGATCAACTTTCTTGGCTGAGCACCACCTATCAAATAGTTGTTCTTTATCCCTTGCAAATTTCGACATGGTTTGTCCAGTTTCTTTTCTACAATTCCTAAACCTTTGTCGATATGCCTCTGGTACCAACTCATAAGCTTTCAAGATGTACTCCTTAACACATCATAATCAGTGCTTTGTT
Source organism: Margaritifera margaritifera (assembly GCA_029931535.1). Classification (NCBI taxonomy): domain Eukaryota; kingdom Metazoa; phylum Mollusca; class Bivalvia; order Unionida; family Margaritiferidae; genus Margaritifera; species Margaritifera margaritifera. The sequence goes on from JAQPZY010000952.1 coordinate 15,023, forward strand.
TGTTACTGACAGTGAAATGTAGACTTCACGAGCTTTGCCAATAAGTACACTTTGTAATAACAAAGTCCCAATGCTCTCTGGGCCATTTTCAAGTTTTCAGCTATTTTCTCGAAAGAAGAAAGTATTTATCTACTTCTTTTTCCTGAAAAGGACGGTACTAACCTAATATACCTAGTAACATCAAAACCTGAACTTGTTTTTAAAGGAGTGGAGTGTGCTCTGTTTGCCAGTTCTAATTCTCTTAACTTAAATTGCATTTCCCTTTCTTCTCTTTGCATCTGCATCTGCATCTGCATTTGTATTTGTCTATCTTCTTTCTCTCTCCATCTGCATTTGCCTCTCTTCTTTCTCTCTCTCCATCTGCCTCTCTTCTTTTTCTCTCTCCATCTGCCTCTCTTCTTTTTCTCTCTCTCTGTGTCTGAAGCTTTGCCAATTCTAAATCCATCTGGTTCTTTAACTCTAATTCCCTTTATTTCCTGTCAGAACCAGATACAGGCTTTCTCTTCAAACTTAAAGCACTATTTTCAAAAATTCCCTTTCCTACTAAATACTGAATCAAAATAATCTTTATCTCCTGTTTTGTCAATGATACTTTCGCCTCAGATAGACTGTATTTTCTGGCAAGCTCGAGCGACTCATCCTTTCTCAAGCACTCTAACCCCTCCTGGGTAGGTTTTGAAATGAAATTCTGAACATTAGATGCCATTGTAAATGCTTGTTGGTTTCACACAAAAAAATTCTCTATTTAAAAATCTTTGCCAAAGACAAAAAAAAAAAATTTCCAAGACAAAATCAATATGAATTTCAAAGATAAATTTAATATCTCTAATATGCTTTAAAGAAATTCAATCCCGGAACGACGAGCCCCCAATTTCTGTTACGACTCTATGGTCTAAGAAAAATGTAACAGAAAGAAAGTGAAACCAACAAATCAAGTAAAAATCAACAAGCAATTTATTACTAGATAATTAAAATGAAAAATCAAAAAGTCACTTACAGTAATGTGTTTTGAAATCCTAATAATCCAATAAGAATGATTGTTCTAATCACAAGTCCTAAATATAGAATGTTCCGAATTCACGACTGTGTCCTTGAATGTTATGATGTGCTAATGGTCTCCAAAGTCCTGATGTACTAGTAATCTTGATGTGCTGATGTCAAAATGAAGTATTCCAAAATATCTGAATAAGTTCACTTAAATTCCAAAATCATCAATTAAAAATCCAAAATCCAAAAGTTTGTGAGCACTGTTATAATCCAATGAATATTTAAAATAATTCCTCTCTTAGAATTTGGAATGAATTTTCACAACTGTAATAGCTCTTTACAAGACTGATGGTAATGTCAAAACTGAATAAATGTCCACCAAACATGGCATATATAAAGATTGGTCACATGACAGAATGTTCTAGAACATGTGTCATCTTAATGGAATTTTAACTGTAAACAAAATTCAACCTTGACCTTCAAATTGAGAAAACATATTGATCAAAACAACCTAATTCAAGGACACTAGTTAAGCATGTTTTTCCTGATAACATTAAGATTTAAGCAAATATTAAAGTGAAGAAACATTTATAATTTCCTAAAATATTTATTATATAAACATCATACATAACACCTCCCCTCATAAAGAAAAAGAAAGATTTATGTAATAAAGCTTTCTTTTGAATATACATCTAATACTATAATAACCAAAATTACATAAGAACATGTTTTATGATACTGGACTTAATTACATCAAGCAATATTACATTTCTAGGCACGTGAGAGTGCATCTGCAATCACATTGTCTTTTCCCCTGATGTGTCTGATGTCAATGTTATATTCCTGCAATATCAAACTCCATCTCAACAATCTCCGATTTTTATCTTTCATTTTGTTGATGAAAGTAAGGGGATTGTGATCACTGTACACAATAATTGGAGAAAGAGCTGAGGTAACATACACTTCAAAATGCTGTAAAGCCAATATCAAAGCCAAACATTCCTTCTCAATTGTGGAATAATTTTTCTGGTGCTTGTTTAGTTTTTTAGAAAAATAACACACAGGGTGATCCACACCACTTTTGTCTTACTGAATCAATACTCCACCAACCCCTAGATCGCTTGCATCAACAGATAATTTAAATGATTGGCTAAAATTTGGTGCAGAAAGAACTGGTGCATTCTTAAGCATGGCCTTTAACTTGTCAAAAGATTCCTGACACTTGTCAGACCAATAAAATTTGGCTTTCTTACTCAATAAACTTGTCAAAGGTTCAGCAATTTTGGAAAAATTGGAACAAAATTTCCGATAATATCCAGCCATACCTAGAAATCGCATCAGTTGCTTTCTACAAATTGGAACTTGAAATTCAGAGATAGCTTTGACCTTAGCTTCTATAGGTTTAACTTGACCTTGTCCCACAATATGTCCTAAAAATGTGACACAAGCATGGCAAAACTCACTTTTGCTCAAATTAATTGTCAGATTCGCATCACTGAGTCGATCGAAGAATTTTCGAATGGTTTCCAAATGATCTTCCCAGGTGTTGTTGTAGATAATGACGTCATCGATATAAGCGTCACAATTATCAAGACCAAATGTTATCATGTTCATCAGACGTTGAAACGTTGCAGGCGACTTTTTCATTCCAAACGGCATTACTTTATATTGATAAAGTCCATCTGGAGTTACAAATGTTGAAATTTCTTTTGCCCTTTCCGTCAGTGGAATTTGCCAGAATCCTTTTAAAAGGTCAAACTTGGTGACATATTCCGCATTTCCAATTTTATCAATGCAATCGTCCATTCTTGGGATTGGAAATGAATCAATTTTGGTGACACTGTTGACTTTTCTATAGTCAGTACACATACGGAATGTATTATCTGGCTTGGGAACAAGAATACATGGTGAACTCCAGTTACTTTTACTTGGTTCTATGAAATCATTCTCCAGTAAATACTGAATTTCTTTCTTCAGATAGTTCTGTTTGAGAGGATTCATCCTATAAGGATGCTGTTTCACAGGCGCAGAATCTACAATGTCAACGTCATGATAAATTTTACTTGTTCGTGTTGGAACATCAGGAAACAAGTGCTCATAGTCATGTAATAGCTGTTTTAGTTCATTTCTTTCCTGTTGTTGTAGATGTGAAAGTTTCTGGTCTAGGTTGTTCAATATTTCTGAATTCCGAAGATTGGTTATACCAGAGTCACTATAGTCTGATCGTACTCCATCGTTGATATCTTCACTGTGTGGGACAGGTACAACTAAATTAACTGAATAATTAGCTGGGCTATCTCTGTTAAAATATTAATTTAACATATTTATATGACAAAGTTGTTTCTGTTTCCGTCTCCCAGGAGTGTTAATGATATAATTTAAGTCATTTACTTTCTTTTCAACGGTATAAGGACCATAAAATTTAGCCTGAAGAGGATTCTGAGGTATGGGAAAGAGAGCCAGAACTTTGTCACCAGGTTTAAAACTCCTTTCCTGTGAATTTCTGTCATACCTTAATTTCATTTTTGACTGGGTAGTGTGAAGATTAGTTTTTGCTACTTCACAGGCCTTTGACAACTTGTATTTGAAATCAGAGACATAATCAAGAAGATTAATCTTTGAATCTTCATTTGAAAGAAGTTTCTCTTTCAATAATTTCAATGGTCCACGGACAGTATGACCAAAAACTAGTTCAAAGGGACTAAAACCCAACGACTCTTGAACTGATTCCCTAACAGCAAACAACAACAAATGAACACCCTCATCCCAATCCTTTTCTGTATCAAAGCAATATGATCGAATCATATTCTTCAAAGTTTGATGAAATCTTTCCAAAGCACCTTGACTTTCAGGGTGATAGGCAGAAGATTTAAACTGTTGGATGCCTAATTCATGCATAACTTGTTGGAAAATTCCAGACATAAAATTTGACCCTTGATCTGACTGGACAGATTTGGGAAGGCCAACAAGTGTAAAAAAACTTCACCAAAGCTTTCACAATAGTTTTAGTTTTTATATTTCTCAGAGGAATTGCCTCTGGAAATCTTGTAGATGCACACATGATGGTCAACAAGTATTGGTTGCCTAACTTGGTTTTAGGTAAAGGACCAACACAGTCTACCATTATTCTACTAAATGGTTCATCAAATGCAGGAATAGGTTGCAGATGAGCCTTAGGTATCTTCTGATTGGGTTTTCCTACCATTTGACAAGTGTGACAAGATCTGCAGTATTTTGAAACATCACTTTTGAGTTTCGGCCAATAAAAATGATTCAAGATCTTGTGATAAGTCTTACGGACTCCTAAATGACCAGCCAAAGGAGTTTCATGGGCTAAATTAAGAATTTCCTGTCGATATGACTTAGGAACAACAATTTGATAGCTCACTGACCACTCGCCACCAGCGGGTACATCAGGTGGTCTCCATTTCCTCATAAGGACCCCATTTTTCACAAAGTAACACACTGGAACTTGTGTGGCTTCAGTTTCACTAATAGCCCTCTGAAACAAACAAGATATCTCGGGATCTTGCTCCTGTTCAACGACAAGGGATTGTCGTTTGTCATCCTGATTAGAACAAAGAGAATGAGTTGCCAAAAGAGGATCACTGTGATCAATACCATTTGATTGATCAATACCTGAGGAAAAAGTGACCTCATCAAAAGACTGACCAATACATGTGTCAGCTAAAGGAATAATATCCTGATCAACATCACTCTCAAGAGATCTTTTTGCCATAGCTCTAGTAACTGCACAAGCAGGGTACAAATCAGGGATTTCAGTTTCGACAGGATCAACTTTCTGATCCAAACAAGGCTTGTCAGTTACAAGTGGATTAACCACAACCTTATCTCCAGCTAGGTCATTGCCTAGTAATAAATGAACACCCTCTATGGGTAAAGAAGTCACTGCCCCAACAGTCACAGGTCCAGAAACTAAGTCTGATGCCAAATTTACACAATGAAGAGGAACATTTACAAAGTGCACTCTACTCCCTGAACAAGAACACTTTCACTTGAAGAAAACTAATCAGACAAAGGCAAAGTACATGATAATAAAAGACTCTGAGAAGCTCCAGTGTCCCTTAATATTTTAATTGGGATAGGTTTGGCAGAATCACCAATAAGTGATATAGAACCTTCTGACATGAATGGTTCATAAGCCTCCAAAATAGAATCAGATTGGGGTTTGTTTGACCCAACAAATGTATTGCTTCCAATACAAGACCGTGACCTTGACCTCGTAGAAATAAGAGCATTTGGAAAAGCTCTGTCTTTTCTCTGTTGCTTATTTTTCAACTTGAAGCAATCAGAAATAACGTGCCCTTTCTTTTTACAATAAGTGCACGTAGGAAGAGATAAGGATTTCTGATCAGTCTTATCAGATGTTTGATTCCTAACAGTTGTGCTGTTGTGAAATTTGGAAGTACTCGAATGAGATTGAAATGGTTTTTTTACCAGAAAACTGCTGAGAGGACGACTTTTTGCCAAATGAAATTTTGTGAGTCAAGGAATAATCATCAGCCATACGAGCAGCATTTTCCAAAGTTTCCACATTCTGCTCGTCAAGATCGGTTTTAACATCACTATGGATGCACCTCTTGAACTCTTCAATTAATACGAGCTGTCTGAGGTTATCATAAGCTTGATCAACTTTCTTGGCTGAGCACCACCTATCAAATAGTTGTTCTTTATCCCTTGCAAATTCGACATGAGTTTGTCCAGTTTCTTTTCTACAATTCCTAAACCTTTGTCGATATGCCTCTGGTACCAACTCATAAGCTTTCAAGATGTACTCCTTAACCACATCATAATCAGTGCTTTGTTGTACTGACAGTGAAATGTAGACTTCACGAGCTTTGCCAATAAGTACACTTTGTAATAACAAAGTCCAATGCTCTCTGGGCCATTTCAAGTTTTCAGCTATTTTCTCGAAATGAAGAAAGTATTTATCTACTTCTTTTTCCTGAAAAGGGGGGTACTAACCTAATATACCTAGTAACATCAAAACCTGAACTTGTTTTTAAAGGAGTGGAGTGTGCTCTGTTTGCCAGTTCTAATTCTCTTAACTTAAATTGCATTTCCCTTTCTTCTCTTTGCATCTGCATCTGCATCTGCATTTGTATTTGTCTATCTTCTTTCTCTCTCCATCTGCATTTGCCTCTCTTCTTTCTCTCTCTCCATCTGCCTCTCTTCTTTTTCTCTCTCCATCTGCCTCTCTTCTTTTTCTCTCTCTCTGTGTCTGAAGCTTTGCCAATTCTAAATCCATCTGGTTCTTTAACTCTAATTCCCTTTATTTCCTGTCAGAACCAGATACAGGCTTTCTCTTCAAACTTAAAGCACTATTTTCAAAAATTCCCTTTCCTACTAAATACTGAATCAAAATAATCTTTATCTCCTGTTTTGTCAATGATACTTTCGCCTCAGATAGACTGTATTTTCTGGCAAGCTCGAGCGACTCATCCTTTCTCAAGCACTCTAACCCCTCCTGGGTAGGTTTTGAAATGAAATTCTGAACATTAGATGCCATTGTAAATGCTTGTTGGTTTCACACAAAAAAATTCTCTATTTAAAAATCTTTGCCAAAGACAAAAACAAAAAAAAATTCCAAGACAAAATCAATATGAATTTCAAAGATAAATTTAATATCTCTAATATGCTTTAAAGAAATTCAATCCCGGAACGACGAGCCCCCAATTTCTGTTACGACTCTATGGTCTAAGAAAAATGTAACAGAAAGAAAGTGAAACCAACAAATCAAGTAAAAATCAACAAGCAATTTATTACTAGATAATTAAAATGAAAAATCAAAAAGTCACTTACAGTAATGTGTTTTGAAATCCTAATAATCCAATAAGAATGATTGTTCTAATCACAAGTCCTAAATATAGAATGTTCCGAATTCACGACTGTGTCCTTGAATGTTATGATGTGCTAATGGTCTCCAAAGTCCTGATGTACTAGTAATCTTGATGTGCTGATGTCAAAATGAAGTATTCCAAAATATCTGAATAAGTTCACTTAAATTCCAAAATCATCAATTAAAAATCCAAAATCCAAAAGTTTGTGAGCACTGTTATAATCCAATGAATATTTAAAATAATTCCTCTCTTAGAATTTGGAATGAATTTTCACAACTGTAATAGCTCTTTACAAGACTGATGGTAATGTCAAAACTGAATAAATGTCCACCAAACATGGCATATATAAAGATTGGTCACATGACAGAATGTTCTAGAACATGTGTCATCTTAATGGAATTTTAACTGTAAACAAAATTCAACCTTGACCTTCAAATTGAGAAAACATATTGATCAAAACAACCTAATTCAAGGACACTAGTTAAGCATGTTTTTCCTGATAACATTAAGATTTAAGCAAATATTAAAGTGAAGAAACATTTATAATTTCCTAAAATATTTATAATATTATATAAACATCATACATAACACCTCCCCTCATAAAGAAAAAGAAAGATTTATGTAATAAAGCTTTCTTTTGAATATACATCTAATACTATAATAACCAAAATTACATAAGAACATGTTTTATGATACTGGACTTAATTACATCAAGCAATATTACATTTCTAGGCACGTGAGAGTGCATCTGCAATCACATTGTCTTTTCCCCTGATGTGTCTGATGTCAATGTTATATTCCTGCAATATCAAACTCCATCTCAACAATCTCCGATTTTTATCTTTCATTTTGTTGATGAAAGTAAGGGGATTGTGATCACTGTACACAATAATTGGAGAAAGAGCTGAGGTAACATACACTTCAAAATGCTGTAAAGCCAATATCAAAGCCAAACATTCCTTCTCAATTGTGGAATAATTTTTCTGGTGCTTGTTTAGTTTTTTAGAAAAATAACACACAGGGTGATCCACACCACTTTTGTCTTACTGAATCAATACTCCACCAACCCCTAGATCGCTTGCATCAACAGATAATTTAAATGATTGGCTAAAATTTGGTGCAGAAAGAACTGGTGCATTCTTAAGCATGGCCTTTAACTTGTCAAAAGATTCCTGACACTTGTCAGACCAATAAAATTTGGCTTTCTTACTCAATAAACTTGTCAAAGGTTCAGCAATTTTGGAAAAATTGGAACAAAATTTCCGATAATATCCAGCCATACCTAGAAATCGCATCAGTTGCTTTCTACAAATTGGAACTTGAAATTCAGAGATAGCTTTGACCTTAGCTTCTATAGGTTTAACTTGACCTTGTCCCACAATATGTCCTAAAAATGTGACACAAGCATGGCAAAACTCACTTTTGCTCAAATTAATTGTCAGATTCGCATCACTGAGTCGATCGAAGAATTTTCGAATGGTTTCCAAATGATCTTCCCAGGTGTTGTTGTAGATAATGACGTCATCGATATAAGCGTCACAATTATCAAGACCAAATGTTATCATGTTCATCAGACGTTGAAACGTTGCAGGCGACTTTTTCATTCCAAACGGCATGACTTTATATTGATAAAGTCCATCTGGAGTTACAAATGTTGAAATTTCTTTTGCCCTTTCCGTCAGTGGAATTTGCCAGAATCCTTTTAAAAGGTCAAACTTGGTGACATATTCCGCATTTCCAATTTTATCAATGCAATCGTCCATTCTTGGGATTGGAAATGAATCAATTTTGGTGACACTGTTGACTTTTCTATAGTCAGTACACATACGGAATGTATTATCTGGCTTGGGAACAAGAATACATGGTGAACTCCAGTTACTTTTACTTGGTTCTATGAAATCATTCTCCAGTAAATACTGAATTTCTTTCTTCAGATAGTTCTGTTTGAGAGGATTCATCCTATAAGGATGCTGTTTCACAGGCGCAGAATCTACAATGTCAACGTCATGATAAATTTTACTTGTTCGTGTTGGAACATCAGGAAACAAGTGCTCATAGTCATGTAATAGCTGTTTTAGTTCATTTCTTTCCTGTTGTTGTAGATGTGAAAGTTTCTGGTCTAGGTTGTTCAATATTTCTGAATTCCGAAGATTGGTTATACCAGAGTCACTATAGTCTGATCGTACTCCATCGTTGATATCTTCACTGTGTGGGACAGGTACAACTAAATTAACTGAATAATTAGCTGGGCTATCTCTGTTAAAATATTAATTTAACATATTTATATGACAAAGTTGTTTCTGTTTCCGTCTTCCAGGAGTGTTAATGATATAATTTAAGTCATTTACTTTCTTTTCAACGGTATAAGTACCATAAAATTTAGCCTGAAGAGGATTCTGAGGTATGGGAAAGAGAGCCAGAACTTTGTCACCAGGTTTAAAACTCCTTTCCTGTGAATTTCTGTCATACCTTAATTTCATTTTTGACTGGGTAGTGTGAAGATTAGTTCTTGCTACTTCACAGGCCTTTGACAACTTGTATTTGAAATCAGAGACATAATCAAGAAGATTAATCTTTGAATCTTCATTTGAAAGAAGTTTCTCTTTCAATAATTTCAATGGTCCACGGACAGTATGACCAAAAACTAGTTCAAAGGGACTAAAACCCAACGACTCTTGAACTGATTCCCTAACAGCAAACAACAACAAATGAACACCCTCATCCCAATCCTTTTCTGTATCAAAGCAATATGATCGAATCATATTCTTCAAAGTTTGATGAAATCTTTCCAAAGCACCTTGACTTTCAGGGTGATAGGCAGAAGATTTAGACTGTTGGATGCCTAATTCATGCATAACTTGTTGGAAAATTCCAGACATAAAATTTGACCCTTGATCTGACTGGACAGATTTGGGAAGGCCAACAAGTGTAAAAAAACTTCACCAAAGCATTCACAATAGTTTTAGTTTTTATATTTCTCAGAGGAATTGCCTCTGGAAATCTTGTAGATGCACACATGATGGTCAACAAGTATTGGTTGCCTAACTTGGTTTTAGGTAAAGGACCAACACAGTCTACCATTATTCTACTAAATGGTTCATCAAATGCAGGAATAGGTTGCAGATGAGCCTTAGGTATCTTCTGATTGGGTTTTCCTACCATTTGACAAGTGTGACAAGATCTGCAGTATTTTGAAACATCACTTTTGAGTTTCGGCCAATAAAAATGATTCAAGATCTTGTGATAAGTCTTACGGACTCCTAAATGACCAGCCAAAGGAGTTTCATGGGCTAAATTAAGAATTTCCTGTCGATATGACTTAGGAACAACAATTTGATAGCTCACTGACCACTCGCCACCAGCGGGTACATCAGGTGGTCTCCATTTCCTCATAAGGACCCCCATTTTTCACAAAGTAACACACTGGAACTTGTGTGGCTTCAGTTTCACTAATAGCCCTCTGAAACAAACAAGATATCTCGGGATCTTGCTCCTGTTCAACGACAAGGGATTGTCGTTTGTCATCCTGATTAGAACAAAGAGAATGAGTTGCCAAAAGAGGATCACTGTGATCAATACCATTTGATTGATCAATACCTGAGGAAAAAGTGACCTCATCAAAAGACTGACCAATACATGTGTCAGCTAAAGGAATAATATCCTGATCAACATCACTCTCAAGAGATCTTTTTGCCATAGCTCTAGTAACTGCACAAGCAGGGTACAAATCAGGGATTTCAGTTTCGACAGGATCAACTTTCTGATCCAAACAAGGCTTGTCAGTTACAAGTGGATTAACCACAACCTTATCTCCAGCTAGGTCATTGCCTAGTAATAAATGAACACCCTCTATGGGTAAAGAAGTCACTGCCCCAACAGTCACAGGTCCAGAAACTAAGTCTGATGCCAAATTTACACAATGAAGAGGAACATTTACAAAGCCGCACTCTACTCCCTGAACAAGAACACTTTCACTTGAAGAAGACTCCTCAGACAAAGGCAAAGTACATGATAATAAAAGACTCTGAGAAGCTCCAGTGTCCCTTAATATTTTAATTGGGATAGGTTTAGCAGAATCACCAATAAGTGATATAGAACCTCCTGACATGAATGGTTCATAAGCCTCCAAAATAGAATCAGACTGGGGTTTGTTTGACCCAACAAATGTATTGCTTCCAATACAAGACCGTGACCTCGACCTCGTAGAAATAAGAGCATTTGGAAAAGCTCTGTCTTTTCTCTGTTGCTTATTTTTCAACTTGAAGCAATCAGAAATAACGTGCCCTTTCTTTTTACAATAAGTGCACGTAGGAAGAGATAAGGATTTCTGATCAGTCTTATCAGATGTTTGATTCCTAACAGTTGTGCTGTTGTGAAATTTGGAAGTACTCGAATGAGATTGAAATGGTTTTTTACCAGAAAACTGCTGAGAGGACGACTTTTTGCCAAATGAAATTTTGTGAGTCAAGGAATAATCATCAGCCATACGAGCAGCATTTTCCAAAGTTTCCACATTCTGCTCGTCAAGATAGGTTTTAACATCACTATGGATGCACCTCTTGAACTCTTCAATTAATACGAGCTGTCTGAGGTTATCATAAGCTTGATCAACTTTCTTGGCTGAGCACCACCTATCAAATAGTTGTTCTTTATCCCTTGCAAATTCGACATGAGTTTGTCCAGTTTCTTTTCTACAATTCCTAAACCTTTGTCGATATGCCTCTGGTACCAACTCATAAGCTTTCAAGATGTACTCCTTAACCACATCATAATCAGTGCTTTGTTGTACTGACAGTGAAATGTAGACTTCACGAGCTTTGCCAATAAGTACACTTTGTAATAACAAAGTCCAATGCTCTCTGGGCCATTTCAAGTTTTCAGCTATTTTCTCGAAATGAAGAAAGTATTTATCTACTTCTTTTTCCTGAAAAGGGGGTACTAACCTAATATACCTAGTAACATCAAAACCTGAACTTGTTTTTAAAGGAGTGGAGTGTGCTCTGTTTGCCAGTTCTAATTCTCTTAACTTAAATTGCATTTCCCTTTCTTCTCTTTGCATCTGCATCTGCATCTGCATTTGTATTTGTCTATCTTCTTTCTCTCTCCATCTGCATTTGCCTCTCTTCTTTCTCTCTCTCCATCTGCCTCTCTTCTTTTTCTCTCTCCATCTGCCTCTCTTCTTTTTCTCTCTCTCTGTGTCTGAAGCTTTGCCAATTCTAAATCCATCTGGTTCTTTAACTCTAATTCCCTTTATTTCCTGTCAGAACCAGATACAGGCTTTCTCTTCAAACTTAAAGCACTATTTTCAAAAATTCCCTTTCCTACTAAATACTGAATCAAAATAATCTTTATCTCCTGTTTTGTCAATGATACTTTCGCCTCAGATAGACTGTATTTTCTGGCAAGCTCGAGCGACTCATCCTTTCTCAAGCACTCTAACCCCTCCTGGGTAGGTTTTGAAATGAAATTCTGAACATTAGATGCCATTGTAAATGCTTGTTGGTTTCACACAAAAAAATTCTCTATTTAAAAATCTTTGCCAAAGACAAAAACAAAAAAAAATTCCAAGACAAAATCAATATGAATTTCAAAGATAAATTTAATATCTCTAATATGCTTTAAAGAAATTCAATCCCGGAACGACGAGCCCCCAATTTCTGTTACGACTCTATGGTCTAAGAAAAATGTAACAGAAAGAAAGTGAAACCAACAAATCAAGTAAAAATCAACAAGCAATTTATTACTAGATAATTAAAATGAAAAATCAAAAAGTCACTTACAGTAATGTGTTTTGAAATCCTAATAATCCAATAAGAATGATTGTTCTAATCACAAGTCCTAAATATAGAATGTTCCGAATTCACGACTGTGTCCTTGAATGTTATGATGTGCTAATGGTCTCCAAAGTCCTGATGTACTAGTAATCTTGATGTGCTGATGTCAAAATGAAGTATTCCAAAATATCTGAATAAGTTCACTTAAATTCCAAAATCATCAATTAAAAATCCAAAATCCAAAAGTTTGTGAGCACTGTTATAATCCAATGAATATTTAAAATAATTCCTCTCTTAGAATTTGGAATGAATTTTCACAACTGTAATAGCTCTTTACAAGACTGATGGTAATGTCAAAACTGAATAAATGTCCACCAAACATGGCATATATAAAGATTGGTCACATGACAGAATGTTCTAGAACATGTGTCATCTTAATGGAATTTTAACTGTAAACAAAATTCAACCTTGACCTTCAAATTGAGAAAACATATTGATCAAAACAACCTAATTCAAGGACACTAGTTAAGCATGTTTTTCCTGATAACATTAAGATTTAAGCAAATATTAAAGTGAAGAAACATTTATAATTTCCTAAAATATTTATAATATTATATAAACATCATACATAACACCTCCCCTCATAAAGAAAAAGAAAGATTGATGTAATAAAGCTTTCTTTTGAATATACATCTAATACTATAATAACCAAAATTACATAAGAACATGTTTTATGATACTGGACTTAATTACATCAAGCAATATTACATTTCTAGGCACGTGAGAGTGCATCTGCAATCACATTGTCTTTTCCCCTGATGTGTCTGATGTCAATGTTATATTCCTGCAATATCAAACTCCATCTCAACAATCTCCGATTTTTATCTTTCATTTTGTTGATGAAAGTAAGGGGATTGTGATCACTGTACACAATAATTGGAGAAAGAGCTGAGGTAACATACACTTCAAAATGCTGTAAAGCCAATATCAAAGCCAAACATTCCTTCTCAATTGTGGAATAATTTTTCTGGTGCTTGTTTAGTTTTTTAGAAAAATAACACACAGGGTGATCCACACCACTTTTGTCTTACTGAATCAATACTCCACCAACCCCTAGATCGCTTGCATCAACAGATAATTTAAATGATTGGCTAAAATTTGGTGCAGAAAGAACTGGTGCATTCTTAAGCATGGCCTTTAACTTGTCAAAAGATTCCTGACACTTGTCAGACCAATAAAATTTGGCTTTCTTACTCAATAAACTTGTCAAAGGTTCAGCAATTTTGGAAAAATTGGAACAAAATTTCCGATAATATCCAGCCATACCTAGAAATCGCATCAGTTGCTTTCTACAAATTGGAACTTGAAATTCAGAGATAGCTTTGACCTTAGCTTCTATAGGTTTTAACTTGACCTTGTCCCACAATATGTCCTAAAAATGTGACACAAGCATGGCAAAACTCACTTTTGCTCAAATTAATTGTCAGATTCGCATCACTGAGTCGATCGAAGAATTTTCGAATGGTTTCCAAATGATCTTCCCAGGTGTTGTTGTAGATAATGACGTCATCGATATAAGCGTCACAATTATCAAGACCAAATGTTATCATGTTCATCAGACGTTGAAACGTTGCAGGCGACTTTTTCATTCCAAACGGCATGACTTTATATTGATAAAGTCCATCTGGAGTTACAAATGTTGAAATTTCTTTTGCCCTTTCCGTCAGTGGAATTTGCCAGAATCCTTTTAAAAGGTCAAACTTGGTGACATATTCCGCATTTCCAATTTTATCAATGCAATCGTCCATTCTTGGGATTGGAAATGAATCAATTTTGGTGACACTGTTGACTTTTCTATAGTCAGTACACATACGGAATGTATTATCTGGCTTGGGAACAAGAATACATGGTGAACTCCAGTTACTTTTACTTGGTTCTATGAAATCATTCTCCAGTAAATACTGAATTTCTTTCTTCAGATAGTTCTGTTTGAGAGGATTCATCCTATAAGGATGCTGTTTCACAGGCGCAGAATCTACAATGTCAACGTCATGATAAATTTTACTTGTTCGTGTTGGAACATCAGGAAACAAGTGCTCATAGTCATGTAATAGCTGTTTTAGTTCATTTCTTTCCTGTTGTTGTAGATGTGAAAGTTTCTGGTCTAGGTTGTTCAATATTTCTGAATTCCGAAGATTGGTTATACCAGAGTCACTATAGTCTGATCGTACTCCATCGTTGATATCTTCACTGTGTGGGACAGGTACAACTAAATTAACTGAATAATTAGCTGGGCTATCTCTGTTAAAATATTAATTTAACATATTTATATGACAAAGTTGTTTCTGTTTCCGTCTTCCAGGAGTGTTAATGATATAATTTAAGTCATTTACTTTCTTTTCAACGGTATAAGGACCATAAAATTTAGCCTGAAGAGGATTCTGAGGTATGGGAAAGAGAGCCAGAACTTTGTCACCAGGTTTAAAACTCCTTTCCTGTGAATTTCTGTCATACCTTAATTTCATTTTTGACTGGGTAGTGTGAAGATTAGTTCTTGCTACTTCACAGGCCTTTGACAACTTGTATTTGAAATCAGAGACATAATCAAGAAGATTAATCTTTGAATCTTCATTTGAAAGAAGTTTCTCTTTCAATAATTTCAATGGTCCACGGACAGTATGACAAAAAACTAGTTCAATGGGAATAAAACCCAACGACTCTTGAACTGATTCCCTAACAGCAAACAACAACAAATGAACACCCTCATCCCAATCCTTTTCTGTATCAAAGCAATATGATCGAATCATATTCTTCAAAGTTTGATGAAATCTTTCCAAAGCACCTTGACTTTCAGGGTGATAGGCAGAAGATTTAGACTGTTGGATGCCTAATTCATGCATAACTTGTTGGAAAATTCCAGACATAAAATTTGACCCTTGATCTGACTGGACAGATTTGGGAAGGCCAACAAGTGTAAAAAAACTTCACCAAAGCATTCACAATAGTTTTAGTTTTTATATTTCTCAGAGGAATTGCCTCTGGAAATCTTGTAGATGCACACATGATGGTCAACAAGTATTGGTTGCCTAACTTGGTTTTAGGTAAAGGACCAACACAGTCTACCATTATTCTACTAAATGGTTCATCAAATGCAGGAATAGGTTGCAGATGAGCCTTAGGTATCTTCTGATTGGGTTTTCCTACCATTTGACAAGTGTGACAAGATCTGCAGTATTTTGAAACATCACTTTTGAGTTTCGGCCAATAAAAATGATTCAAGATCTTGTGATAAGTCTTACGGACTCCTAAATGACCAGCCAAAGGAGTTTCATGGGCTAAATTAAGAATTTCCTGTCGATATGACTTAGGAACAACAATTTGATAGCTCACTGACCACTCGCCACCAGCGGGTACATCAGGTGGTCTCCATTTCCTCATAAGGACCCCATTTTTCACAAAGTAACACACTGGAACTTGTGTGGCTTCAGTTTCACTAATAGCCCTCTGAAACAAACAAGATATCTCGGGATCTTGCTCCTGTTCAACGACAAGGGATTGTCGTTTGTCATCCTGATTAGAACAAAGAGAATGAGTTGCCAAAAGAGGATCACTGTGATCAATACCATTTGATTGATCAATACCTGAGGAAAAAGTGACCTCATCAAAAGACTGACCAATACATGTGTCAGCTAAAGGAATAATATCCTGATCAACATCACTCTCAAGAGATCTTTTTGCCATAGCTCTAGTAACTGCACAAGCAGGGTACAAATCAGGGATTTCAGTTTCGACAGGATCAACTTTCTGATCCAAACAAGGCTTGTCAGTTACAAGTGGATTAACCACAACCTTATCTCCAGCTAGGTCATTGCCTAGTAATAAATGAACACCCTCTATGGGTAAAGAAGTCACTGCCCCAACAGTCACAGGTCCAGAAACTAAGTCTGATGCCAAATTTACACAATGAAGAGGAACATTTACAAAGCCGCACTCTACTCCCTGAACAAGAACACCTTTCACTTGAAGAAGACTCCTCAGACAAAGGCAAAGTACATGATAATAAAAGACTCTGAGAAGCTCCAGTGTCCCTTAATATTTTAATTGGGATAGGTTTAGCAGAATCACCAATAAGTGATATAGAACCTCCTGACATGAATGGTTCATAAGCCTCCAAAATAGAATCAGACTGGGGTTTGTTTGACCCAACAAATGTATTGCTTCCAATACAAGACCGTGACCTCGACCTCGTAGAAATAAGAGCATTTGGAAAAGCTCTGTCTTTTCTCTGTTGCTTATTTTTCAACTTGAAGCAATCAGAAATAACGTGCCCTTTCTTTTTACAATAAGTGCACGTAGGAAGAGATAAGGATTTCTGATCAGTCTTATCAGATGTTTGATTCCTAACAGTTGTGCTGTTGTGAAATTTGGAAGTACTCGAATGAGATTGAAATGGTTTTTTACCAGAAAACTGCTGAGAGGACGACTTTTTGCCAAATGAAATTTTGTGAGTCAAGGAATAATCATCAGCCATACGAGCAGCATTTTCCAAAGTTTCCACATTCTGCTCGTCAAGATAGGTTTTAACATCACTATGGATGCACCTCTTGAACTCTTCAATTAATACGAGCTGTCTGAGGTTATCATAAGCTTGATCAACTTTCTTGGCTGAGCACCACCTATCAAATAGTTGTTCTTTATCCCTTGCAAATTCGACATGAGTTTGTCCAGTTTCTTTTCTACAATTCCTAAACCTTTGTCGATATGCCTCTGGTACCAACTCATAAGCTTTCAAGATGTACTCCTTAACCACATCATAATCAGTGCTTTGTTGTACTGACAGTGAAATGTAGACTTCACGAGCTTTGCCAATAAGTACACTTTGTAATAACAAAGTCCAATGCTCTCTGGGCCATTTCAAGTTTTCAGCTATTTTCTCGAAATGAAGAAAGTATTTATCTACTTCTTTTTCCTGAAAAGGGGGTACTAACCTAATATACCTAGTAACATCAAAAACCTGAACTTGTTTTTAAAGGAGTGGAGTGTGCTCTGTTTGCCAGTTCTAATTCTCTTAACTTAAATTGCATTTCCCTTTCTTCTCTTTGCATCTGCATCTGCATCTGCATTTGTATTTGTCTATCTTCTTTCTCTCTCCATCTGCATTTGCCTCTCTTCTTTCTCTCTCTCCATCTGCCTCTCTTCTTTTTCTCTCTCCATCTGCCTCTCTTCTTTTTCTCTCTCTCTGTGTCTGAAGCTTTGCCAATTCTAAATCCATCTGGTTCTTTAACTCTAATTCCCTTTATTTCCTGTCAGAACCAGATACAGGCTTTCTCTTCAAACTTAAAGCACTATTTTCAAAAATTCCCTTTCCTACTAAATACTGAATCAAAATAATCTTTATCTCCTGTTTTGTCAATGATACTTTCGCCTCAGATAGACTGTATTTTCTGGCAAGCTCGAGCGACTCATCCTTTCTCAAGCACTCTAACCCCTCCTGGGTAGGTTTTGAAATGAAATTCTGAACATTAGATGCCATTGTAAATGCTTGTTGGTTTCACACAAAAAAATTCTCTATTTAAAAATCTTTGCCAAAGACAAAAAAAAAAAAATTTCCAAGACAAAATCAATATGAATTTCAAAGATAAATTTAATATCTCTAATATGCTTTAAAGAAATTCAATCCCGGAACGACGAGCCCCCAATTTCTGTTACGACTCTATGGTCTAAGAAAAATGTAACAGAAAGAAAGTGAAACCAACAAATCAAGTAAAAATCAACAAGCAATTTATTACTAGATAATTAAAATGAAAAATCAAAAAGTCACTTACAGTAATGTGTTTTGAAATCCTAATAATCCAATAAGAATGATTGTTCTAATCACAAGTCCTAAATATAGAATGTTCCGAATTCACGACTGTGTCCTTGAATGTTATGATGTGCTAATGGTCTCCAAAGTCCTGATGTACTAGTAATCTTGATGTGCTGATGTCAAAATGAAGTATTCCAAAATATCTGAATAAGTTCACTTAAATTCCAAAATCATCAATTAAAAATCCAAAATCCAAAAGTTTGTGAGCACTGTTATAATCCAATGAATATTTAAAATAATTCCTCTCTTAGAATTTGGAATGAATTTTCACAACTGTAATAGCTCTTTACAAGACTGATGGTAATGTCAAAACTGAATAAATGTCCACCAAACATGGCATATATAAAGATTGGTCACATGACAGAATGTTCTAGAACATGTGTCATCTTAATGGAATTTTAACTGTAAACAAAATTCAACCTTGACCTTCAAATTGAGAAAACATATTGATCAAAACAACCTAATTCAAGGACACTAGTTAAGCATGTTTTTCCTGATAACATTAAGATTTAAGCAAATATTAAAGTGAAGAAACATTTATAATTTCCTAAAATATTTATAATATTATATAAACATCATACATAACACCTCCCCTCATAAAGAAAAAGAAAGATTTATGTAATAAAGCTTTCTTTTGAATATACATCTAATACTATAATAACCAAAATTACATAAGAACATTTTCTTATGATACTGGACTTAATTACATCAAGCAATATTACATTTCTAGGCACGTGAGAGTGCATCTGCAATCACATTGTCTTTTCCCCTGATGTGTCTGATGTCAATGTTATATTCCTGCAATATCAAACTCCATCTCAACAATCTCCGATTTTTATCTTTCATTTTGTTGATGAAAGTAAGGGGATTGTGATCACTGTACACAATAATTGGAGAAAGAGCTGAGGTAACATACACTTCAAAATGCTGTAAAGCCAATATCAAAGCCAAACATTCCTTCTCAATTGTGGAATAATTTTTCTGGTGCTTGTTTAGTTTTTTAGAAAAATAACACACAGGGTGATCCACACCACTTTTGTCTTACTGAATCAATACTCCACCAACCCCTAGATCGCTTGCATCAACAGATAATTTAAATGATTGGCTAAAATTTGGTGCAGAAAGAACTGGTGCATTCTTAAGCATGGCCTTTAACTTGTCAAAAGATTCCTGACACTTGTCAGACCAATAAAATTTGGCTTTCTTACTCAATAAACTTGTCAAAGGTTCAGCAATTTTGGAAAAATTGGAACAAAATTTCCGATAATATCCAGCCATACCTAGAAATCGCATCAGTTGCTTTCTACAAATTGGAACTTGAAATTCAGAGATAGCTTTGACCTTAGCTTCTATAGGTTTAACTTGACCTTGTCCCACAATATGTCCTAAAAATGTGACACAAGCATGGCAAAACTCACTTTTGCTCAAATTAATTGTCAGATTCGCATCACTGAGTCGATCGAAGAATTTTCGAATGGTTTCCAAATGATCTTCCCAGGTGTTGTTGTAGATAATGACGTCATCGATATAAGCGTCACAATTATCAAGACCAAATGTTATCATGTTCATCAGACGTTGAAACGTTGCAGGCGACTTTTTCATTCCAAACGGCATGACTTTATATTGATAAAGTCCATCTGGAGTTACAAATGTTGAAATTTCTTTTGCCCTTTCCGTCAGTGGAATTTGCCAGAATCCTTTTAAAAGGTCAAACTTGGTGACATATTCCGCATTTCCAATTTTATCAATGCAATCGTCCATTCTTGGGATTGGAAATGAATCAATTTTGGTGACACTGTTGACTTTTCTATAGTCAGTACACATACGGAATGTATTATCTGGCTTGGGAACAAGAATACATGGTGAACTCCAGTTACTTTTACTTGGTTCTATGAAATCATTCTCCAGTAAATACTGAATTTCTTTCTTCAGATAGTTCTGTTTGAGAGGATTCATCCTATAAGGATGCTGTTTCACAGGCGCAGAATCTACAATGTCAACGTCATGATAAATTTTACTTGTTCGTGTTGGAACATCAGGAAACAAGTGCTCATAGTCATGTAATAGCTGTTTTAGTTCATTTCTTTCCTGTTGTTGTAGATGTGAAAGTTTCTGGTCTAGGTTGTTCAATATTTCTGAATTCCGAAGATTGGTTATACCAGAGTCACTATAGTCTGATCGTACTCCATCGTTGATATCTTCACTGTGTGGGACAGGTACAACTAAATTAACTGAATAATTAGCTGGGCTATCTCTGTTAAAATATTAATTTAACATATTTATATGACAAAGTTGTTTCTGTTTCCGTCTTCCAGGAGTGTTAATGATATAATTTAAGTCATTTACTTTCTTTTCAACGGTATAAGGACCATAAAATTTAGCCTGAAGAGGATTCTGAGGTATGGGAAAGAGAGCCAGAACTTTGTCACCAGGTTTAAAACTCCTTTCCTGTGAATTTCTGTCATACCTTAATTTCATTTTTGACTGGGTAGTGTGAAGATTAGTTCTTGCTACTTCACAGGCCTTTGACAACTTGTATTTGAAATCAGAGACATAATCAAGAAGATTAATCTTTGAATCTTCATTTGAAAGAAGTTTCTCTTTCAATAATTTCAATGGTCCACGGACAGTATGACCAAAAACTAGTTCAAAGGGACTAAAACCCAACGACTCTTGAACTGATTCCCTAACAGCAAACAACAACAAATGAACACCCTCATCCCAATCCTTTTCTGTATCAAAGCAATATGATCGAATCATATTCTTCAAAGTTTGATGAAATCTTTCCAAAGCACCTTGACTTTCAGGGTGATAGGCAGAAGATTTAAACTGTTGGATGCCTAATTCATGCATAACTTGTTGGAAAATTCCAGACATAAAATTTGACCCTTGATCTGACTGGACAGATTTGGGAAGGCCAACAAGTGTAAAAAAACTTCACCAAAGCATTCACAATAGTTTTAGTTTTTATATTTCTCAGAGGAATTGCCTCTGGAAATCTTGTAGATGCACACATGATGGTCAACAAGTATTGGTTGCCTAACTTGGTTTTAGGTAAAGGACCAACACAGTCTACCATTATTCTACTAAATGGTTCATCAAATGCAGGAATAGGTTGCAGATGAGCCTTAGGTATCTTCTGATTGGGTTTTCCTACCATTTGACAAGTGTGACAAGATCTGCAGTATTTTGAAACATCACTTTTGAGTTTCGGCCAATAAAAATGATTCAAGATCTTGTGATAAGTCTTACGGACTCCTAAATGACCAGCCAAAGGAGTTTCATGGGCTAAATTAAGAATTTCCTGTCGATATGACTTAGGAACAACAATTTGATAGCTCACTGACCACTCGCCACCAGCGGGTACATCAGGTGGTCTCCATTTCCTCATAAGGACCCCATTTTTCACAAAGTAACACACTGGAACTTGTGTGGCTTCAGTTTCACTAATAGCCCTCTGAAACAAACAAGATATCTCGGGATCTTGCTCCTGTTCAACGACAAGGGATTGTCGTTTGTCATCCTGATTAGAACAAAGAGAATGAGTTGCCAAAAGAGGATCACTGTGATCAATACCATTTGATTGATCAATACCTGAGGAAAAAGTGACCTCATCAAAAGACTGACCAATACATGTGTCAGCTAAAGGAATAATATCCTGATCAACATCACTCTCAAGAGATCTTTTTGCCATAGCTCTAGTAACTGCACAAGCAGGGTACAAATCAGGGATTTCAGTTTCGACAGGATCAACTTTCTGATCCAAACAAGGCTTGTCAGTTACAAGTGGATTAACCACAACCTTATCTCCAGCTAGGTCATTGCCTAGTAATAAATGAACACCCTCTATGGGTAAAGAAGTCACTGCCCCAACAGTCACAGGTCCAGAAACTAAGTCTGATGCCAAATTTACACAATGAAGAGGAACATTTACAAAGCCGCACTCTACTCCCTGAACAAGAACACTTTCACTTGAAGAAGACTCCTCAGACAAAGGCAAAGTACATGATAATAAAAGACTCTGAGAAGCTCCAGTGTCCCTTAATATTTTAATTGGGATAGGTTTAGCAGAATCACCAATAAGTGATATAGAACCTCCTGACATGAATGGTTCATAAGCCTCCAAAATAGAATCAGACTGGGGTTTGTTTGACCCAACAAATGTATTGCTTCCAATACAAGACCGTGACCTCGACCTCGTAGAAATAAGAGCATTTGGAAAAGCTCTGTCTTTTCTCTGTTGCTTATTTTTCAACTTGAAGCAATCAGAAATAACGTGCCCTTTCTTTTTACAATAAGTGCACGTAGGAAGAGATAAGGATTTCTGATCAGTCTTATCAGATGTTTGATTCCTAACAGTTGTGCTGTTGTGAAATTTGGAAGTACTCGAATGAGATTGAAATGGTTTTTTACCAGAAAACTGCTGAGAGGACGACTTTTTGCCAAATGAAATTTTGTGAGTCAAGGAATAATCATCAGCCATACGAGCAGCATTTTCCAAAGTTTCCACATTCTGCTCGTCAAGATAGGTTTTAACATCACTATGGATGCACCTCTTGAACTCTTCAATTAATACGAGCTGTCTGAGGTTATCATAAGCTTGATCAACTTTCTTGGCTGAGCACCACCTATCAAATAGTTGTTCTTTATCCCTTGCAAATTCGACATGAGTTTGTCCAGTTTCTTTTCTACAATTCCTAAACCTTTGTCGATATGCCTCTGGTACCAACTCATAAGCTTTCAAGATGTACTCCTTAACCACATCATAATCAGTGCTTTGTTGTACTGACAGTGAAATGTAGACTTCACGAGCTTTGCCAATAAGTACACTTTGTAATAACAAAGTCCAATGCTCTCTGGGCCATTTCAAGTTTTCAGCTATTTTCTCGAAATGAAGAAAGTATTTATCTACTTCTTTTTCCTGAAAAGGGGGTACTAACCTAATATACCTAGTAACATCAAAACCTGAACTTGTTTTTAAAGGAGTGGAGTGTGCTCTGTTTGCCAGTTCTAATTCTCTTAACTTAAATTGCATTTCCCTTTCTTCTCTTTGCATCTGCATCTGCATCTGCATTTGTATTTGTCTATCTTCTTTCTCTCTCCATCTGCATTTGCCTCTCTTCTTTCTCTCTCTCCATCTGCCTCTCTTCTTTTTCTCTCTCCATCTGCCTCTCTTCTTTTTCTCTCTCTCTGTGTCTGAAGCTTTGCCAATTCTAAATCCATCTGGTTCTTTAACTCTAATTCCCTTTATTTCCTGTCAGAACCAGATACAGGCTTTCTCTTCAAACTTAAAGCACTATTTTCAAAAATTCCCTTTCCTACTAAATACTGAATCAAAATAATCTTTATCTCCTGTTTTGTCAATGATACTTTCGCCTCAGATAGACTGTATTTTCTGGCAAGCTCGAGCGACTCATCCTTTCTCAAGCACTCTAACCCCTCCTGGGTAGGTTTTGAAATGAAATTCTGAACATTAGATGCCATTGTAAATGCTTGTTGGTTTCACACAAAAAAATTCTCTATTTAAAAATCTTTGCCAAAGACAAAAACAAAAAAAAATTCCAAGACAAAATCAATATGAATTTCAAAGATAAATTTAATATCTCTAATATGCTTTAAAGAAATTCAATCCCGGAACGACGAGCCCCCAATTTCTGTTACGACTCTATGGTCTAAGAAAAATGTAACAGAAAGAAAGTGAAACCAACAAATCAAGTAAAAATCAACAAGCAATTTATTACTAGATAATTAAAATGAAAAATCAAAAAGTCACTTACAGTAATGTGTTTTGAAATCCTAATAATCCAATAAGAATGATTGTTCTAATCACAAGTCCTAAATATAGAATGTTCCGAATTCACGACTGTGTCCTTGAATGTTATGATGTGCTAATGGTCTCCAAAGTCCTGATGTACTAGTAATCTTGATGTGCTGATGTCAAAATGAAGTATTCCAAAATATCTGAATAAGTTCACTTAAATTCCAAAATCATCAATTAAAAATCCAAAATCCAAAAGTTTGTGAGCACTGTTATAATCCAATGAATATTTAAAATAATTCCTCTCTTAGAATTTGGAATGAATTTTCACAACTGTAATAGCTCTTTACAAGACTGATGGTAATGTCAAAACTGAATAAATGTCCACCAAACATGGCATATATAAAGATTGGTCACATGACAGAATGTTCTAGAACATGTGTCATCTTAATGGAATTTTAACTGTAAACAAAATTCAACCTTGACCTTCAAATTGAGAAAACATATTGATCAAAACAACCTAATTCAAGGACACTAGTTAAGCATGTTTTTCCTGATAACATTAAGATTTAAGCAAATATTAAAGTGAAGAAACATTTATAATTTCCTAAAATATTTATAATATTATATAAACATCATACATAACACTATACTTAACTATAGCTTGACTGTGTATGGATCAGTTTGTACATCTTACCTGCAGGTGCTAGGTCCAGTGCACAATCAAGGATTTCGACATTGTCTGGGATCATTTAGAATTTCCCCTTTAGAAAGGATATATGTTGTGGCAAAGGAAGGACCAGTGTTGTCTCAGACGAACCAAAGTGGCTCTTCAATATATCACCAAACCGTCCTCTAATCCATCAAATTGAACATATGATATAATCTTTATTGTCAAATACCAAATCTTGTACACCCAGAAACCAAATTTCATTCCATCTTTTGAAATACGAATTCGTCCTCGCCTAGAAGCAGCAAAAATCATTCGTGCAAAAATATTGCAAACGTCTGTATCCCCAGATAACTACCGGGGTTAAATAATTTACCCAGATTGATACTAGATCGAAAGATGGTGACAAGGTTGGACCTGCCATTGTAACATTCCTTGGCACCACCTTGAGATATCACCAGAGAAGGCTTAAATTTTTACCGCAGAAATTACATCCACACTCAGATATTTGGACTGCAGTGAAACATAAAAAAATACATATATATTATATATTCGTCATCTTTTCGGATTCTCTTTCCATGCTGAATTCTTTACAAAATCTGAACTTTGACAACCCGTAAATATCTCAGATATTACAGAAACCTGATTTGCTGATGCAGTCTGGAATAAGTATTTTGTACTGTTTGCTGCCGAGTCACATTGATATTAAGGGTAATGAAAGGGCAGATAATACAGCCAAAGCTTTTCTGCAGTTACCCGTTTCTGAATGGAAGATGCCTTATTCTGACTTCAATATTATATAAATCAGCATGTTCGTCATACTTGGTTAAATATGTGGATTGAAAACTCCATAAACAAATGTCAGAACATCAAACCCATCATATTAGAGTGGCATCTCTCGTATAGAAGCAATCACAGAGATGAAATGGTATTGTGCCGATTGCGCATCGGACACATACCTGACTTGTGCATCCCTCCTGAAGTGTGAACGTTCACCAGGGTGCGTACCATGTCAGTGGAACACATACTTTTCGAGTGTGTTGATTCCCACCTAGTGAGATAGTTATTATGACGTGAACTGCACGAAGAAGGTGCATGCTGATGTACCACCCGAGAACATCCTGGACTTTGAGGACTTGCGGTTTATATATATATATATATATATATATATATATATATATATATATATATATATATATATATATATATATATATATATATATATATAAAGAAGAAAAACAAATTGACCAGAATTGTAATCTTTTAACGTTTTATATTTGATCTTGTTGTTTTTCGTGGTTGCATTTATTTGGAATGGTTTATCTACTTACATGTTTGTGCAATTCCTTTTACAGTTTTTGAACATTACCTTTATTTAGCCCCGTATAACCATTATTGTGTTGAGGTGCCGTAAAACGCTACTATATACACATGTTACATTTTTTGGGAAGGGTCTAAAGTTTTTGTGGAATTTATCATTTTTACGTATTTTAGAATTTTACTTTTGATTAACACCATATAGACGTTATTGTAATGAGGTATCGTTACACCATAATTCATATATATGTATATATGTTTGGTTTGGTGCTTTATGGCACAGCTCAACACAAGTAGCTTATTTAGTACCGAGGCAATTGGAGTTATATATATATACATATATATATATATATATATATATTGTCCTTCAATCCATCTAATCCCGCATATGACATCGTTTAAGCCAAAATACCAAACGTTGTACACTCTGAAACCAAATTTCATTCCACCTTTTGGCATAGGAATTCATCATCACCGAGAAGCAGCGAAGATCAATGCTGCAAATAATAAACTTCCAAATTCCCAAATCACCTCCGTGGTTATCAGAACATCACAAAATAATATTTGACCTTCACGAATTCAAAAAGTCCTCAACAAATCCTCTCGTTTTGCAGAGTAAATTCAATGAAATCAGAGACTCTTATCGCGATTATACCTCCTTGTATACAGACGGTTCGAAAGATGGAGACCAGGTTAGAGCTGCCATCGTTCTGCTGTGGCATCATCTCACCATCTACCGGAGAAAGCATTCAATAATTGTTACCGCTGACATTGCAGCCATATTTGAATCTTTAAACCACAGTGAAATCTCCCTTAAATCTTGTCTTAATCTTACGAATCGTCTGTATAGAAGGCCAAATATCCACGATAGGAGGCTCTGATTTAATTGAATTTCCTCTGAAACACGAGAGGATTTGTTGAAGATGTTTTGTGGTTTCTGAGCGCACAAGAGTTGGTATTAGGCCCTAAAGACGACATCATATGCGGGATTAGCTGGTTTATTGGATAGTTCGGTAATATACTAAATAACCAGTTTTGTTCGTATCAGATAAAGTTATGGTTCATTTATCTCAACATTGAGGCTTTATGAAAAAACGTGGTAGAAAATGTTTCCAGACAAAGTCCGAGTCCCTGATTGTGTATCGGAACAAGCATCTCGAAGTAAGATTTAGAAGCTGATCCCTGCACAATCGAGTCATAGTCAAGTTTAGATCTTAGTAAAAGCCCTGTATAACTGGAGCAAGATCTTCAGATCTGCTTCCCAATATGTGTTTGCCACGACTCGTAATAAATCCAGGGACTTTGTTTACATTTGTCCTTGAGATTCCAATATATTGAAAGAAAGTTAGTTGACATTCAAAAATAAGTCCTAAAAATTGGGTTTCGTCCACAACAGGGATAAGAGAACAGTCAAGATTGAGTTTTGGGACAACATGAATTGGGTGTAATAGGTAGATGTGTATGGAAACAATTTTAGGTTTCGAAAATTTAAACCCGTTTCCTTGTTTCCATTTCTGAACTCAATTTAAGCATAACTGTCGTTGACGTTAAATGGCATGCATGCAGTTTGATCTACAGCAGACCAAAAAGTCGTTGATACGTCTTAAGCAGCCAATATATGGATTAAGGCATTTCACTATGCTATTAGTTTTAATATTGAAAAGTGACTGACAAAATGCTGCTCTGATCTGCACTCAAATTCTAAGCATAGCTTTCAAAAAGGGTGATACCCATCTCAACTTTGAAATGTCTATCTTTCAAAACTCAGCCATTCGATCTTGGATGAATGGACCATCTATCATGCCGTACTTCCATGTGGTGTCATAAGCTTTCTCCAATACAAAATATGGCAACTTTATTTTCGTTCTTTATGAACGCTTCCCTAAAGAGTCATAGTGGTGGTTAATTGTGTTTCTCTGGCATCTGAATCCACAATGTCGGTCTGCTAGTAGTTTGTTTGACTCGAGACACCAGAGGATTCGGTCATTTATCATTCGTTCCATGGTTTTGCAAAAATTGAATGTTAGTGACCTTGGGCTATAGTGGGAAGGGTCGGCACAGTTCTTTCCACGTTAAGGAACTAGTATTACTGTCCTTTCCATACTAGGTTACTGGTACAACTTGCTTCTCGCCATGATATCTGGAAGTCGCCAGTTTCCCAAATCTGATTCAAAATGTTTGGTAGTGTATTGAGAGATGTGTCAGGTAAATGTTTCAAAACTTAATAGTGGATATCATTTGTTCCTGCTGAAGTGATATGGGGACGATAAAAAAAAAAAAAAAAAAAAAAAAAAAAAAAAGATAAAAGAGTCACTTAGTTCTGTGAGAATGACAAGTTTATTGTAATCTTCATCGTTAGCAGATTTGAAATTTGACATTAAATGGTACGATGGAACCATTTCTGTCAGGCTTAAAACCCCCACAAACAAAGCAACATCTTTTGATATGCAGAATTATCCAGAAGGAACTTGTACACGCAACTTCTAAAGTATGCATTGTAAAACAAATATGAAACAAACATAGTACTTATATGAGTGGCGTACACTGCATTATAATTATGTAAGCTCTCATATGCCCGGCAATGCAATTTCAACAACTTTACAATTCACATTGTCACACACTGGTATTGTTTTTTGGCCTTCGTCTCGCTCTTCCTCTAAGCTTCCCTCCTATCATGATCTCCACTTCCATTTAACTAATAAAATAGATAGAAGTAAAATAAAAAAATATTAAGATACAACAAACTATATATATATATATATATATATATATATATATATATATATATATATATATATATATATATATATATATATATATAGGCGACCATACAGTTATAAAATTTTATATAACAATAAAAATAAATATTAACATACAACTATATATATATATATATATATATATATATATATATATATATATAACAGACGGCGATATGGCTCATCCCTTTGTAGGTCAAAACCTATTAAGTTGCAGCATCAGCAGTCGAATTGAAGCCAACTAGACGACACATCAGACATTTTCAAGATGTAATTCCCGTAGAAATATGGGAATTACATCTTGAATAATGGGTAAACACACAAATTCAAGACAAGATGATATAATAATATTTGAGAACTCCTGGGACCGATGTCTCGTTGCTCAGCCAGAGTATGTGTCGGTCAAAACCTTTGACCGAAAAATACAGGTATTTAAGGATCTCTGAATATATATATTTAAACATTCACAATAAACAACGAGACAAAAAGATATATTTTTCTACTTGATTTTTTTTACAATGTTCAACTGTTACTCACATGCACACACACGCAAACACACGCGCGCGCGCATGCCCAGAGGACTCAAGTTCTTACATATGCACGAAATCGACTTAACGTACACTTTAATGTTTTTAGGTAATTGAATATGTACCAATGAACTCATAACAATAACAATATATACATGTATATCTTTTTTACTTTAAAAGGAAAAAAAAGCTGTTACCGTAAAAATATATCGGACACCAAAAAAGTAACTTCAACAAACCATAACATGTTCATGAACACATTGCTTCTATTTTAATAGCATATCATAAAAGTGCGTAAGAATTTTAAATGAGGTTATTGTGGTGTTTTATAAAAGATTAATAGGCGATGCGCTTTAATTAACATATGCTATATAATGGCTCGTTTCAGAATTTGATCGTCTGCTGTCCGCCAAAAATAGTAACAAGTTATCGCGTGAAATGTGAACGCTTTTACGATATGTACACTGACGGCAGTGTTTGTAGACTTCCAACTAGGTCACTTAAATAAACAATTTTTGGATTTTATTATTTCGCGTCTGAACAATCTATGGACACTTAGAAGTTTTGTACCCATCTAGATGAAATTTCTGAAAGAGACTGACCTTGTACATATGCAGTGGGAGGTTTGACAGAAAGGACTTGGTGCATTACAGTTATTCATAGACCAGTTATCCATGTTGCTTTGGCCAGTCCAAGACGGCCAGACAGTTGTCCTCACGCCACTTATTCATACTAGGCTTTTACGCCCATACACCGATGGCATAACAACGTTTCCCACCCGCTGAAACACCGGAAGTAGTGGTTCGTCTAAAAGGAGTGGTTCGTCTGGTAGTGGTAGTTTTCGTGTCAGTGGTCTGTATTGGCCTGGGTTGTGATATGTTGGTTTTTGAGACGTTTGCGCAGTTAGACAAATGATTCATCCGATTTTTGCATTGCCAGATGAATGAAATATGTACGTATTTGTCTATGTATGTGTGTATGCATGTATGTATGTATGTATGTATGTATGTATGTATGTATGTATGTATGTATGTATGTATGTATGTATGTATGTATGTATGTATGTATGTATGTATGTATGTATGTATTGTTACGACTAAGGGTAATGTAAGAAAAGAAAAGACTCAAACAAGCTTTCAAGATTTAAATACAAATATTTAATTTCCTAAAATATTCAAATATTTCAACATTCAATCAAAGTGAAAAAATTAAAAATAACTTACAGTATAGAATATCCTTCAAAGTCCTAAATTGTTCTAACGTTCACTGATCGGGAAGTTAATCCAAATATTCCGAATGAAGTAGGTTCCGAATGAAACCTTCACTGTACTGGCATGCTAATAAAAATCAGTTATATCCAAGTTTTATAAATTCCAAATAGTCCTTGCGAATATGGAATATCACAAGTTCTAGAAATGTTTCCGATAATTCCACAGAGCTGTAAAATTATTAAAGTTTAAGAAACAATACTAATCCAGAATGTACTGTATATTGATATATATATATATATATATATATATATATATATATATATATATATATATATATATATATATATATCACAAAAGGGAATATCCACACACAAACAAAACCAATCTGGTTTATGACCTCTTAATCCAGTGTAGCTATGAAGAATGCTAGAATGCTGCTATACATCCTATTATATTGTCTCTTACTACGCAGAATCGAAATAAAACCCAATACTACGTCTTTGATAAACAGCTGGGTATTTCGAAATAATTTCCTTCTAAATTACAACCTTCTTCGAACCAATCAGAAACTAGGTTATCCGTGACATCACCAAAGTACTTGTGCCCTGACGTTATTACCAGTCAATAAAGTATTGACTATAAAATGAATCATAGAATCTAGGTCAGAAGTTCATACCTTCACGCGCTGAATCACGTGACATGACTAATGCTTCAGTGAAATATTGATCCAATTTACCGTATGTGTACTCACGGCAAGACGACAGTTGTTAGACTAAGAACAGAGATCATAAACTAATAAACAATATCATTATTAAAAGAAAAATGATATATAATTCCGTAATACCTTCACCCTTTTGGAAAGAGAAAGTTTTATACAATAAAAGTTTCTTTTAGTAAATATTTCTAACATTCATGTATTTGATTGCATAAGAAATTAATACATAATACAGTCATGTATCAAAACAGTGTAACTGTAGTATTATGCACGTGAAAGTGCCTCAGCAATGAAATTTTACTTATCAATAGCCGTAACCTTTGCTTCTATTGGTTTTATTTTTCCATGTCCCACAACGTGCCCTAAAAAGGTAAAACAGGCACGGCAAAAGTCACTTTTATTCAAATTGATGGTCAAGTTCGCTTCGCTGAGTCTTTTGAAGAACTGCTTAATTGTTTTCAGGTTATCGTGCCACGTGTCGCTGTAGTGATGACATCATCGATGCAAGCATCGCAATATCTTATTCCAGGCGTCATCATATTCATCAAACGTTGGAAAGAACTTGGGGAACCCTTCATCCCAAAAGGCATGACTTGGTATTGATAAAGTCCATCTGGAGTCACGAATGCAGAAATTTCTTTTGCTCTCTCCGTAAGTGGAATTTGGTAGAATCCCTTCAATAGGTCAAATTTTGTTACGAATTTGGCATTTCCAATCCTGTCAATACATTCATCAATTCTAGGAATTGGAAATGAATCTGTCTTGGTGACACTATTTACTTTTCTGTAATCAGTACACATACGGAAAGTATTATCTGGTTTCGGCACTAAAATACATTGTGAACTCACATCATTTTTACTTGGTTCAATAAAGTCATTTTCCAGTAAATACTGAATTTCTTTCTTCAGATAGTCTTGTTTGAGAGGATTCATCCTATAAGGGTGTTGCTTTATAGCTGTTGAATTTACTATTTCGACATCATGGAAAATTGTGTTGGTTCGTGTGGGAATGTCTGGAAATAAATGTCCATTCTCTTTTATCAACTGCTTCAGTTCGTTAATCTCAGGCGGCAGTAAATGCGAAAGCTTCTGGTCCAGATCGTCCAGAATTTCCGAATTGCGCAGAGTAGTGACTTCGAAATCATCATTATCCGATCTTTCATCTTCATTCAAATGTTGAATGCGTGAGACAGGCACTACTAAAGTAATTGGATAATTTATATGGCTATTTCTGTCTACATATTTTTTCAACATATTAATATGGCAAAGTTGTTTCTGCTTCCTCCTCCCATGAGTAGTAATAATATAATTTAAATCACTCACTTTCTTGTGAATGATATAGGGGCCAAAATACTTAGCCTGAAGAGGATTTTGGGGTATGGGTAGCAGAGCCAATACTCTATCACCTGACTGAAAACCTCTATCTTTCGCTTATATGTCATACCTCAATTTCATATTCGACTCTACAAGAAAAGGAAGTCCCTCATTCAATAATTTTAATGGATCCCGTTCAGAATGTCCAAATACTATTTCAAAAGGACTGAATCCCAGAGGCGCCCGCACTGACCCCCCCCCCTCCCGCAGCAAACAACAATAATTGCACACCTTCATCCCACTCCCTTTCTGTTCCACAACAAATCCCAATTATACTCTATCTCATAACAATGTGTTTTAATCATACGTCCTAAAGTCTGATATAGTATAGACTTAAGAAGACCAAACAGTGTGAAAAACTTGACCAAAGCTTTCACTATAGTCTCGGTTTTAATATTCCGCAAAGGAATAGCTTTTGGAAAACTTGTGTACGCACACCTCGTCAACAAATACTGGTGCCTAACTTGGTCTTATTTATTCCTAAACGACCAGACAACGACGTTTCATGGGCTACACCAAGTATTTCCTGACGATAGGATCTAGGAACTACTATCTGATTACTAACTGACCACTCGTCACCAGCGGGTACCCCGAGCGGTCTCCATTTCCTCATAAGGACCTCATTCTTCAAGAAGTAACAAGTTCCTTCTTGCGTGGCTTCAGTTTTAGTCATAGCCCTCTGAAATAAACAGGAGATATATGGATCCCTCTGTTGGAAGACAACTAGTGTTTGTCTTTTATCACCCTGATTATTTTTATGAGATTATGTAGCTGAAAGAGTATCACTGTGATCAATACTTGATTGATCCATACTAGGAGCAAAAGTGACCTCATTAAAAGCCTGACCCAAAAAGGTGTCCGCTAAAGGAAATACATCCTGTTCAACAACATCATTTTCAAGAGCAAGCTTTGCCATAGCTCTAGTAACTGCACAAGCTGGATATAAACCAGGGATTTCTACTTCAATAGGATTAACTCGTTGATCCATGCTAGGTTTGTCAGTTACAAGTGGATTAACCACTACTTTATCTCTCGCTAGGTCATTACCTAGTAATAAATGGATGCCCTTTATAGGCAAAGAAGTCACAGCTCCTATGGTCACAGGTCCCGAAACTAATTCTGATGACAAATTAAGACAATGAAGAGGGACATTAACATATCCACATTATACCCCCTGTATTAGTACACTTTCACTAGTAGAAGTCTTCTCAGAAAATAGCAAAGAACTATCTAACAATAGACTCTGAGAAGCTCTTGTGTCTCTTAATATCTTAATAGGAGTAGTCTTACCCAAGTCACCAATAAGTGACACCGAACCCTTCGACATGAATTGTTCGTATTCCTTCATTACAAAATCAGACTGAGGTATGCAAGTCTCCAAACAAGTATCACCCTTGATACATGACCCTGCCCTTGACTTCTTAAGAACTAGAGCATTTGGAACTGCTCTATTAAAATTCCGTTGCCTAGTTTCCAACCTATAGCAATCAGAAATAACGTGTCCTTTCATCTTACAATAGGAACACAGGGGTAGAGATAAAGTTTTCTGATACTCCTTATCAGAATTTTGATTCCTCACAGTCACACCAGCCTGAGATCTGAAATTACTCAAACGAGTCTGAAATGGTTTCTTAACATAAGCTTGTTGAGAGGAAGATTTATTTACAAATGGAATCTTGTGTATTGAAGAATAATCATCAGCTGTGCTGGCTACCTTTTCTAAAGTTTCAACTCCTTTCTCATTAAGTTATACCTTATTATCATTACTGACACAATTCTTGAAGTCTTCAATCAATACCAGTTGCTCAAGATTATCATAATCCCTTCAACCTTCTTAGACGTACAGCATCTTATAAACAAACTTTTTTTTTCCCAAACAAATTTTAGATGTGTCTGATTAGTTTCCTTTCTACAATCTCTAAAGTTTTGATGATGAGTTTCAGGTACCAACTCATAAGCCCTCCAGATATATTCTTTGACCACTTCATAATCAGCAAATTGTTCAGATGAGAGTGGAGTATAAACATCACTAGGTTTACCAGTAAACACACTCTGCAATAATGAGGTCCAACTTTCCTTCGGCCATTTTAGATTCTCGGCAATTTTCTTAAAACTGAGAAAATATTTGTCTACCTCCTTTTCTCTAAAAGGGGGAATCTGTCTCATGTGTTTGGCTATATCAAAGTATGAACCCGTATAGTCATGAGAGTGCCCTTTACTGGTCAATTCTAATTCCCTTAATCTAAATTCTCGTTCTTTCTCTCTCTCTCTCTCTCTCTTCTCTATCACTTATTTCCCTCTGTATTTCATTATCCCTTAATT
This sequence comes from Margaritifera margaritifera, assembly GCA_029931535.1. Classification (NCBI taxonomy): domain Eukaryota; kingdom Metazoa; phylum Mollusca; class Bivalvia; order Unionida; family Margaritiferidae; genus Margaritifera; species Margaritifera margaritifera. The sequence continues at coordinate 50,163 of JAQPZY010000952.1, forward strand.
CCTTCTGTATTTCCCTCTCTTAAACCCTCAATTCCTTCTGTGTTTCTCTTTCTTTATCCCTCTCTCGTATTTCCCCCTCTCTTAATCTATCCTCCCTTCTTTCTTGCAACTGCATTTGTTCCCATTGTAATCTGAACTTTTCTAACTCTATGTCCTTAGCTATCTGTAATTTTTTCACTAAACTAGACGGAGATTTCTTCTTTACACTTGAAACCCCCTCTTCACAAACACCTGTTTGTACCAAATAGTGTATCAAGCTACTCCTAATATCTTGTTTTAACATGAAAGCCTTCGCTTCCGTCAGACTATAATGTTTAGCAATTTGAAGTAAGTCGTCCTTCTTTAAGGACTCAGATTTCTCCTGGGTAGGATCAGCTATGAAACTATCTACTTTAGATGTCATGATGAAAGCCTGTTCGTTTCTCTTTATTTTTTAATCGGGAAATCAAAAAGACCACAAAAATTTAAAAGAACGAAATTCAAAACCCCAAAAGAAAACTTTCCGAAGTATAAAAATCTCTGAAATATCCAAACCTCGAAAATATTTAATTAAATCTAAATCCCTAAATATCCAAAATTCGGATCCCGAAACTATTCAAATTTCTAATCCCAAGACGAGCTCCCCAATTTCTTCTGTTACGACTAGGGGTAATGTAAGAAAAGAAAAGACTCAAACAAGCTTTCAAGATTTAAATACAAATATTTAATTTCCTAAAATATTCAAATATTTCAACAATCAATCAAAGTGAAAAAATTAAAAATAACTTACAGTATAGAATATTCTTCAAAGTCCTAAATTGTTCTAACGTTCACTGATTGGGAAGTTAATCCAAATATTCCGAATGAACTAGGTTCCGAATGAAACCTTCACTGTACTGGTATGCTAATAAGAATCAGTTATATCCAAGTTTTATAAATTCCAAATAGTCCTTGCGAATATGGAATATCACAAGTTCTAGAAATGTTTCCGATAATTCCACAGAGCTGTAAAATTATTAAAGTTTAAGAAACAGTACTAATCCAGAATGAACTGTATACTGATATATATATATATATATATATATATATATATATATATATATATATATATATATATATATCACAAAAGGGAATATCCACACATAAAAAGAACCAGTCTTGTTTATGACCTCTTAATCCAGTGTAGCTATGAAGAATGCTAGAATGCTGCTATACATCCTATTATATTGTCTCTTGCTACGCAGAATCGAAATAAAACCCAATACTACGTCTTTGATAAACAGCTGCATATTTCGAAATAATTTCCTTCTAAATTACAACCCTCTCCGAACCAATCAGAAACTAGGTTATCCGTGACATCACCAAAGTACTTGTACCCTGACGTTATTACCAGTCAATAAAGTATTGACTATAAAATGAATCATAGAATCTAGGTCAGAAGTTCATACCTTCACGCGCTGAATCACGTGACATGACTAATGCTTCAGTGAAATATTGATCCAATTTACCGTATGTGTACTCGCGGCAAGACGACAGCTGTTAGACTAAGAACAGAGATCATAAACTAATAAACAGTATCATTATTAAAAGAAAAATGATATATAATTCCGTAACAGTATGTATGTATGTATGTATTTATGTATCACAGTGAATAGATACCAGCCTTATGTGAATGATCTGTCTCCTTTGCTGACATATCCATTTTAGGTCACCGTGAAATGGAAGATAAAATTAAATTTTCTTGGACGTGAACACATTTTAAAAGAAAGATTAAGGATTCCTTTCACAAATAAGTAAGGTGTTTTATTTTCATAATGCACACATCTATAAAAATATTTACATAGTTGTTGATGTTTTTACAAGAAATTTAAATTTGAAAAATCCTAAAGTCTCTTAAAAGTAATTATTACTCAATCTATGAATCAAAATGCATTTTGATTTTGATGAGGTACATACATATGTATACTTTAATATGCCTATCTCTTAAAGGCAAATATAATTTGCATATATAACTTAGATATCTTCTTAATCTAATTGAGATCTCATTTACTTTGTTTGACAGCTGGGTGGGCTTGCTGTTCTGAAGTTTGTTTATGGAGTTTTCATTCCACATATTTAAGTTAGTATGACGAACATTATGATTTATATAATATTTGAAGTCAGAATAAGGAATCTTCCATTCAGAAACGGGTAACTGTAGAACAGCTTTGGCTGCATTATCTGCCCTTTCATTACCTTTAATATCAATTGGACTTGGCAACCAACGTACCAAATATGTATTCCAGACGGCATCAGCAAATCAGGTTTCTGTAATATTAACGGGTTGTCAAATTTCAGATTTTGTAAGTGTCACGGAATTGTATAAATCCCTTTTATTAAATACATGTACTCGGGTTTCGTTTTTCAGTATAACAACGATGCCCGAGAGTGAGTTATGTATATTTTACAATATTTCGAAACAGTGAGTTCGGTTCACCCCATGCCGCACGTGCGAAGTGCTTTCGATGGGAAAAACCGAATGCATCGTCTGTGTATAAATGCCTCACCGTAAGACTAAATCTTTACATTACGGAACGTCTTGTCAGTGAGCAGTCTACTTAAGGACTTGCACGTCTTCAGCTGTAGAGGTACGTAAATCGTTTATTAATTTATAGCGTATATTTTTTATGTAGCTTCGGCTTGTGTAGTACAATGCAAATATTCTCTATTCTTGTTTGTATATTCTCTATTCTTGTTTGTATATTTTCTATTCTTGTCTGTTCTTAATAAGAGCTTTATATCAGCAATATAAAGTGGCATTTTTAGGAAACGTTTAGTACCATAAGATTCTTATCGGACACGTGTATGTTCACTTTTGAACTTGTTCAATGCTTTGTAATGTTTGCCGATAATGTAATTTGTATAACTTACCGTACATAACGTCATTACGTGTTATCGTATATGCCCGTGTCAATCATACTACACGGTGTTAGATTTATTTTCAGCTGTAGAGCTGTAGAGTTGTAGAGCTGTAGAGCTGTAGAGATCAGAGTCGACGAGGTCCCAGCTATAGAGGGGACAATAGAAGTTGACTAAAGCTAACCATAGCAGCCGTGGAGCTGAATAAACAGTGGGTTGCTTGAATACCAGGTGATCGGGCGTTGTTGACCCATTGGTGGGCGTGGATCGCTTGATTGACCAGTGCGACTAGCAGCCAAGTATGCTAGTGACGGAGTGTTTCTGAGTCACTCCATATATGTAATCTTTTAGCCGTGGGCTAATTTTGGGTTTTTGTTACACCCAGTGGTTTGGGAATGTAAGATATATCGCATGATATCTATCCCATTTCGTTTGCACCACATTTTATTAATTGAATAAAGTGCCTCATGTTTCATTATTTGAGGGTAGTCATTTTTGCTATATGAGTAAAATACATCATTTTGCTGTCTGAGCAAAACACATCATTCCAGCCTCATGATTCATTATTTGAGGGTATACATTTTTGCTATATGAGTAAAAACACATCATTTTTGCTATATGAGTAAAACACATCATTCCTTTCATCGTGTGAGATAAATCATTAGCCTTTATCATTGCACTGTGTATTTATTTATTTGTGCTCATATTTGGGTTACCGTATTAGGTTCGTGCGGATTATGTTAATTAGTCCAATATTTGGACCCTACACACGCACATATTAATCATAACCTTTCTTCCCATTCAAGTCATTCATCAATAAACATTGCATTTTTATCACCATCAACAGTGTTCTGTTATAAATCCGAAATCCAACCCGGTTATCTTGTTACAGTAAGGAATTCAGCATTGAAAGGGAATCCAAAAAGATGACGAATTTGTTTTTTGTTGGGACGTTTCACTGTAGTTCAAAGATCTGAGTGTGGATGTAATTTCTGCAACGGGATGTTACATTGGCAGCTCCAACCTTGCCTCCATCTTTTGAACCGTCTTTATGCAATGATTTATAGCCACGATAGGAGGCTCTTATATCATTGAGTTGACTCTGAAAAACGAGAGGATTTGTTGAGGATTTGTTTAATTAGCCAAGATCTAGTATCATTTTAGGACATTTATATAGCCTCGGCGGTTATTTAGGATTACAGAATTTTGCAATATTTGTGCAAGATTGATTTTTGCTGCTTCTAGGCGAGGACGAATTCGTATTTCAAAAGGTGGAATGAAATTTTGTTTCTGTGTGTACAAGATTTGGTATTTGAGAAAAAAGATGATATCATATGTTCAATTTGATGGATTAGAGGACGGTTTGATTATACATTGAAGAGCCAATTTGGTTCGTCCGAGACAAAACTGATGCTTCCTTTGCCACAACATATATCCCTCCTAAAGGAGAAATTCTAAATGATCCCAGACAATGTCGAAATCCTTGATTGTGCACTGGACCTATACCTGCAGGTAAGATGTACAAACTGATCCATACACAGTCAAGCTATAGTTAAGTATAGATCTTACTAAAGACCTACATAGTCAGAGTAAGACCTTCCGGTCTGCATCCCAATATGTGTTTGCCACGTCTCGTATTAAATCCATAGCTTTTTGACATTTATTCCAGTGGTATCTAATATGCAGCAGAAAAGTTAGTTTAAGGTAACAAAATTGTCTCTTCCACGACAGGGATAATTAAAACGTCAAATTTGAGTTTGGGGTCATCATGAGTTCTACGTACTCAGCAAAAGTGTATACAAACAGTTTTAGATTTTAAAACTTTTAACCATTTATCATCTCCCCATTTCTGGTTTCTATTTAATCATATCTGTAGCTCACTCCTAATAATATGCATACTCTCTGATCTATAGCAGATCACAATTTTGTCGGCATATGATGAGTAGTAAGTTGCTGTGTTAAGGTATTTCACTGTGCTGTTAGTTTTTATGTTGAAAAGGGCAACTGACAATATACTACCCTGAGGTACATCCGCATCCTGAAGATAGCTTTCAGAAAGAGTTGTGCCTACTTAACTCTGAAATGGAATATAACGATTGGTAGGCGCCACATTACACCTGGGCTGAAAAGGTCATTCATTATGTCGTACTTCCATGTGGTGTCACACGTTTTCTCCAAGTCAGAAAGACGGCTTATATATCTTCTTTAAGAAAGCTTTTCTAATCAATGCTTCAAGTCTTGCTAGATGGTTCGTTGTGCTTCTCTGGCGTCTGTATCCATATTGAAGGTATGATAGTAGTTTCTTGGATTCAAGATACCATGGGAGTCTGTCATTTACCATTTGTTCCACGGTGTTGCAAATACAACTTCAAGATATGAATCGTTCCTCCTTCGCCTCAGTTGATACATAATTTTATTTTTATGTTTTTCAATTATACTCCTAACCTTTTCTTAGTTAGCATGTGACAGCTTTAGGAACTTGCTGAGTTAAAAAATTATTCGAGATGGAGGGATACACATTTTTTTTTCTTCTTAAAAATGGAAAGTGTATTGCACAGCAGAATAAGCATAGACGGATTAGAAGCTTTAGAAATTATAGATCAATCAGCCAATCAATCAACAATTCAATCAATGTATCAATTAATTAACCAACTTACCAACCAAACAGTTAATCAGGTCGCCATGATCCAAATTGATTTTTAATGATCCTCCACGAGGAGAGATGGATAAAAAATGACATCTATCAATATCAGTAGCAGTTTTATAACTATTACAATAATTTATATGTTTCAGAATACTAGGCGTTTATTTGGCAGAAATATCGCAATATTTTATCATCATGCAAAATACTATCTGAGCGATAGATAGATGGAATCACCTACATGCATACATACATACATACCTATCTTACATTGAGACGTTGAATACTAAGAAAATAAAGTCTATCAACTGACCAAATCTATGACAAGTGATAGGTCCCCTCATTAACATGCCCCGCCCCCATATATAGATAAAGATTTTTTAAAATATAAAATGATGTTCCATAAAAGTGATTTTGTGACTATATACAAAGTTTTGTAACATCCCGTGGCGCCACCTCGAAATGGTACCAGAGAAGGCTTAAATTTGTACTGCAGAAATAGGATCCTCGCTCGGATCTTTGAATTACAGTGAAACATCCCAACAAAAAACAAATTCGTCATCTTTTCGGATTCTCTTTCTATGCTGAATTCCTTACAAAATCTGAAATTTGAAAACCCGTTAATATCCCCGATATGACAGAAACCTGATTTGCTGATGCCGTCTGAAATACGTATTTTGTTCGTTGGTTGCCAAGTCCCATTGATATTTAGGGTAATGAAATGGCTGATAATGCTGCCAAAGCTGTTCTGCAGTTACCCGTTTCTGAATGGAAGATTCCTTATTCTGACTTCAAATATTATATAAATCATAATGTTCGTCATACTTGCTTAAATATGTGGAATGAAAACTCCATAAACAAACTTCAGAACAGCAAACCCACCATTTAAGAGTGGCACATCGTATAGCATCAATCGCAGAGATGAAATGGTATTGTACCTATTGCGTATCGGACACGTACCTGACTCGTGCAAATCTCCTTAAGGGTGAACCTCGACCAGGGTGCATACCATGTCATTGGACACTGATAGTGGAGCACATTTTTCGAGTGTGTCGATTTCCACCCAGTAAGACAGAGTGATTTTGACGTGAACTGCATGAAGAAAGTGTATGCTGATGTACCACCTGAGAAGATCCTGGACTTTGAGGAATCGCGGTTTATCTAAAAAGATAAAAAGAAGATAAAAAAAATGTATAATTGACCAGACCTTTAATCTCTTAACGTTTTATATTTGATTTTGTTGCTCATCGTGTTCGAATTATTTGGAAGGGTTTATCTTCTTACATTCTTGTGCAATTCATTTTACAGTTTTCGAACATTACCTTTAGTTGGCACCATATAGCCACTATTGTGCTGAGGTAGCATAAAACGCCACTATATATATACGTTATATTATTTGCAAGGATTTATCTTCCTATGTTTTTTGTGGAATTTGTCATTTTTACGTATGTAGAATTTTACTTTTCATTGACACCTTATAGTCGTTATTGTACTGAGGTGTCGTTAAACCATAACACACATGCAAGCACACACACACGCACGCACACACACACACAGATATATATATATATATATATATATATATATATATATATATATATATATATATATATATATATATATATATATATATATGCTACCAATGAAAACAGCGGTCCATTGGTATTTGTATATGTTAACAGGTTTTGATAGACATGCATTGAAAACTTTGACACGACACTCCTTTGAACACGTAATCAAATATTTTGGAGCCACCAAAAGATCACATTTAATACTATAACTTGGCCCATGTAAATGCATTTTCCTAATAACTACAATTCTTTCAGTATGGTTACATTGCAAGAAACAATTATCATTATTGTAGAAGGTTTACATCCGGTAACGAAAATTATTGTCATTTTGAAAGGGTGTTAAGGATTCACAAAATGCTTATCTAATTTTTTATTTTTTATAAAAGAATCCTTTCGAAATGAAGTTTTTCCATAATATTTCTTAAAGGGAGTGGGGAAAGTAACAAGGGATTTAAAATGAAAACTACAAATCTACAAATCTTTCCTTTGTGTGTGTGTGTGATGACAGAAAGAAATGCCTTTTCTTATTTCTATTGCAGTGGTATGTGGCCGCACATTATCGAGCTTGTTTTGTTATATCATTTTTGATTCTTTTCTTCTAAGGAACAAAATTTTTATTGCAAGAAAGTTAAAAATGCTAATAAACGAGATCTACATATTTTTCTGTATGATTTTCTAAATACCAACAATGAGATATACAAAAACAAAATTTTAGTCTAAAAAGTCAACAGAAAAGGAGCAGACTTTAATAGCAACTGTCTGTCTGTCGGTATGGAAAAATAAATCAGTTGGAAAGTATCCCAAAGAAACTTTCCTACAAACCTGACAAGAATTAACTTGAAAAGTTTTTTAAAGGAAAATTTGAATCTTGGCAAACAACGGTGCAATGTGGACACATATATATCATTAACTTACTCAGCTTTCGTCAGGGTAGGAAATAATAATACTAATAATAATAATACTAATAAGGGGTATAAGTATAATATTTGGGAGACAACTACAATCAATATATTTCAAATTAAATATATTTCTTGTCTCCACAACTGATTATGATTCTTGAGAAAAAGATTTTTCAGTCTCAATTTAACAATAAATATAAGTAACGTGTGTTATTTGGTAGAAATGCTTGTAAAATATAAATCAGATGGATACAATAATATGTTAAGTTGAAAAAAGAGCATCATTGTGACGTCTATGCGTTACGTAGTGTTTTCTTAATATCGAGCAATCTAGTACAGTCCGATGAGTTATCTTTTCCTCATTGTTTTATTTTCTCCACCTTCACGACCTCATAAAAGATTGCTACATAATCCATAGAGTCACCTTGATAGTGTCAGTCATGAGAAGTCAGTCAGCTGCACTCGTTATAGGTTTTTGCCTATTTCATAATAAACCCTTTGTAAAGCGACTGCAGCTTCAGTCATTAGTGGAAGCTTTATTAGCTTGTTTTCTTTTTTACATACGAGTATTTTGGGGCTGTATTTATTTCCTGAAGTAAAAGAATATTTCCTTGCTAGACTGTCTCTCTAAACTTGATGCAGGAAGTTTTACCATAATAGCAGAATGGCGTACCAAACGCGTACAGTTTAAATAGAACGGTGTGCCCAACGATATCGGACTGTTTTTCGCCTCTTGATGTTAAAAACTCATGTTAAAATGGAAGCATAGTGTAACTGTCTCAAAAGAAATACAAAAAGTAGTATACACGACTAGAATATATTTTTATCGATGATATCTTGTCCCCTTTCCGCTTCCAATGTATTCATAGCGGGAAGGGGGTATTGGTGCAAAAGTAGAACGTAGGAAATAGTTTTCAAGCAAAATATATGCCCAAAAAGGTAACAAGCAATAATTTGCTTCAAATTGATTGATCTCATTTTCTCCATGGACATTCTTGTTCAGTCAGTAATGGATTTTATAGTGTCGGCGCAAATACATTGGGCACTTTAAAGGGTCAGCTCAAAATAGACATGTGCAACTTTTCATTATTAATGCTTGCAGCTAAAAGAAGTAAAGCAGTTTTCATCTATTTTTTAATTTAATTTTTGACCAATAGATAAAGCAAGTCATTTGTTGTGTAATGAGATCGTATGGGGTCTTTCAAGTTTATACTATAACAGTCAGTCTCTCTCTCTCTCTCTCTCTCTCATATTGAAGTTTGATATTTACATTGCTTTGGCAAAGTATACCAGACGCTCTATATCGCTTGTAGCACATTTTCCAAGAAACTGTTGCACATATGGTCATGCAATTTCATGTGTGCATTCACATTTATCACTTATATTAACACCCACAAGAAAGCAAATTGTGGTTGTAATGACATATCTTCTTGCTAAACTGGCTATGTCAAGTTGTGGATTATGGACTATACAGCAAGACATCAATCAACAGATTTTCCCGTTGATTCATTCTCAGCACAGACCTTCAAATTTATACCCAATTATACACCTGAAAGAAGAGAAAAATCTTTAATTTGGATTGATTTCATGTTTAATGTAATATTTCACTCGCGTTCCCTAAAGTACCAATTTTATTCTTGTATGTGTACAGACTGACCTATTGTCTCTATCGACTGAGAGCATCGCTATACATTTGAGGATACCACGGGGAAAACAACAACAATTAAGAATTTAAGGGTTTTTCTGCTGTGTATATTGCATGACATGCCAAATTACATTCAATCCTCCACAATATAAAGAATTGTAGTCGTAGTTTATCGTCACTGGAAACCCAGCCATGCCCATGTAGTTTCTTGCCAGAGGTTTGATAATGGCCCCGTGCTCCACGGTGTCTCGTACCAACACCGCAGCGAGCATGCAAAGAACAACAATTAAGAATTTAAGGGTTTTTTGGCTGTGTATATCACATGACATGCCAAATTACAATCAATCCTCCACAATATAAAGAATTGTAGTCGTAGTTTATCGTCACTGGAAACCCAGCCATGCCCATGTAGTTTCTTGCCAGAGGTTCGATAATGGCCCCGAGCTCCACGGTCTCTCGTATCAACACCGCAAGGGACATGGAAACCGACACAATCCCAATTGTACCCGTCATCGTTTTTGCTTGAAGATTCCGGAGCGATGTGGAGAATCATCACATTCAGTGTTGACTTTTATACACACCCATCTTAGTCCCTTAATAATAAGATTGACCAATCACGAATCTTTTCTTTTTTTTCTTTACCTTTTAATCGGTTTTAAAAGTGTTTCGACACGTCTTAAGAGAATTGCTAATCCCATAAGTAGATAAGTAGTTTCTGACTCATGGATTACAACATCTGTGTCTCAATATTAAATCTGTTTATCACTATAATCTTGATGTACATCAAGTTGTGAGCCATTAGATCAAGCATATTATTGAAATATCTTGATTTAATTTTTCAGAGAGAGAGAGAGAGAGATAAAGAAAGAAAGAGAGAGAGAGATTAATAGTGAACGAAGCTCTATCATCGATTTGGACCGCTCACGAAGAGAGCTCTTATGATAACGCGTATATCAATATATGGATTGTTGTGTTCGCCTGCGTGTATGCTTAAAAATTATCGTAAATTTTCACGAAATCGGAACAGCTGAGCGTTGGAAGAAAGCCTAAATTTTCCAATTAATTAGACTGATTTCCATATCTACGCTTTAGCAGAGAAATCCTGTGCATCTAGTTGCAAAAACAGTAAAATAATTTGGAATAAAAATGTCTACGCTTTAGCAGAGAAATCCTGTGCATCTAGTTGCAAAAACAGTAAAATAATTTGGAATTAACAGAGAATTACTTTTTCACGTAAAAAAATGAACATTAATCGACCAAAAATAAAGATAGTGGTATAGTTTTCTTTCCATAGATTATGAACTCTCACGTGTCGCATAGCTACATAATCCATAGAGTCACCTTGATAGTGTCAGTCATGAGAAGTCAGTCAGCTGCACTCGTTATAGGTTTTGCCTATTTCATAATAAAACCTTTGTAAAGCGACTGCAGCTTCAGTCATTAGTTGAGGCTTTATTAGCTTGTTTTCTTTTTTACATTCAAGTATTGTAGGGGTTGTATTTATTTCCTGAAGTAAAAGAGTACTTCCTTGCTAGACTGTCTCTCTAAATTTGATGCAGGAAGTTTTACCATAATAGCAGAATGGCGTACCAGACGCGTACAGTTTAAATAGAACGGTGTGCCCAACGATATCGGACTGTTTTTCGCCTCTTGATGTTAAAAACTCATGTTAAAATGGAAGCATAGTGTACCCGTCTCAAAAGAAATACAAAAAGTAGTATACACGACAAGAATATATTTTTATCGATGATATCTTGTCCCCTTTTCCGCTTCCAGTGTATTCATAGCGGGGAGGGGGTATTGGTGCAAAAGTAGAACGTAGGAAATAGTTTTCAAGCAAAATATATGCCCAAAAAGGTAACAAGCAATAATTTGCTTCAAATTGATTGATCTCATTTTCTCTATGGACATTCTTGTTCAATCCGTAATGGATTTTATAGTGTCGTCGCAAATACATTGGGCACTTTAAAGGGTCATCTCAAAATAGACATGTGCAACTTTTCATTATTAATGCTTGCAGCTAAAAGAAGTAAAGCAGTTTTCATCTCTTTTTTAATTTAAATTTTTGACCAATAGATAGGGGTTCATTCAAGTTTACGCAATAACAGTCAGTTTCTCTTTCTCTCTCTCTCTCTCTCATATTGAAGAGAAAAATCTTTCATTTGGATTGATTTCATGTTTAATGTAATATTTCACTCGCGTTTCCTAAAGTACCAATTTTATTCTTGTATGTGTACAGACTGACCTATTGTCTCTATCGACTGAGAGCATCGCTATACATTTGAGGATACCACGGGGAAAACAACAACAATTAAGAATTTAAGAGTTTTTTGGGTTTTTTTTGCCGTGTGTCGCATGACATGCCAAATTACATTTAATCCTCTAGTAGATAAAGAATTGTAGTCGTAGTTTATCGTCACTGGAAACCCAGCCATGCCCATGTTGTTTCTTGCCGGAGGTTCGATAATGGCCCCGTGTTCTACGGTCTCTCGTAGCAACACCGCAGCGAGCATGGAAACCAACACAATCCCTATTTTCCCGTCATCGTTTTTGGTTGAAGATTCCGGAGCGATGTGGAAAATTATCACATTCAGTGTTGACTTTTATACACACCCATCTTAGTCCCTTAATAATAACATTGACTAATCTCGAATCTTTTCTTTTTTCTTTACCTTTTAATCGGTTTTAAAAGTTTTTCGACTTGTCTTAAGAGGATTGCTAATCCCATTAGTAGGTACTGAATCTTGGATTACAACATCTGTGTCTAAATATTAAATCTGTTTATCACTATATTCTTGATATACATCAGGTTGTAAGCCATTAGATCAAGCATATTATTGAATTATCATCATTTAATTTTTCAGAGAGTGAGAGAGATAAACAAAGAGAGAAAGAGAGAGAGACTAATAGTGAACGATGCTCTAGCATCGATTTGCACAAATCACGAGGAGAGCTCTTATGATAAACGTAAAACAATATATAGATTGTTGTGGTCGCCTGCGTGTATCAGCCGTATTGCCTACAACGATAAAAGTCGACTTTTTGAACATCCCTGTCGACCCTTTATGCCTAATCCTTTGTGGTTTTTCAACTGCCAGAAATATGGCCACAAAAATATAGCTGCAAGTGGAAACCAGTCTGTCTCAGATGTTTGCAGGAGGATCACGATGGATCGTCCAGCTCAGAGAAAATCTCTTGAATTGCAAGGTAGAACCTTTCTCATACTCTAGAGACTGCACTAAGTGGAAACTCGAAAAGGAAGTCCAGGAGAAAGGCATGAGTTTTCCCGAGGCCAGGTAATTTGTGGTAGCCACAGCTCCACTTAACACAGCTGGCAAATCCTACGCCAGCGCAGCTAATGTGGAGGAGAAATCTTCCACAATGCTGTCTGTACCCAGACAGTCATTACATAGTCACAAGGTCAAACCAAATTCACAGTCTTGACGCCTCCAAAACCCATATTAGCAGCTACCCAAACCTAGAGCATAGATAAGTAGAAAACGCAAATAATCAGTGTGACAATGTAGCAATTAGGACACTTAATGCTAGAAACGAAACAAACCTAAAATCCAGTCCACGAAAATAGCAGCAAACAACTGATCCCAGTAGAAGTAGAATCAGTGTGCCACGGAAGATTTCCAACTCTCCCCGGGAGAAACCGGTTGAATCCAGTCCACCAAAAGAGCAGCAGACCGCTGGCGCCAGTGGTAATGCATGCTCTAAACCAAATAAAGAGAGGATACAAGAATCTACAAGGCTTTCCAAAGGATCTGAATATCCAATCAAGCTCTTTAAAAGTTTGGGAGTCTAGAGTATGGACACTGGTGAGCCCCCTGATATCGCACCAGATAAAGCTCCTAGAAGTCCCATACGTTCATCACTTTCATAAATAAGTCTGACACTACAATGCAATGAAATTGCCATGCTTTAAAGGCTAATATTGATGTAATTAATCTTCGACTTAGAGAACATGATACAATAGCTATATGCCTTCAGGAGATCATTTTAAGTGAAAACGATAGAGTTAATCTTTGAAGCTCTACAAGTTACAACATCTTCTCAATAAATGCTGATAAGTCTTCTGGAGGAGTATCCATCTTCAGTACACTACCAAACTATCTTCAGAGCCATCAAACTCCATATATGCCATCTTCTTTAGGCCCAAATACCAAACCTTGTACACTCAGAACAAAAATTTAATTCCATCTTTTGGCACTCTAATTCGTCCTCACTTAGAAGCAGCAAAATTCAGAGTTGCAAATATTGCACAATTCTCTACTCCCAAATCACCACCGTCATTACCAAAACCCTACTAAAATAATATTTGACCTTTGCGAATTCAAAAAGTCCTCAACAAATCCTCTTCTTTATTTAGAGTAATTTCAATGGAATCAGAGCCTTCTATCGTAGCCATACGTCCCCGTATATATATATATAGGATGGAGACAATATTGGAGCTGACATTGCACATCCCATGGCACCATCTACAACCGGTTACCGGTTTAAACCTTAGTTTTTACTGCAGAAGTTCCGCCCATTTAAAAGCTTTGAACATTAAAATCTCTCAAGAAAAAACAAAATTTCATCTTTTTTTCGGATTACCTTTTTACACTGAAAGCCTTGCAAAATCTTAAACCGGACAAGCAGTTAATATCCCAGATATCACAGAAACATAATGAAATCATACAATCTGGGAAAAGCATTATGTGCTGCTGGTTGTCTATTCATATAGGTATAAAGGGTAACGAAGGGGTAGGTAAGTCCGCCAAAACTGCCATGCAACCACCCATCACCAAATGGGAGATTCCATATACTGACTTGAAATGTTGTATGAAACAGCATGTTCGTCATACTTAGTAAAATATGTGAAATGAAAACTCCACAAACTGTAGAACATCAGATCCACTATTGGAGAGTGACATCTCTCAAATCAGAGAGATGAGGTGGTATTGTGCCGATTGTGTATCGGGCATACATACCTGACTCATGCATACCTCCTGAAGGGTGAACATTGACCAGAGTACATACACAGCCAGTGGAACACATTCTTGTTGAGTGTGTTGATTTCCACTCTGTGAGGCAGATGTACTTTAACGTGAACTGCATGAAGAGGCTGTATAATGATGTACCACCCAAGAATATATTGAACTTTTTGAGGGATTGTGGTATATATAAAATATTTGACCGTATGTGTTAATGATTATTTTAGATACCTTTAAAAGAATTTTAGCATGATTATATTTTATATTTGATATTGTTGTGCTTCATGTTTACATTTATTGGGAAAGGTTTATCTTTTTAAATGTTTCTGAAATTCATTTTTTTTTTTCGATTTTTACCTTAAGGTGGCACCATATAGCCAGTATTGTGCTGAAGTGATGTAAAAAAGTTATCACATAAATATATGCCACTTAAAGCCGTGTGAGCAACCACCCAAACCGAGAGTGAGGTAGATAATTAAAATAATCATTGTAACTGTGTAACAAATAAGAACCACAATGCTACAAAGGAAAACCCAGTTAAATCCAGCCCTCCCTTTGCTATAATATCGAATACATTCTGTATTCCAAAATCACAACAGCGATTATCAAAACCTCCCAAAATAATATTTGATCTTTGCCAATTCAAAAAGTACTCAACAAATCCTCTTGCTCCCATTCCCTCAGATGACATAACCAATATTGTGTTAAAAGTGCAGTTAAAAACTAACAAACAAACAAACAAAACCTCTCTTTTGTTCAGAATAAATTCAATGAAACCAGAGTCTCCTATCATAGCTATATGTCCCCGTATGCAGATGGTCTTGAAAGATGGAGACGAACTTGGAGCTGCTATTCCATCACTCCGTTGCATCGTCTCGAGCCGGTTACCAGATAAAGCATCCATTGTTACTGCTGTAATTACAGCCATACTGATATCTTTGAACTGCACTGAAACCACATTTTGTCATTTTTTCAGTTTCCCTTTCCGCGCTGAAAGCCTTGCAAAACCTGAAATTTGAGAACCCGTTTATATCTCAGATCTTACAGACGCATGATTTGCCCATACAATCTGGAATAAAAAGTATTCTGTACTGTTGGTTTCAGAACACCAACTCCGCCATTGGAGTTTGGCATTCCTCATATAGAACAAATTGCAGAGAAGAGGTGGAATTGTGCCACTCGCGTGCTGGACACACATACCTGACTCGTGCATACCTCTTGAAGGGCGAACCTCGACCGTGGTGCATACCCTGATAGTGTCCACTGAGAGTGGAACACATTCTTGTTGAGTGTGCCGACTTTCACCCTGTGATTCAGAAGTATTTAATGCGAATTGAATAAGAAACACCATGATGATGTACCACACAAGAAAATCTACCACTTTTTGAGAAAATGCAATATATATATATATATATATATATATATATATATATATATATAGATAGATAGATAGATAGATAGATAGATAGATAGATAGATAGATAGATAGATAGATAGAATTGCCATAGATTTTTAGGATTTTATATTTTACTTTTATCTTTTATTTTATATACCATTTAAATATCTTTTTAACATGTTTACCTTTTAACTTTTATTTTTTAGACTGAATGTTTATGTTTTTTGGAATGCTAGAACATGCTATTATTTTGTGGGCAATTGTTTATGTTCACGTTTTGGGAGCTTTATTTTTTATCTGTAGTATAAAGCCAGTATTGTGCCAACATGTCTTCAATCCTACAACTACTACTACTGCCATGAAATCTATTTGAGAAATCTAAAAATGCCCTCCGTCCTTAAAACCATTGGAGATGTTCCTGACGTCATGGGCATAATGTCATCTACAATGTCAATGATCTCGTATTAAATGGGTGTTTCTCACATTTTTATATGTGTATGATCGTGTTTACAGTGTAGAACACCGATGCAGGATAGCTTTATCCTACCTCACACGTGACCTTTATCCTGACTCTTGGACTATTTTGACTTTCTACTGCGAGCATAGTGCACACAAAGCAGTGGAAACGTCCCGATTTCCATCATTACATTCAACATTCTTTGACAATAATGAAGATAAACATTAGTTGCAATCCATTTATGTACTAATACGAGCAACAATGGTTGAAGTGTCCCGCAAACAGGCCGTTTCGCACTGATTGACCTAGCTTTATGTACTGCTTTTTTAGTCCAAGGCCGTTGTTATAGTTGTTACTATTTAAAAATTCATATTCTATTATTTCTGAAGAGTAAATAAATTCTAGATCAAAGTTGAATCGAGGACTATTTCATCTTCTTTTTCTGTCTCGATTAATCTTACGGATGAGAGTGGACTTTATCTTTTGACCTGTTCACATTTGTCTCATTGCGCATGCTATATGCAGAATACAATTCGGACGTTGTGTATTGCCACTAACATAGCCGCTTCAACCACTGTTATTTGAAAGCTAAAATGTGTTTGAACGTCATGTAAAGTATACAGTTAATTTTGATTTCGACCCTCATTTGTCGTTCAGAAATGTGAGAAAAAGAATTTTTCATTATGCTTCATTGTAGGATAGGAAAATTCCACCCTTGTTATCAAACCGTTTGCTTCAGACAATCGACAAAGCCTCGTGTCTGATGCAAGTTTCTGACCCTTGTGTGAGTTTTCCTACCCTACACCGATAAAATATGAAGGATTCTATTAGTCCTACATGACTTTTTCACATTACATGAATATATCAATGAGAGAAAATTGCATTAAACTCTCTTCATTCATATATTCCAGCGCAATTTTTAACAATTGCCCCATCTATCCGTATTAACTAGTTTTCCTATACTATTTCCAGACTAGTAAGACGAAAATCTATCGTAATTTTTCAATGAGTGTTAATAAAATTCCGTCGTGTTACTTTCTTTAAAACAGAGAGAGAGAGAGAGAGAGAGAGAGAGAGTGAGTGAGTGAGAGGAAATTAAAAAAGTAAAAAATATTATCGGAAATATAGTAGTATCATGGTCCCTTGCTTAGGTGTTAAAGATGTTCACAATAGAGAACTTTCGAGCTTACAAATTATGTTTGTTTTCCGTTATCAATGATTCATCCGATTGTAACATTGACAGATGAATGAAATCTGTATGCATGTATGTATGTATGTATGTATCCTAGTGAATACATACAAGATTTATGTGAATGATCTGTCTCCTTTGTTGAGATATCTATTTTGGGTCACCGTGAAATAGAAGATAAAAGTATTTGTTCTTGGAAGTGTAGACATTTTAAAAGAAAGAGGAAAGCTTCGTTTTACCAATAAATAAGGTGTTTTATTTTCACAATACACACATCTAAATAAACAACGCTTTGCAGTATTATTTTCATTTGGAATACGTAAATATATTCACATAGTTCATGAATTTTTTCACGCAATTTAAATTTGAAAAATCACAAAGTCTCTTAAAACTAATTAATACTCAGTCTATGAATCAAGATGCATTTTCCTTTTGAGGAGGTACATAAATATGCACACTTTTATATGTCTATCTCTTAAAGGCAAGTATAAGTTTTTGATAACTTAGATATTTTCTTTCATAAATCAGATCTCATTTAATATGTCTCATATCTGATTTAATATATATGTATAAGATCTCTAATATACCTAAATGAAATTTCTCTTATTAAGTGAGATATCTTTTTTTTTAGTATATATGTGATCTCTAGTATATTAAAGAAGCTGTCTGGTTTCCTCAATGAGATATTCGACATATTATATCAGATATCTGATATTATTTCACATATCAGAAAAATGCTTAAGATGTAAAATTGAGAAAATTCATTAAATAAGATTTGGTATTTATTACATGAGATAGAAAATACGATTTTTCAAATTTAAAATGAGCTATGTAAGATAATGAATAAATGATAAAATGGCCCGCCATATAGAAGTTTCATGTATAAATATTTTGGCCAGAATGTTATCCTCGGGGTTTAGTTTTTAAAAAAAAGAAAAAGCATGTAGAAGCTCAAGATTCCAGGTTGTCTTACGACACTGATATTTGTGTGTGTCTGTATGTGTGCATACTTATGTACCTTGTATAACGTATTATGGGCGGCATCACGTCGCTTGTGATCCTTAATTAATTGTTCTACATGTACAACATTCACAGAGCATCAACTATGCTTAAATATCCATACCTAAGGAAACAACAATTAGCTCATTCATTCATTCTGTTTATCATTTGCTTTTTTTTTCTTTCTTCATCATTTTGGCGAGTTACATAAACTATATATTGCACAGTATGTGAAATGATGACAAACTTTCTTTGTGGCCTGAAAATAAATTCTTACTGTTGGGTAAACCTTAATCACTTAGATACTAGTTTTGCTTGTCTTTAGCAAACAACAAGATTGTCCGAATTTGGCCAGATACTGCTTAAATGAGCAGGAGAAAAGGAATTATAAATTATGCAACATTACATTAATTGGGAGCTGATGTAGTATACTAATCTGGGGGACACTTGGCTACTTCAAGATAAGACTCTTAGGATAAGCACAGTCATGCTGACGTAATATGCAGGAAATAACGGTATAAAGATCTATTGCTGGAAACAGACAACATTTTTAATTATCTAACAATTAATAAATGAATGTTTGAATGAGTGTATGCATGTACGTATATATATATATATATATATATATATATATATATATATATATATATATATGTATGTGCATAGGTACTTAAAGTCGTTTGAATCACATGTCCACATATAGGAGACAACATGAACGAGTCCCATGTCCACAAATTCGAGAGAACATGAATGCGCGATATCGATGCTTAAATACTCAACTCGAGAGAACCAACAGCAAAGTATTTTTTATTACATGATTTCTCTCCTGAACGAATACGCGATCTATAGATTGATCATGTGATTAAAATCAACTTTCCTATCTGCTGTCTGTAAATGGCGTATTCGAGCCTTGAGAGCGCGCAGTCGTGTTGTCTCGAATACGTGATTATGTGATTCAAACTTCTTTTGCTATTGGTTATCTTCAGATCGCATATTCGTGCTTCGAATACTAGCATTTTGGATTGAAGAACGCAAAATGTTTTCACATTATGACCATGTTGGCCTGTCACGTAGTTCGAATACACGAAGTGGGAGTTTCGATTTGGCGAAGTGGAGAGCTCAGTTACATGAGTCACATATATTATGGAATTGAAAAGTATTTTCTGATACGCTCTCTAGAGTTAGGATAGTGAAACCTCACAATTGCGAAGCGTATCCCCGTTGTGGCCCCAACACCTTGCCATAGACCTTGACATAGGTGAATGTAGCATCACGTTTGGGAGAAAATGTGCCAGTACCACTTTTGGATTCCGAATGATTTTGTTTCTTTTACTTTTTAATTTTATTTATTATTATTTAAATTATTAGTGTCTTATATTTTTTATTTATTTGTTTATTATTTCTAAAAAAAATGGGGATGGGGAGAGTAGGGTAATTTTGAAATGTGCAGCAATGGTAGTTATCTAGAGAGAAACCATTGTACATTAAGCTTGCAAATCGAACCTTTCTTTGAAATTAATACATCGTGTCAGATAAAGTCCATTTTACACATGACACTATATACACTAATAAATGTACCTATCCAATACTCTAGCCTTGTCCAGTCTTACATCGTAATTCTAAACCCATGACAATGCAAATAATTTCAAATAAAGTTCCGACAATCAAGGAAACATGTTTTAATGTTTTTCATGACAAAAATTTCTTCGAAACGAGAAACCAGCGCAGTTTCAAGATTATATTGACTAAGTGAGGTTAGAGGAGTCAAAGGCATAAATACTGGTATGAAGACCTCTTCCAGGTAGATAAACAACATGATCTTCACTACCTGTAGACATACGTCCATACATATGTATGGTACGAATGTATTCATGAATGTTTGTATGTATATGGGTATGCACGTCAAGTTGTTTGAATCACGTGTTCACATATTCGAGGCAACATGAATGTATTGTGCCAGAGTTTTCCATTTGCCAACAACATTACAATTCACATTGAACGCATTGATATTGCTTTTTTGGGTGTTCCTTTCCCTTGACCTCTGATGTACCAAGATGTATGATGTATTAAGTATCCCCACTTCCATTTAACTGACAAAACAGGTAATGACATTCTTTAAAAAAGACATTAACATACGAGAAATTCTACTGTATGTTTGTGCATGTACGTGTGTGTGTATGTATGTATATATATATATATATATATATATATATATATATATATATATAATATAACAGTATAAACATTTACAATAATTACAATAAAAATGGAGTAAAAAAATAGATTTGTATACTTAAAACAAATTACCTCTTCAAGCTTGTATTAACCCACCCCCAGCACTTAGACCACGGGTCGGTACTTAATGTACTTAAATATGTAAGTTACAAATGAAATAATAAAAATGTAACTCGCACCGAAAAAGTAACGTTAAAAGATCATAACATGTTTAGGAAAATACTGCCTTTATTTTTGAATTGCATATCATAAGAATGTGTAAGAATAATAATGAGGTTAGTATGCTGTCTACATAAGAATGTGTAAGAATAATAATGAGGTTAGTATGCTGTCTACATAAGAATGTGTAAGAATACTAATGAGGTTAGTATGTTGTCTACATAAGAATGTGTAAGAATAATAATTAGGTTAGTATGCTGTGTATCACAAATATATGAATAAGAGAAAATTGCATTAAACTCTCTTCATCCATATATTCCAGCGCAATTTTTAACAATCGCCACATCTGTACTTATTAACATGTTTTCTTATACTGTTTTCATGCTAGTAAGATGAAAATATATCGTCATGTTTCAATGCGTGTTGATAAAATTCCGTAGTGTTACTTTCTTTAAAACAGAAAGAGAGAGAGAAGAAATTAAAAACTTCATTTTCTTTCTTTTTGAACGCTTCCCCAAAAAGTCGTAGTGGTGGTTAATTGTGTTTCTCTAGCGTCTGAATCCACAATGTAGGCCTGCCAGTAGTTGGTTGTACTAGAGACACCAGAAGAGTGTCATTTATCATTCGTTCCATGATTTTGCAAAAGCTGACAAGTGATCTTGGGCGATAGTGGGAAGGATCGGCATAGTTTTTTCCAGGTTAAGGTACTAGTATTACTGTCCGTTCCATACTAAGTTACTGGTACTACTTCCTTCTCGCCAAGATGGCTGGAAGTCGCTAGTTTCATAAATCTGGTTCAAAATGTTTGGTAGTGTATTGAGAGATATGTCAGGTAAAAGTTTCAAAACTTAATAGTGGATTTCATTTGGTCCTGCTGAAGTGACAGAGGGATAATAAAAAAAAAAAAAGATAAAAGAGTCATTTAGTTCTGTGAGAATGACAAGTTTATTGTAATCTTCATCGTTAGCCGATTTAAAATTCGACATTAAATGGAATCATGGAACCATTTCTTTCAGGCTTAAAAACCCCCACAAACAAAGCAACATCTTTTGATACGCAGAATTATCCAGAAGGAACTTGTACACGCAACTTGTAAAGTATGCATTGTAAAATCAAATATGAAACAAATATAGTACTTTCACGAGTGGCATACACTATATCATAACAATTATGTAAGCTCTCGTATGCCCGGCAATGCAATTCCAACAACTTTACAATTCACATTGTCACACACTGGTATTGTTTTTTGGTCTTCGTCTCGCTCTTCCTCTAAGCTTCCCTCCTATCATGATCTCCACTTCCATTTAACTAATAAAATAGATAGAAGTAAAATAAAAATAAATATTAAGATACAACTATATATATATATATATATATATATATATATATATATATATATATATGCAATGTTCAACTGTTATTCACATGCAAACACACGTACACACACACACACGCGCAGCCGAGCGCACAAGCCCAGATGACTCAAGTTCTTAAATATGCACGTAATCGACTTAATGTACACTTTAATGTTTTTAGGTAATTAAATATGTAACAATGAACACATATCAATAAAAATGTGTACATGTATAGAGTTTTTACTTTAAAAGTAAAAAAAAAAAAAAAAAAAAAAAAAAAAACTAGCTGTTACGGTAAGAATATATCGGACACCAAAATAGTAACTTCAACAAACCATAACATGTTCATGAACATATTGCTTCTATTTTAATTGCTTTTCATAAAGTGCGTAAGAATGTTAAATGAGGTTAGTGTGGTGTTTTATAAAACATTAATAGGCGATGCGCTTTCATTAACATATGCATTATAATGGTTCGTTTCAGAATTTGATCGTCTGCTGTCCGCCAAAATAGTAACAAGTTATCGCGTGAAATGTAAACGCTTTTTACGATATGCACACTGACGGCAGTATTTATAGACTTCAAACTCGGTCACTTAAATAAACCATTTTTTGATTGTGTTATTTCGCGTCTGAACAATCTATGGACACTTAGAAGTTTGTACCCAGCTAGATGAAATTTCGGTAAGACACTGACCTTGTACATATGCAGTGGGAGGTTGGACAGAAAGGACTTTGTGCATTACAGTTATTCATACACCAGGTATCCATGTTGCGCTGGCCAGTCCAAGGACCAACTGCCTTACAAGTTTTCCCGCCACTAGAACCACCAGAAGGATTGGTTGGGGATCCACCACACGCGCAGTAGTCGGCCGAACAGGAGTTAATAGCGGCCAGACAGTTGTCTTCACACCACTTATTCATACCAGGTTTTACCGCCCATACACCGATTGCATAACAACGTTTCCCACCCGCTGAAACACCGGAAACAGTGGTTCGTCTGGAAGGAGTGGTTCGTCTGGTAGTTGTAGTTTTCGTGTCAGTGGTCGGTATTAGCCTGGGTTGTGATATGTTTGTTTTGGGGACGTTTGCGCAGTTAGACAAAATGGCAATGTCAGCGCAGTTGACGAAATTTTCTTGTGGGCCAAGACCCAAGGCGCAATTTTTACCATCACATCCCCAATTGTTGCCTGAAAGTTATGAAAAAACGTTGATCGATTTTAAAAATACAATTATCTTCCAACGAGTATTTATTATAAATGGAGAAAATGAAAATGAAGAACACCAGTGTCATTTCTCATTAGTTTATATGATATAAACAATATAATGAGAAGAAACAAAATTACTAATATATTGTTGGAAACATCGATCATATAATGTTTCGGGTATTCAACCGAAAAGAAAAACAAAATTTGAAAGGTAACAAATATGCTTATTTCGTTCTTGAAATTAGAAAGACAAATTAATGGTATAAATGATCATTAATATTCATTTTTGGTCTAAAATTGTTATGACGGTGTCAACTATAATTTCCAGTGCGGTTTTTTTTTTTTTTTTTTTTTTTGGGGGGGGGTTAAATTCTGTTAAAGTATTTAATACTAAAGATAAATAAAGGAATCTCTCTTTCTCAAATTTGAATGTAACACTTGAAGACGTTTGTGGGAAGCCATTGCTGCCAGAAGGAAACACTTAATTCGTTCTACAGAATAAAACGTATTCTCATACGAGCAGATACAGAAGATATTTAAAGTAACCTTCTGCCTATACGACTGGTGTGGCGCGTGTAATTGAGACTCCATAGCACTTTCTACAATTTCATATTCAAAAAGCAAATGTTTCAATCAGAAAATTCAACCTTACATTTTTCAGGTTATGTATGCACTCAACCCCTATTTTTTGTCATTCAACATAATTTTTCAACAGTCAAATTTAATGTCAAATATCTTAATGATTTGCTTTAGAGTGAGTAGCTTTTTTAAAACACATTTGATGTGATGAACATTTTACAGTCTTGCTATCCAGAGTACTCTAGCTAGCGGAGACTAGAGAGTACGTTTAGTATTCTAGCTATCGGAGACTATAGATCAAGTCGAGTGCTCTAGCTAATACATTGATTTTTGGCTGGTGTTTAACGAGACAGCAGCACATCGATAGCTATTTAGTTCCTGGGCAACGGTAGTTAAGTACCTTGCCAAGGAACACGCCACGACAGCCGACTCAGCTGGTCCGGGTAGAATTGGAACCCGCATTTGGTTTTGCTGCTTCCACGGCCACCATCACTATCGCCAATGCCACCACTTATGCTACTTTGCTGTTGCTGCTGCAGATGAAACTGTTGTTGATAACTACTACTGCTACTTCTACAACTGCTGCGAATATTACTACTAATACGACTTCTGCTTCTGCTGTCCTACCTGCGACGTAAGTCCACTGTAAGATGCATTGAGTACATGTCAGTCCATGGGGTAGGTTTAGCTGTACGTTGTGAGTGCTGGCCTTGTTGTACGCGATATCATACTTGTACCCTCCATTGACAAGTTCAAGAGGGTACTTGTCGAAACATTCCTGGGAAGTTGTAGTCTTGGGGTTGTTATGGGGACACAGTTTGAAGATAAAATATCCTGGAATAAACAAATAATCATCCAATCAATACATACATGCATGCATTTATGAATCTTTACACCATCCGTCCATTCATACAAACACAGGCCTAAAAGCAAGTAGGTAACCGATTACTCGACAAACCCAATCTACACCTGCTTCACGATACATGTATACAGAGAGAGAGAGAGAGAGAGAGAGAGAGAGAGAGAGAGAGAGAGAGAGAGAGAGAGAGAGAGAATGAGTGTTATTTCATATAGAAACTATATTGACACAAATATTTACTACGAAGTAATAGTGTATATGACTAATAGCATAGCTTTTGAGAAATGCATTGCCTCGCCTGCATAACTCTAGAATCATGGCAGCAATAATTTTAAAATTAAACGATATATTTTCAGTGTTTGTGCGTGTGATTCGTCCGTTGTTTACACTGACGACGTTGCATTCTAAACAAATGTCATTTTCCAAGCAAGTCTCGTTTAATTGTACAATTTTACTTCATCACATGTGAAGGTCATTCCAGACTAATATGAGAGTTGACTTTGGACCATTTGAATATAATCAGATTCAATCAAGAAGCTCATAATGCAATAATACAGTACTTTTTTATATACAGAAAACACGCTGATAACATAACATTCCAAACATAGCATTACTTTGTAATCATTTCCTGTTCAACTGTCTGTAAATATAGCATGATTTGTAATCATTTCCTGTTCAACTGTCTGTAAATATAGCATGATATGTCTATCTCCGTGTTTTATATCTTTTTATTACAACACTTTGCAAATCTTCAGAAGACCATCCAGCTTTATTCAGTATTAGGTTAACAGGCACCTCTTGGGTGAGCAAAACTGAAACTGATTGGACACGGTGAGCATGGAACACTTAAGTGTCAATTCCACTCTCCGTGAGTACAGTTTGAATAACGAGTGAAATTGTATCAGAAGACACGAGATTATAAAGTCTCTGAAAACCAGTTAGCCAAGCATGTGACTTCCGTAGCTGTTAAGATATCATTAAATATTTCTGAAGATGGCGTACAATATAAAATATTTCTGCAGATGGCGTACAATAGACGGATTGTATCAGGGTATCCCCTAAATGATATATCTGATAAATGCTTTCCTGGTCGACTTTGCTTTTGTAAAATATCCATGAAATATTCCACAGAACTGTCAGGAGCTTTAATGTTACCTGTATGGATAATCTTTGTTTGAACACGTTGTTTCGACACCAATGCGAGTATCATAGTCGTTTTAAGTCAATGTCTGTAAGGAATAAGAAACCGCTTTTTGAACGGATGTTCATCCAGACGAACATTTTCAAAAGCTAATAGCACCGCAACATTTGACGAAGAACTTTTGTCCGCATTGATGGCAGAATGTCTCATATAGCGCTCGTAATATGCCATAAGAAAAACTAAAACATGCCTTACATATGTAGGAAACAAATTAATTTACGTCAAACGCAGAACATTTTCCACTGTGTTAGGTTCATATTGTTATAAGGTGCCGGATCTCCATGAAGACAATGATTTCAGTTGTATTTTTCGGAAGTTGCTGCCTTTCGAAAGATCACTTCATAAAAAGCAAATTGAGAGATCAAATTTGTTAAATATTCGTGGATCTGATGCGATTCTCCCGGTAATTGTCCAGTTTATTTAATTTAGGGACAAATATTGGATGATTCAGCAGCGTGCTCAGAGGTGTTGCTTAATACGTTTGTATTAGTAAATTTGGCATCTCTGCTATTCCAGTCGCTTTGTTTAACGACATTTGGAGAGGAGGATCTATTGGTTTTAACGGCATTTTTTAGAGAACACTAGAGCATCCTGTTTATTATTGTATTGTTTTTGGCATCTGGGTGTTTTGGGGCTGTTTTGATTCTTCAAGTAGAAGAGTACTGACTTTGTTGGACTATCTTTCTCATTCATAAACAAAAAGATGTAATGTAATAACTGATGAATATTGTACCAGTCAGGGAACCAGTAAAATGAACAGAGTAGCCTACATACAGATAAAGAATAGTTCATCTCCCAAGGAGAGAAACAACCAGATTCCCTTCAGCTTTCTTCGCTGAATGCAAACGGCTGAGCATGCGCAGCACTGCATCTAGTGAGTTGAGGTGTTTCGTTCAAGTTGATATATAAATAGAGACGAACAGGTTTTTTTTTTCCTTTAAATATGTCTAATTGATTAAATATTATGAATTTATCAACGTAGATTATAAATAATTTTATAATTAGAACTTTTCAGATATGTATTTCAGTATCCAAACGGGAAATGCAAAAAGCCAATATTGGCTAGCGTTGAGAATTAGAAATATCCAAAACATTCTAGGCAAGGTATTTTAAAGCGGGTTCAGCCCAACCAAACCAATTGAGAACTTGTTTCTGACCCACATTAATAACAATAGAATTGAACAATACAATAAATTTATCACTCGAAATTCATATATAATCTTGGAATTAAACCTAATCGATAGATAGTATCCAGACGTGAATCCAATACGTCTTTTAACTTCCGAATTAATGATATCAATTGTTTTAAATTAAAAATCTTGTAAATTATGGAAGCCTTCCAAATTTAAAAGATGGATCGATAACGTTATTTATGTCAAATCTGTGTTTGTTCATTCGTTTAGATACTTGCTGACGGGTTTGTCCAGCTTATTTCTTTTTACAAGTTATCAAATAAATAACATTAGATTTTGCACAGTTAATATCGTAACGCATATTAAAAGTTTTTTGGGTATTACTGCCACTGAATTAAGTATTTTCATTAAGACATGTATTGCCGGTACGGCAGGGCCACCGGAAAGATGGATTGGGGGGGGGGGAGGAGTTGGTACCGTACTAGAAAAAATTAAAATCTCCTTGCATCACTTATCTTCGCCTCCTATTATTATTTATGCTTATGTACTCATGTTAAGTTCCATTTAGCTTTATTTCATCACTGTGTTCCTTAGGGAAAACACTTACAAATCAACACATGTAATAGTTACCTATCCCGTCTGTAATTACATTTTTCCTTTTACTTCTGCTTCTATCGTGCTCTTCTTTATGCGATCATAAAACTTTCTCGTATGTGCTACCAAATATAAGACTTTTCTGTCCTATACCAAGCATCACCATCACTTCATATACATACAACAGATCATTTTATGCAACAAACAAACTAAACACCTTCCTGTTTGAACAGTTCATGCATATTAACCTCAGTTGCAGCTTTGTAACATGCCATTATTCTTGCTTCCTCTCTTGGTACCTTTCTAGAGTACCAATTTTAGTCTTGTTAAACATAGTATTGGCTATATCATGCCGAGGATATGGGAGCCAAGTGCTTTTCTCCAATGACACACTGAAGTAGCAGGCCCAATCTGGCCTGGATGAGTATCGACCCGCGACCTTTGGATAACGAGTTCGACCACTCTACCAACTGAGCTAGAACGGATCCCTGTGAAGGGAAGAATACATTAAAATCTTAAAACAGCCCAAACCATGGAAAAAGTGTCGGCTGCTTTAGGTGTAGGCTCAGGTCGCCATGACATACTTGGAGCCATGTGGTAAATATGTCTGCGTCTGGGATAAAATTCAATTTTTTGAATGGCTATTTGAAGGATATTCTTATCTAACATCCAGTCTACTTTTATAATCAACATATTTGTTTGATTTCATGGCTATGACATGTGTATAGCGGCGAGAGATGTACTCTGCCGTAGGCACATATAGACTAGATCATCCTCTTCATTTCATTTAATGCCAAATAGCAGGTAGCCCTGTTCCCACATGCGTGAGACAACAGTTACCGAACCCATAATTAATCTTATATGGATATTCCTCTTGTCAGGACAGACTGGCTGCAAGGCAAAATAACAAGCCTAGAGTTCAAGAACAGAAGGAGTTGTTCTACCCGTATTGAAGGAATTTGGCCGTTGGGATCAGTCCCTTGCATTTGTTAGAGAAATTATGTTTCCCTTTCAGTAAGCTGTTCTATGTAGATTTTTCCCAGCTTTTGTTTTATTAAAACGTTCAGCCAGACTTCTTGGACTGTTCTATTTCATTAATATTTTTTAAAAATTGTCTCTGAAGAGCCAGTTTTTCTTATCGGAACATTTATGTCGCATAATCCCACAGGGCCATTTTGCAGCACAGGTTTAAACAATTCCCTACCCTGAGTAAAAGGATTGTATTTACATGATCCAGGAGAAAAATGGCATCGGTACACATTTGATTTACTTTGTCTTTTACAAAAATGGCATCGGTACACATTTGAATCACTTTTGTCTTGTACAAAAGGTATTCAGAGACGTGTGCCTCTGCAAAAGTACTTTTCGTCACCGCTCGTTGATTATTCATTAACCGAACGTCACGCTTTTCTATGAAACTTTGTTTCATTTTCCTCTACACCCTCTTTGTTTACTTTGGGCACTACGCCATTGTCGCAGTTGTAAGGCCGAAAATATGAATCTGCCATCCTCATGGTCATAGTCAAAATTACTGTAGTCATTATCTTCGTCACCCTCAACGAGACAAAATTTAAGTTTCTAATACTGGGTGGTAGGCTCATAGGTTTTGCTGCACCTAATGCATTGCCCAATTTTTGCGGTACTATTAGCAAATTTGTTCATAGTAGACTGAACATTTGTAAGGCAGGGCATACAAACCTTAAAAACATCGTCCCCTCTGTTTTCTAAATACCACAATAAGGCATAATCATCTTGCCTAGTATATACTGTAATAGTATTACGGCAAGCAGCTGGTAAATGAGAGAGAGAAAGAGAGAGAGAGTGGCTACAACCAAGATAGATGCATACTGGAATCTGATTAGGCTACGGTTTCTCGTGTGCTTCTGGCGTGATGAAATGGTCATGAAGTAATAAGACAAAACGGAACCTATTAGGACGCCACTAAGACGCTGATGCCGGTAGATTTATTATATGTATTGTCTGCTCTTACGGGCGATAACAAAAGAAAAAGACGACGACGATTTTGATGACGAGGAGAAGAAAAAGATGAAGAAGGACGGAAGATGGAATTACAAACCCATGTGCCAGGCTGTGATAATGATTTTGATAGTGATGGTCTTGGTGCCAGCAGCGTAGCAACGGCCGATGATTTCCGTAGCGTAAGGACCGCCGGCTTCGTGTAGGCGTGGTCCCTGCCAGGGGTCTCCGCAGATGCCACATTTGCCTCCCTGGGTCTTCTGATTCTGGTAGAGAAAAAAGGAAAAAGTTCTTTGTGATGTTATCGCCGTTTATCTCCACCGATAAAATGACAATTTGCAGGAATCTGGACACTTTAGGAGGTCATAAAACGTTTATATGCACATTATGGCAATATTTAATTTATATGTGACATATAGTGCAAGTTACTATTATCTAAGCATCAACCACGATTGCCTCGACAAACTATCAGTGTGCTCGTGTTTACTTCATGTCTCGCATCTTTCCAGGGATATTTGTCAGCGGTCCATTGGTATTTGTATATGTTAACAGGATTTGACATGCAGTGAAAACTTTGACACGACATTCCTTTGAACACGTAATCAAATGTTTTGCAGCCACCAAAAGATCACATTTAATACTATAACTTGGCGCATGTAAATGTATTTTCCTAATAACTACAATTATTTCGGTATCGTTACATTGCAACGAACAATTATCATTATTGTAGAAGGTTTACATCCGGTAGCGAAAATTGTTCTCAAAGAAAGTTAAAAAATGCTAATAAACGAGATCTAGATATTTTCCCATATACAGCATCATTTATTTGCTACAGAACGTGTAAAATACAACTGTCTCCAAATATGTAGTAAATGACATAAATCAAAAAGGAAATGAAAAAAAAAACTTACATTAAATCCTCCACAATATAAAGAATTGTAGTCGTAGTTTATCGGCACTGGAAACCCAGCCACGCCCATGTAGTTTCTTGCCGGAGGTTCGATAATGGCCCCGTGCTCCACGGTCTCTCGTACCAACACCGCAACAAGCATGGAAACGAACAGAATCCCAATTGTGCCCGTCATCGTTTTTGCTTGAAGATTCCGGAGTGATGTGGAGAATCATCACATTCAGGGTTGACTTTTATACACACCCATCTTAGTCCCTTAATAATAAGATTGACCAATCGCGAATCTTTTCTGTGTTTCTTTATCATTTAATCGGTTTTAAAAGTGTTTCGACACGTCTTGAGAGGATTGCTAATCCCATAAGTAGATAAGTAGTTTCTGACTCTTGGATTACAACATCTGCGTCTAAATATTAAATCTTTTTATCAATATATTGTTGATGTGCATCCGGTTGTAAGCCATTATATTAAGCATATTATTGAATTATCTTGATTTAAATTTTCAGAGAGAAAGAGAGACTAATAGTGAATGAAGCTCTAGCATCAATTTGCACATCTCACGAAGAGAGCGCTTTTGATAACACGTATACCAGTATCTAGATTGTTGCGTTCGCCTGCGTGTATTCTTTAACATTTTCGTTAAGTTTATCACGAAATCGGAACAATTGAGCGTTGGAAAAAAGCCTAAATGTTCCAATTAATTAGACTGATTTCCATGTCTACTCTTCTAGTTACAAAAACGGTAAAATAATTTGGACTAAACAAACAATTACTTTTTTCACGTTTAAAAATGAACAGTAATCGACCAAAAATAAAGATAGTAGTATGGGTTTCTTTCCATAGATTATGTACTCTCACGTGTCGCATAGCTACATAATCCATGGAGTCACCTTGATGGTGTAAGTCATGAGAAGTCAGTCAGCTGCACTGGTTATAGGTTTTTGCCTATTTCATAATAAACCCTTTGAAAAGCGACTGCAGCTTCAGTCATTAGTTGAGGCTTTATTAGCTTGTTTTCTTTTTTACATACGAGTATTTTGGGGCTGTATTTATTTCCTGAAGTAAAAGAGTACTTCCTTGCTAGACTGTCTCTCTAAACTTGATGCAGGAAGTTTTACCATAATTATTAAGCAGAATGGCGTACCAGACGCGTACAGTTTAAATAGAACGGTGTGCCCAACGATATCGGACTGTTTTTCGCCTCTTCGTGTAAAACAAAATCATGTTAAAATGGAAGCATAGTGTAACTGTCTCAAAAGAAATACAAAAAGTAGTATACACGACAAGAATATATTTTTATCGATGATATATTGTCCCCTTTCCGCTTATAGTATATGCATAGCGGGAATGGGGTATTGGTGCAAAAGTAGAACGTAGAAAACTGATTTCGAACATAATATATGCCCTAAAAGGAAACTAGCAATAATATGTTTCAAATTGATTTATCTCATTTTCTCCATGGACATTCTTGTTCAGTCAGTAATGGATTTTATAGTGTCGGCGCAAATACATTGGGCACTTTAAATGGTCAGCTCAAAATAAATATGTGCAACTTTTAATTATTAATGCTAGCAGCTAAAAGAAGTAAAGGAGTTTTCATCTATTTTTTAATTTAATTTTTGACCAATAGATAAAGCAAATCATTTTTTGTGTAATGAGATCGTAGGGGTCATTCAAGTTTACGCTATAATAGTCTCTATCTCTCTCTCATATTGAAGTTAGATACATACATTACTTTGGCAAAGTACGCCAGACGCTCTTTATCGCCTGTAGCACAGTTTCCTAGAAACTGTTGCAAGCATGGTCATGCAATTTCATGCGTGTGATTGTAATTACCTACTCTTCTTGCATTTACATTGTTTACTCTTCATTCAATTGTCAATCATTACATTAATTCACCATACATGATTTAAGGCAGAAAAAAAGACGTTATAAGTACGAGTTAATCACTCGAAGGAAAATATATCAAAAGTACTATGTTCATAAAAGTTCATATTGCTCCAAACTTGAGTTGTCATGCACATAGGAATAAGGAAAGTTCACACCAGACGGAATTATAATGGTCGTCAACACAGGACAAACGTATGCACCCACACAAGGAACAATACACGTCCTCACAAGACCGAATTATGCCTGCCCACACAAGATAGACATATACACCCACACAGGGAACACTGCACGTCTACACAGGACTGAATTATGCCTGCCCACGCAGGATATACATCTACACCCACAAAGGATATTTCTCCCAACTAAACAGGAGAAAGATTTGTTTCTGTAATTGAATTGCGACATCCTAATACTCTGACAACCAAGATAGCCAGCCACCTACGAATAAACTATCAAGTTTAACTAGGTACTAAGTCATTCATAATGTTCATAACATTAATATAAATAATATTCAAACAATATATTACATAAACGAGTAACTTCAAGTCAATATAGATATTGGTGATGCATAAAAATTAATATCTCTCAATAAATTAAACAGTTAGAGGTATGAAATATTCCACATGACACACGTTGCACTAATTCATACGCAACGAATACCCCTTCACTATTCGAAATGTCATAATTAGGAACTCCAAATTCATGATACTAATAAACTGAAATTGCAAGAAATAAAAATGCAGTAAATGTGAAGGTATACTCACAGTTAGCTCGTTTGTTCATCTCTACAGGAGCCAATGGTTTGTAAGTGAAGTTTATACGGCTTTCGCATATTGTAATCTTGTGGCAATAATGCCTACTTAAGCAATTCAGCCTTTTATACGCACACTTCTTGCTAGCTATCGCACATGCAACTCGTGCGCCACACATACCATGTACTGTGCACCTAGGACATCTTAGCACTGGAAAAACTAGTTCATGAACACTATCTACACTACATAAATTAAATAAGGTATACAAACATTCTAGCTATACAAATGTGCATTCATCTGCCAGCTATACTGTTCTATGAACATTTAGGCAGATTCAGTCATTAAAATATATGAACTTCACTACTAACTTGTGACAGTTTTCCAGAACGAAAATCAAAGCCAGGCTAACAGTCTTCAGTTTTCCAGAACGAAGGTCAAAGCCAGGCTAACAGTCTTTAGTTTTCCAGAACGAAAATCAAAGTCAGGCTAACAGTCTTCATTTTTCCAGAACGAAAATCAAAGCCAGGCTAACAGGCTTCAGTTTTCCAGAACGAAGGTCAAAGCCAGGCTAACAGTCTTTAGTTTTCCAGAACGAAAATCAAAGTCAGGCTAACAGTCTTCATTTTTCCAGAACGAAAATCAAAGCCAGGCTAACAGGCTTCAGTTTTCCAGAACGAAAATCAAAGCCAGGCTAACAGTCTTCAGTTCAGCAACTTGAATACAGTAAATAAAAGAAACAAGTGTTTACTTAGGTGAAACAAATCTGATAATTTGTTAACCATTAAACCGTTTTTTTTGCGGTTGGAAGCATTTTTACTAAATAAATAATACCCATCAGGTACCGATTTCTTATAAACCGCTGTCTGAATCCAATGGAGCAAAAAGCCTGCTAGGGCTCAGCAATCGCTTGATCTCACAAAAGCGCTGCTTATTTGCATCAAGTGACTCCTGTAGAGTGTGATATATATATATATATATATATATATATATATATATATATATATATATTGTTATGTATGATGTTTATATAATATTATAAATATTTTAGGAAATTATAAATGTTTCTTCACTTTAATATTTGCTTAAATCTTAATGTTATCAGGAAAAACATGTTTAACTAGTGTCCTTGAATTAGGTTGTTTTGATCAATATGTTTTCTCAATTTGAAGGTCAAGGTTGAATTTTGTTTACAGTTAAAATTCCATTAAGATGACTCATGTTCTAGAACATTCTGTCATGTGACCAATCTTTATATATACCATGTTTGGTGGACATTTATTCAGTTTTGACATTACCATCAGTCTTGTAAAGAGCTATTACAGTTGTGAAAATTCATTCCAAATTCTAAGAGAGGAATTATTTTAAATATTCATTGGATTATAACAGTGCTCATAAACTTTTGGATTTTGGATTTTTTATTGATGATTTTGGAATTTAAGTGAACTTATTCAGATATTTTGGAATACTTCATTTTGACATCAGCACATCAAGATTTCTAGTACATCGGGACTTTGGAGACCATTAGCACATCATAACATTCAAGGACACAGCTGTGAATTCGGAACATTCTATATTTAGGACTTGTGATTAGAACAATCATTCTTATTGGATTATTAGGATTTCAAAACACATTACTGTAAGTGACTTTTTGATTTTTCATTTTAATTATCTAGTAATAAATTGCTTGTTGATTTTTTACTTGATTTGTTGGTTTCACTTTCTTTCTGTTACATTTTTCTTAGACCACAGAGTCGTAACAATATATACATATATAGCTAAACGCAATTTTATCAGTTTTCAAGATTCATAATCACTCTCCACTATTTA
The DNA here is from genome assembly GCA_029931535.1 of Margaritifera margaritifera. Lineage (NCBI taxonomy): Eukaryota > Metazoa > Mollusca > Bivalvia > Unionida > Margaritiferidae > Margaritifera > Margaritifera margaritifera. Next base: position 85,494 of record JAQPZY010000952.1, read on the forward strand.
CCATTTTCCCCACAGTATCCCCAGTGCTTCTTCACAAAATTTTTCAAGCTTGCGCGTGCTTTCATTCTTTTTGTTAGTGCATCATTATGAACAATTGCTGTTGATTTCAGATACAAATAAGACATTGTATCGTAAGTAATTTCGTTTTGAATCACGTGAATTACAGGTGTGAGGTGAGGGTCCATTTGTAAAACAAGTAAGGAAAATACAGGCTTATACAAAAACAGTTTTAAAAAATTCTCTTTGGTATAAATCATTTTAAGCTTTTCGTCTCGTAATCAGTCAGATTTTGAACTTAAAAAATGATTTTCTGTACCCAGTTGTTCAGCTGGGTTATCTGAACAGAAAGTATGGGGACTGACTCTTTTATGCATTATTCGAACGAAGGGACTCTTTTGAATAAATTAATAAAATATCAAAAGCATTCTCTTTTGAAACAAAATGTCTTATTTGATATTTTATCTCGCAATGGGTCAAATTTATATTTTCAACAATTATATGTCTGACTCAGGACATCATCTTTTCGTGAATATCCCTGAAGGAACATAATACGGAAATCTCTACATCTTATTCATTGTGTTAATCCTACACATTCTTCTCTTCTCATTTAAAATCCCCATGCGGGCTCGGGGTTGTAGAATAAGCCTGATGCGTCCTCCCGCATTTCGTAACAGGCGATTGAGTGGAGCCAGTGGCGTAGTAATGGTAAATGGCGTCCAGGGCGACGATGATGGCCCAAGGGCAAGAGCACGAGGCCCGAAGTTTTATCATCCGTTTTGGCGCCCAAGACCTCTGGCACACGGGCCAACCTGTACCCCCCCACCCCCCCACCGTTAGTACTATACAGGTGGGAGCAACCCTTTTGCTGTGTGTTGCGTCAAGTGTCGGTATAGGAGAGGATCCTGGTATTTGAGTAAATGAGAGACCAATGGTTTCCACACCAATGTAACATTCTATTTCGGCCTCAAATTTAGCTTGACAGGTGGTTAGAAGGGCCCGGTCTAATCAATCGGCTCATCACGCCAAGCTTCAGGGGATATACTATTATTTAAGACATTCAGTTGTACTGATCTCTGTACGTTTCAAAGGTCACCATTGTGATTAAATAAACATACTGTTTTTCTTGAAATCTTAAAAAGGACATAGCCTCTGAGGGTGGTGGCAAGGGTCACTTGAGTAAAGTTTCATCTTTACTCGAGTATGTCACGCTATGTAGCTTTGACATCAGAAATGCAATAAATGAGCGTAAATCTTTGTCCCCTTGTTCGGTCCGAGGCGGTTGTGATAGTACAGATGACAAAATAATAGTATTCCATGATGGGGAAACACATTAGAGAAAGCTAAACCAATAGTGTGAGACTTTGTGTCAAAAGGACCAGGAATATTTCAACCAGTGACTCGGAAGAGAAAACTGTCCCGAGCAACGGAAACTGGACACAATTTCAAAAGTTAACTAAGCTATCACCTTTCCTGATAGCTAAATCTGCTTTGCTCAAAACGATTTGTGGAGATACCAATTAAGATATTTCAAAAACACTTCTCTTACTCTAGATACTGCCCTAAGTAGAACCTAGAGAAGGAGATGAGAATTCCTGAGCCCAGGTAATGTGTGGGAGCCACAGTTTCCCTTAACACAGCTGGCAAATCTTACGCCAGCGCAGTTAAAGTGGAGACTAAATATTCCAGAAATACTCTCTGCAACCAGACAGACATTACATAGCCAGAAGTTCAGAGTCTTGACGCCTGATATCACCTTTTATGATAGCCAAAGCACTTCGAGGCGTGACTGGAGAGCGAAGAAGTGTAAAAGAACCTTTGTTCGGGCGAAGTACTTGTAGCTCACTCTGGAAATTCACTTGACTTAAAGCGGTATGTGGATACGCCAATTAAGGTATTTCCCCACAAGTCTTTCATCTCGTCAAGAGGTGTTTGTTCGATCTAGAGATTTGGATGGCTGCAGTGAGGCTGAGATGCTAGAAAATCTCAGATCTCAGAACCTGTGACAAGTGAAACGTACCAACATTCGCCGTAACAGCAAACTGATTTCCACAAGCACTTACACACTGATGTCCGACTGCGCCGCTTTGCCTACAACGATCAAAGCCGATTTCTTGAACATCCCTGTCGACCCTTTATGCCTAATCCTATGTGGTGTTTCAACTGCCAGAAATATGGCCACCATAAATATAGCTGCAAGAGGACACCAGTCTGTCTCAGATGTGTACAGGAGGATCACGATGGATCGTCCAGCTCAGAGAAAATTTCTTGAATTGCCAGGTAGAACATTTCTCAAACTCTAGAGACTGCACTAAGTGGAAACTCGAAAAGGAGATCCAGGAGAAAGACATGAGTTTTCCTGAGGCCAGGTAATTTGTGGTAGCCACAGCTCCACTTAACACAGCTGGCAAATCCTACGCCAGCACAGCTAAAGTGGAGGAGAAATCTTCCACAATGCTGTCTGTACCCAGACAGACATTACATAGTCACAAAGTCAAACCAAATTCACAGTCTTGACGCCACCAAAATCCATGTAACAGCTACCCAAACCGTGAGCGTAGATAAGTAGAAAACGCAAATAATCAGTGTGACAATGTAGCAATTAGACCACTTAATGCTAGAAACGAAACACACCTAAGATCCAGTCCACGAAAATAGCAGCAAACAACTGATCCCAGTAGAAGTAGAATCAGTGTGATTTCCAACTCTCCCCGGGAGAAACCGGTTGAATCCAATCCACCAAAAGAGCAGGAGACCGCTGGCGCCAGTGGTAATGCATGCTCTAAACCAAAATAAAGAGAGGATACAAGAATCTACAAGGCTTTCCAAAGGATCTGACGATCAAATCAAGCTCTTTAAAAGTTGGGAGTCTAGAGAGTATGGACACTGGTGAGCCCCCTGATATCACACCAGAGAAAACTCCCAGAAGTCCCATACGTTTATCACTTTCTTAAATAAGTCTGACACTACAATGCAATGGAATTGCCATGGTTTAAAGGCTAATATTGATGCAATTAGTCTTCCACTTAGAGAACATGATACAATAGCTATATGCCTTCAGGAGATCATTTTAAATAAAAACGAGAGAGTTAATCTTTGAAGCTCTACAACTTACAACAACTTCTCAATAAATACTGATAAGTCTTCTGCAGGAGTATCCATCTTCAGTATACTACAAAACTATCTTCAGAGCCATGAAGCTCCATATATGCCATCCTCTTTAGGCCGAAATACCAAACCTTGTACACTCAGAACAAAATTTCATTCCATCTTTTGACACTCTAATTCGTCCTCACCTAGAGGTAGCAAAACTCAGAGTTGCACATATTGCACAATTCTGTACTCCCAAATCACCACCGCCGTTACCAAAAACCTCCTAAAATAATATTTGACCTTTGCGAATTCAAAAAGTCCTCAACAAATCCTATTCTTTGTTTAGAGTAAATTCAATGGAATCAGAGCCTCCTATCGTAGCCATACGTCCCCGTATATATATATATATATATATATATATATATATATATATATATATATATATATATATATATATATATATATATAGGATGGAGACAATATTGGAGCTGACATTGCAAATCCTATGGCACCATCTAGAACCGGTTACCGGTTTAAACCTCAGTTTTTACTGCAGAAGTTCCGCCCATTTAAAAGCTTTGAACTTTAAAATCTCTCAAGAAAAAAACAAATTGCATCATTTTTTTCGGATTCCCTTTCTACACTGAAAGCCTTGTGTTAAGAATTATTTTAGATACCTTTTAAAGAAGTTTAGCATGATTATTTTTTATATTTGATCTTGTTGTACTTCATGTTTATATTGACTGGGAAAGGTTTATCTTTTTAAATGTTTCTGAAATTCATTTTTTTTTCTTCGAATTTTACCTTATGTTGGCACCATATAGCAACTATTGTGCTGAAGTGATGTAAAAAAAAGTTATTACATACATATATGCTACTTAAAGCCGTGGGAGCAACCACCCAAACCGAGAGTGAGTTAGATAATAAAAAAATCATTGTAACTGTGTAACAAATAAGAACCACAATACTACAAAAGAAAATCCAGTTAAATCCAGTCCTACTTTTGGTATAATATCGAATAATTCTGTATTCCCAAATCACAACAGCGGTTATCAAAACCTCCCAAAATAATATTTGATCTTTGCCAATTCAAAAGTTCTCAACAAATCCTCTTGCTCCCATTCCCTCAGATGACATAACCAATAATGTGTTAAAAGTGCCGTTAAAAACTAACGAACAAACAAACAAACAAAATCTCTCTTTTGTTCAGAGGAAATTCAATGAAACCAGAGTCTCCTATCATAGCTATACGTCCCTGTATGCAGACGGTTTCAAATGATGGAGACGGAGTTGGAGCTGCTATTGCACCATCTCGAGCCGGTTACCAGATAAAGCATCAATTGTTACTGCTGAAATTACAGCCATACTGATATCTTTGAACTACACTGAAACCTCATTTTGTCATCTTTTCAGTTTCCCTTTCCGCGCTGAAAGCCTTGCAAAACCTGAAATTTGAGAACCCGTTTATATCTCAGATCTTACAGACGCATAATTTGCTCATACAATCTGGAAAAAAAAAGTATTCTGTACTGTTGGTTTCAGAACACCAACTCCGCCATTGGAGTTTGACATTCCTCGTATAGAACAAATTGGAGAGATGAGGTGGAATTGTGCCACTCGCGTGCTGGACACACATACCTGACTCGTGCATATCTCTTGAAGGGCGAACCTCGACCGTGGTGCATACCCTGATAGTGTCCAATGACAGTGGAACACATTCTTGTTGAGTGTGCCGACTTTCATCCTATGAATCAGAAGTATTTAATGCTAATTGAATAAGAAACACCATGTTGATGTACCACTCAGGAAAATCTACGATTTGTTGAGACAATGCAATATATATACATGCTTTTTATGTTTTACCTTTATCACTTATTTTATATACCGTTTAAATATATTTAACATTTTTACCTTTTAACTTTTATTGTTTTGACTGAATGTATTTGTTTTTTGGAATGATATATCATGCTATTTTTTGTGGGCAATTGTTTATGTTTATATTTTGGGAGCTTTACTTTTGATCTGTACTATAAAGCCAGTAGTGTTCTGACATGCCGTTCAATCCTACAACAACTACTACTACTGCCATGAAATCTCTTTGAGAAATCTAAAAAATGCCCTCCGTCCTTAAAACCATTGGAGATGTTCATGACGTCATAGGCATAATGTCATATACAATGTCAATGAGTGATCTCGTGTTGGATGGGTGTTTCCCACATTCCTATATGTGTATGATCGTGTTTTACAGTGTAGAACACCGGTGCAGGATAGCTCTATTCTACCTCACACGTGACCTTTATCCTGACTCTTGGACTGTTTTGACTTTCTACTGCGAGCATAGTGCACACAAAGCAGTGGAAACGTCCCGATTTCCATCATTACATTCAACATTCTTTGACAATAATGAAGATAAACATTAGTTGCAATCCATTTATGTACTAATACGAGCAACAATGGTTGAAGTGTCCCTCAAACAGGCCGTTTCGCACTGATTGACCTAGCTTTATGTACTGCTTTTTTAGTCCAATTTCGAATCGAAAAAGCCGTTGTTATAGTTGTTACCTTTTAAAAATTCATATTCTATTATTTCTGAAGAGTAAATAAATTCTAGATCAAAGTTGAATCGAGGACTATTTCATCATTTTTTTCTGTCTCGATTAATCTTACGGATGAGAGTGGACTTTATGTTTTGACCTGTTCACATTTGTATCATTTCGCATACAGAGAGAGAGAGAGGAAATTAAAAAAGTTAAAAATCTTATCGGAAATATATTAGTATCATGGTCCCTTGCTAAGTTGTTAAAGATGCTCACAACAGAGAACCTTCGAGCTTGCAAATTAATTTTGTTTTCCTTTATCAAATGGTTCATCTAATTTTCATATTGCCAATTGGATGAAATCTGTATGTATGTATGTATGTATGTATGTATGTATGTATGTATGTATGTATCCTAGTGAATACATACAAGATTTATGTGAATGATCTGTCTCCTTTGTTGTGATATCTATTTTGGGTCACCGCAAAATGGAAGATAAAAGTAATTTTTATTGGATGTGTACACATTTTAAAAGAAAGATTAAAGCTTCGTTTTACCAATAAGTAAGGTGTTTTAATTTCACAATACACACATCTAAATAAACTATGCTTTGCAGTATTATTTTCATTTGGAATACGTAAATATATTCACATAGTTCATGATTGTTTTCAATAAGTTTAAATTTGAAAAATCACAAAGTCTCTTAAAACTAATTAATACTCAGTCTATGAATCAAGATGCATTTTCCTTTTGAGGAGGTACATAAATATGTACACTTTTATATGTCTATCTCTTAAAGGCAAGTATAATTTTTTGATAACTTAGATATTCTCTTTCATAAATCAGATCTCATGTATTATGTCTCATATCTGATTTAATATACATGTATAAGATCTCTAATATACCTAAATGAGATTTCTCCTATTAAGTGAGATATCTTTTTTTTTAGTATATATGTGATCTCTAGTATATTAAAGAAGCTGTCTGGTTTCCTCAATGAGATATTCGACATATTATATCAGATATCTGATATTATTTCCCATATCAGGAAAATGCTTATGATGTAAAATTAAGACAATTCATGAAATAAGATTTGGTATTTATTACATGAGATAGGAAATACGATTTTTCATATGTAAAATGAGCTATGTAAGATAATGAATAAATAATAAAATGGCTTATCTTTAGCAAACAACACGCTTGTGCAAATTTGACAGGATCGTATTTAAATGAGCAGGGAATAATGAATGATAAATTATGCAACACTTAGATACTAGTTTTGCTTATCTTTAGCAAACAACACGTTTGTCCAAATTTCTCCCGATACTGTTTAAACGAGCAGGGAGATAATGAATGATAAATTATGCAACACTTGGATATTAGTTTTGCTTATCTTTAGCAAACAATACGTTTGTCCAAATTTCGCCCGATACTGTTTAAACGAGCAGGGAGATAATGAATGATAAATTATGCAACATTACATTAATTGGGAGCTGATGTAGTATACTAATCTGGGGGACACTTGGCGACTTTGCTACTTCAAGATAAGTATGTATGTAGGTATGTATGTATGTATGTATGTATGTATGTATGTATGTATGTATGTATGTATGTATGTATGTATGCATGTATGTATGTAGGTAGGTAGGTATGAATGTATGTATGTAGGTAGGTATGTAGGTATGTATGTATGAATGTATGTATGTATGTAGGTAGGTAGGTATGTATGCAGGTATGTATGTATGTATGTAGGTATGTATGTATGTATGTAGGTATGTATGTATCCTAGTGAATACATACAAGATTTATGTGAATGATCTGTCTCCTTTGTTGTGATATCTATTTTGGGTCACCGCGAAATGGAAGATAAAAGTAATTTTTCTTGGACCTGTACACATATTAATGGAAAGATTAAAGCTTCGTGTCACCAATAAGAAAGATCTTTTATTTTCACAATACACACATCTAAGTAAACTATGCTTTACAGTATTATTTTCATTTGGAATACGTAAATATATTCACATAGTTAATGATTTTTTTCCCACGAAATTTAAATTTGAAAAACCATAAAGTCTCTTAAAATTAATTAATACTCAGTCTGTGAATTGTGATGCATTTTGCTTTTGCGGAGCTACATAAATATGGATACTTTTATATGTCTATCTCTTAAAGGTAAATATAGTTTTTGATAACGGCGATATTTTCTTTCACAAATCAGATCTCATTTATTATGTCTTATATCTGATTAATATATATGTACAGATGTCTATTATATCTAAATGAGATTTCTCATATTAAGTCAGATATCTTTTTTACTATATATGTGATCTCTAGTATATTAAAGAAGCTGTCTGGTTTCATCAATGAGATATTCTACATATTATATCAGATAACTGGTAGTATTTCCCATATCAGAAAAATGCATATGATATAAAATTGAGAAAATTCATTAAATAAGATTTGGTATTTATTACATGAGATAGAAACTACGATTTTCCATATGATAATAAATAAATGATAAAATGGCCCGCCATATGGAAGTTTCATGTATAAATATTTTGTTCATAATCTTATCCTTGGAGTTTAGTTTTTAAAAAAGAGAAAGCATGAAGAAGTTCAAGATTCCAGGTTATCTTACGCCACTGATATCTAATAATTAATAAATGAATGAATGAATGTTTGAATGAGTGTATGCATGTACGCATGTATGTATGTATGTATGTATGTATGTATGTATGTATGTATGTATGTATGTATGTATGTATGTATGTATGTATGTACGCATGTATGGTTGTATGTATGTATGTATGTATGTATGTATGTATGTATGTATGTATGTATGTATGTATGTATGTATGTATGCATGCATGCATGCATGCATGCATGCATGCATGTATGTATGTATGTATGTATGTATGTATGTATGCATGTATGTATGTATGTATGTATGCATGCATGTATGCATGTATGTATGTATGTATGTATGTTTGTATGTATGTATGTCACGATCGTTACTATAATGTTCAACACATGAAGGAACTTTTTGATACAGTAAACGTACCTTGCATTTTAAATTACTTGAAAGAAATAAACATCTATTCTAAAATCTAACTTTAGAGCAATCACTATGAGTATTTTTAGTATATATGTGCAGTCGTTCATCCCAAGTACCTTAGCTCGTATTCATAGACACACCATTTGCATTACCATTTGATCGGGAAACTTCATATATTACCATCACCACTTCATCGTTTAGATTTTAATTGTTTGACTCTAGTATCGCTGGTCGATAATGAACCTTTTAACATTTGTGAATAATTCATCATACAACCTTTTATAAGGCGCTAAATAGCATCACATTGCTGGTGCGCCGTTAAACCACGATCAATCAATCAATCATGTATTTATGTATGTATGTATGTGCATAGGGAGGTAAAGTCGTTTGAGTCACATGTCCACATATTCGAGACAACATGAATGAGTCACATATCCACATATTCGAGAGAACATGAATGCGCGATATCGATGCTTGAATACTCATCTCGAGAGAACCAACAGCAAAGTATTTTTTATTACATGATTTCTCTCCTGAACGAATACACGATCTATAGATTGATCATGTGATTAAAATCAACTTTTCTATCTGCTGTCTGTAGATGGCGTATTCGAGCCTTAAGAGCGCACAGTCGTGTTGTCTCGAATATGTGATTATGTGATTCAAACTTCTTTTGCTATTGGCTATCTTCAGGGGTTTAGTTTTAAAAATAGAGCAAGCATGTAGAAGTTTGAGATTCCAGGTTATCTTAAGCCACTGATTGTGTATGTCTGTGTGTATGTGAGCATACATATGTACATTGTATAACTTATTATGAGCGTCATCGCGTCGCTTTTGATCCTCATTTAATTGTTCTACGTGTACAACATTCACAAAGCATCAACCATGCTTTTAATATTCGTACATAAGGAAACAACAATTAGTTCATTCATTCATTCTATCTTTCTTTGGCTCTCATTTTTCTTTCTCTCCTTCTATTGCTGGAGACAGACACCATTTAGGTACGTTTCTTTATATAAATAAATATATATATATATATATATATATATATATATATATATATATATATGCGTGTGTGTGTGTGTGTGTGTGTGTGTGTATTTATATTGCACAGTATGGGAAATGATAGCAAGCTGTTTCCTTGTGGCCTGAAAATCAATTCATACTTTTGGGTAAAACTTAATCAATTAAATACTAGTATATTCGACTAGTTTCGCCCGATACTGTTTAAATGAGAAGGGGATAAGGAATGATAAATTATGCAACATTACATTAATTGGGAGCTGATGTAGTATACTAATCTGGGGGACACTTGGCGACTTGGCTACTTCAAGATAAGACTCTTTGGATAAGCACAGTCATGCTGATGAATTATGCAGGAAATAACGGTATAAAGTTCTATTGCTGGAAACAGACAACATTTTTAGTTATTTAATAATTAATAAATGAATGAATGAATGTTTGAATGAGTGTATGCATGTACGCATGTATGTATGTATGTATGTATGTATGTATGTATGTATGTATGTATGTATGTATGTATGTATGTATGTATGTATGTATGTATGTATGTATGTATGCATGTATGCGTGTATGCATGCATGTATGTATGTATGCATGTATGCATGTATGTATGTATGTGTTCGTGTTTCAAATACGAGCATTGTAGATTGAAGAACGCAAAATGTTTTCACATTATGACCATGTTGGCCTGTCAGGTAGTTTGAATAAACGAAGTGGGAGTTTCGATTTGGCGAAGTGGAGAGCTCAGTTACATAAGTCACCGATATCATGGAATTGAAAAGTATTTTCTGATATGCTCTCTCGAGTGAGGGTAGTCAAACCTCAAGATTGCGAAGCGTGTCCCTGTTATGGCCCCAATAGCTTGCCATAGACCTTGACATGGGTGAATGTATCATTCCGTTTGGGAGAGAATATGTCTGTACCATAGTTTGGATTCCGAATGATGTTGTTTCTTTTATTTTTTAATTTTATTTTTGCCTGTCAGGTAGTCAGTTGTGAACTGGCTTAGTGAAACTGGAATAATAAGCTTGACAAGTTGTTCAATGCCCATTGATGATAGTGGACAAATAGTAAACTTAAATAGCTTATTCAAAAGCATGTTGTATGCAACTGACTGCGTGAAAATGGGATTCTAGTAATTGGCTTTGCAATTTCTTAAGTAATTGATTGTGGACCAATTGTAAACATTAATCGCTTTTTCAAAAGCAACTTGTATGCAACTGTGATAACATATTTAAGTGTTAATGGTACACTGTGAACATGATGTTGTTGTTCGTGTTGTTTGGGTATTTTTAGTGGACATGCTGCTATTTATGAAGTGTAAAAGTTGGCCCACCGGAGATTGACTTAAAGGAATCCTGAAAGTGAGTTGGACAGTGTTTCAGCTTCTTCATTGTTTTATTAATTCTTTCATAACTGTGTATTGAGAAGCGACTTTACGTTCTGACTAAATGAAGAAGATTCCCAAAACAGCTACTCTACCACATATCAGTTAATAGATTGTGTTATTTGAGCTCATTGAGTTTCTTTAGTGTTGTGTTATTTCACTTAGTTTCCTTCTTATAATCATGTAACTCTTGGTCATATATTTGAGTAACATCGATTCTTATGTGAGGACGTCTGTTTCATCTTGGTTGTATATATACGTAGCTTGTTCGGTTAACCATACTTTCAATTATATTCATTAATTTTGTCACGTTTAAATTGTTCCCAAAATTGATCGCCGTTACGTGCAATCGAGTTCTCCACGTCGCAAAATCGAACTACCATTTCACTTAATCGAACTACCATTTCACTTAATCGAACTACCATTTCACTTAATCGAACTACCATTTCACTTAATCGAACTACCTAAGAAGCCAACATAGATATAATGTTAAAACCAATGAGAATGGCCGTTTGAATTACATGATCGCGTATCTGAGACAACATGAATGCATGCGTACATATTAATTGATGTCCTAATTATTAGATAATTTAACATGTGGTTTTTTCTTTCTTTCTTTCTTTCTAGAAATAGATCATCATACCGTTATTTCCCACTTATTATATCAGCAGCATGACAGGGCTTATCCAAAACGTCTTATCTTAAAATATTAAAGTCACCAGGTGTATCCAGATTAGTATACCATATTAGCTCCTAATTATGTAATATTGCATAATTGATAATTCTTTATACCCTGTGCACTTAAGCAGGATCGGACTAAAATGTGTACAAAGTTTTGTTGTTGTTTTTTTTTTCTTTTTTTTGGTGAAAGATAAGCATAACTAGTCGAATATACTAGTATTTATTTGATGACAAAATACCAAAAAGTATGATTCTTTTTTATACCACGAAGAAACAGCTTGCCATCGTTTCCCATACTGAGCAATGTATATTTAATGTAACTCACGCAAATGGTGCAGAAAGAAGGAAAGAAGGAAAAATAGGAAAGAAAGATAGAATGAATACATGAATTTATTGTTTTTGCTTATATATGAATATTTTAGCATACTTGATGCTTTGCGAATATTGTATCTGTGTAAGAAATAATTAGAAATCCAAAAAGCGAGGTGATGCTGGGCACAATAAATTATATATGTATACATGCATACATACGGACAGACAAACAAAGGTCAGTTATGTAATACGCAGAAACATGAAATCTGGATTTTCTACATGCTTCGCTATTGTAATATTTGTGAACCTTTGTAGGTATTCGAAATGAAAGCCTGTAACGAAATCACAAAACATCGTTTATTTAGATGTTTGCATTATAAAAAAGGATGGAAGTTTCAGTGCTTCTTCCAAATATAAACACGTAAACCTTTTTATCATCTGTTACAAGGTCATCCAGTACATTTAACAAATGATATGATGATAGTACATATTTATTACAGGAAACGACCATTCACCCGAGGCTGGAATGTTTCACTGGGATACATACATACATACATACATATATATATATATATATATATATATATATATATATATATATATATATATATATATATATATATATATATATTGATAGATAAAACGTACATACATACATACATCCTTGCATGTATATATCCATTCAGCCAACATACACGAGTAACGTATAAAAAAAAGAGTTCTGTCTTACAGTGAAATGTTAAATAGTACGGTCGTTTTTCCGCATGGGATTTAGAACATGAGTAAATAAATGAATATATCGGAAAATTGCGAAAACTTAAACATCCAGTTCTGTTATTTTATACACTACTCGAGAGTACCTATATTCTGCTATCATGCTATTTGAGATCTTACTAAAATAAAAGGAGATAATAAAATCACAAAACCTAATTACATGAATGATCGTACTGAAGGTACAAATTCAAGTAGAACTGGGCACTAAACGGATCGACAACGGCAGACAGAGCACTAATTTTAAATGTTTTTTTTTCACATCATAAATAATGACACCAAATTAAATTGTATTGACTGCAATAGTTTTTAGACAGGCGATATAAATAGTTCACGAATTTAAGACGAAAGCAACAATGCTGTTATCGTGATATAATGTCTATTATTTTACGTATTTTGATGAGGTAGTATTGTGCAAACTGCATAGGACACACATACCCGACTCATGCATACCTTCGGAAGGGTGTACCGCTATCAAAGTGCATACCCTGCCAGTATCCACTGACAGTGAAGCACATTCTTGTCCAGTGTATCGACCTCGACCCCGTGATACAGAAGTTTGTTTATGTGAGTTCAATCAGGAAATTTAAGATGATGTACCAGTGGTATAGTGGGGAACTTTAGAGCCAAATGGGCTTCCCGTGTTAAACAATGTCAAAAAATGTATAGAGCCTAACGGGATTTTAACATTAGACCGCCATCTTAAAATGTGCAGGGACAAGTCATTGTCTGAAAATTGGATCATAGCTTTTTTAACAGGATGGGTCTATATGTTTATAACAGTGTAACATGATGGGTGTGTTAGGCGGAAATTTGTGAGCTTGTCTGCCCTATAACTGAAATTAATATTACGTCGTACATTTATCGCCGCCTGTCTGGCTAGAAATGTAACAGTGTAAGAATCTATTTTGGCTGGAAATATAATGGGTCGGAATTTGTCTGCCCTCTGAGAGAGAGAGAGAGAGAGAGAGAGAGAGAGAGAGAGAGAGGTCTATAGCATTCGAATAACGTTTCGATTTCATTTTGACATTAAACCGAGTTCACGCTTTCTCGTGGAAGAAATCTGAACAAACAAGCCAACTTGTTGGTTTGAAAATGCTTGATGCAAATTACTATGTGATGATTTGGACAGTATTCCTTGGCTGAGGGCAAGGCGATGACGGATGTAAAGAAGGTTATGGACACCTGGATTCTACAGAAGAGCTACCCGGTTGTGACTGTCACACTAGTTTTTGAGGACAAAATTAAAGTGGAGCAAGCCAGATGTCTGATAAACGAGGAACATCGCAAGAAATCCCACACCGATATTCGTATTTCTGGGAAAACTCTGCCGTTTTTCAAACATTTAAAAATATATAAGACAGGATAACTCCTCTGATATCTTTATGCAGTATACAGTCTGTAATTTCTTTTCATGTATAGTTTCTTTTCGTGAACGAATACTGCAGGCACACATTTCTTTAAGAAAAATTTTTCTATATAAATAATTTGAAATCTCTAAAAGCTGCGAATATATTGGACGGTTGACAAAGTCTGTGCCTCACAGATTTTTTTCAGAGCAAGGTACGATATACCGAATCTTAGAAATATATATAAATATTCATACAAACGTATAATCATCCAAATAGGGCATGCTTTTTAGATGCTTAATAATGGTTTGTATGAGTAACGATGATGAAAAGTAACAGTATATATCGGCAATCTTTCTTAACACTAATTTACGAAAGACGCCAATTACAAATTAATCGCGGCTCAACTACCTTTCAATGCCAGTAATCTGGCCTAAATCAATAGATTTATCAAATGGACTACCAGTTCAGCATATTTTTTAACCTCTTTTCAAATAGTTTTACCATTGACATTGTGATATCTACATTAAGCAATGAAAAGAAACAAAAAATCATCGATGCTATTATTTTCATTTATTGGGAAATTCCATTCGCATACGTTACAAGTGATAACCCGAACCTTGAAAAAACCGACGAGGACATTCACTGGCTGCACGCTGATGGAAATTCGAGTAAGATGAGTTATTTAAAAATTTGAAGCTACTTTTTAACATTATATACTGCTAATTATTACATAGCATGCGCTTCAAAGAAACCATTGATTAGACGATATGGATCACAACTCTCGAATGGATTTTGATAATTTATCGTTATGCTAAATGTTTTTACATGAAAATTTGGTTTCATGAAAAGCTTACCATCTTCAAGCAGAGCTAATAATGTTGCGGCTGATGATACATTGTAATAATTTTTTTTTTTTTTTTTTTTTTTTGGGGGGGGTAGTCTTTACTATAATGAAAAAGAAAGCTTTTTTTCGCTACGATCAGATTGAAACCATTCCATATCTTATGTATTTGACAGTGTTGGTAGGTCATCATATGGGAACTGATTGTAAAAATTGTAGTTGAAGTAAAAGTAGTCCTTAATGAGGCTTATTGAATAAGTAGCGACTCTTGTTGTTCTTACGTTTGGCGTTCAGCACTATTAGACCAGCTACAGCTGTAAAGTGTATCCTATACATTCATATCTTGACTGACACGTGGCAAACATTGTAATGGTTATACAGACATAATGAACCATAGTTTTTAGACCTATTATCCTGATTTCCTCCTCATAATGACGATCCGGTTTAAGTAGAAGTAGTTTTAAAAATACGTGCATGTTATGCTGAGGTAAAAGTTTGTCGGGTACTATTTGTTATTGTTTATGGGTTGAAAATGTAGATACCTGCATAAGAATGCAATTGTCTTTCAAGCTGTAGATAACGGGGGGGGGGGGGCGGAGCTGGCGCTCCCCATCTCTCACCCCGCAAACATGATCGCGAAACAACCGAAACGTTTCCTAGAAGTTTTCTTTACAGTTGAATAGTTAAAAGTATGCCCTGGAAACGCTTAAAATGCAGGAGCTTCGGAATCACCCTACTCAACCCCCACAGCGGGTTCCGTCCCACCAACCTCTCGCCTACTTGTTTACGCACCCCCTTATGTCCCCCCCCCCCAAAAAAAAAAAAAAATGTGTCTGGATCTGCCACTATTTTCAGCTCTCAGTTAATCATAATTGATTAAAACCATTGGTCATTCCATTATTTCCGTCATTCGTTGACCCTCAAAAATGACTCAAATCGTACTTTGGGAATTACCTTATAGCACCGAATATCTGAAGGACATTAAAACAACTGTAAGTTTCTGATTAAAATTGATATAAATACCACTCAATAAAGCAGTGGGTAAAAATTTTACAAAAATTAATATTTATGCGATAGGTACCGAAAACATACACTTCTCAGTAATTTGTTTGTTACACGAGTTTTAAATATGTCGAATGTCAACTTTGATCACTGGGTTGACCTAGGATGCTGTTTAAGTAAGGCAGTCAGCATATCCTCTTGGATCCTGACCAAGGCAAAGCCGCAGCCATTTTACTTCCATCGTTTAATAAACATTATTTGTTGACAAATTTGTGTTTCATCTTTCCTTTAAATGAATTTTAAATACCGCATAGAAGTAGAAAGGCATTTAATTAGTATTGAAGTATTGATCTTTCTCAGCACCACATGTATTGACAGAAGATATATGCATCGCAGCCCTTTTAGGCGACCAAATGTGAGTGATGTGTCTCAGAGAATGCATCAAAGATAGACAGGTCATACTGTTCACAGAGTACAGGTTTAGATTTGTATGGATTCTGCTGCAACGCTAAGCATAAATGTATAATTTGCTAATGATTTGCTCCATGTATTTCAAAAGTTTTTTGCAGTTGACAAAGAATTCTGGTCAAATAAAACAAACAGAGTCCATTGATGCCCTGATGTATATTGCTCAGAACCCGGTAGGTAGGCTCATGGCCTGGCAACTTTTGGCAGAACATTGGAAGCACTTCTTTGATACGTGAGTATTATTGAATGCTGTAACAAAGGTGCGAAATATGATATTTCTACATCATCCAGTGAGTCATCCATTTCTTTAAAAATGTTTCATTCAAAATAGAATAGTGGCATAAACCAAGTGCAGTCATGTTCCTAATGCATCATTCACCGGCTTGTATATTTGTATCTCTCATAGTTTCCTCTAGAACAATATTCCATTTTATTTTTATTTCAAGGATGAAACTAGTCGTTATAGGAAATTAAAAATAATTTATTATATAAGACAGTGTACCTGAACCATGTAAATAAGTACCTTGTAAAACCTCGGCATCGAGGGAAGCTTGCAATCATCTGCACACTGGATAACGACAAAGGACTTCACAGATGATGTCCCATGACGCAATTAGGCACACGCTTTTTCTTTTCATTGTAGTGGAACGATAGCTACGATAAACAAAATATTTCTTAATACCTTTACATGTTTACCAAAGTGTTTTGGTACAAAAAATGTAGTTTTTCCTTACAAAAAAAAAAAAAGAAAACAAAAGACAGAAAAAGTGGTCTTTGCGGTCTTGTTTAACATTTAGGTTTTCAATTTTAATTTTTTAATTGTCTGGAAGACGATATCTTCATAGTAAAGGCCTGCTCTGTAATTATTCATCAGAAATCGGAAATTTAACCGACAAGGTGTTTTTTTTCTTCAGCTGATTCTGTGTATTAGATTTTTTTGAATACTACGGAGCTCCCAATACCCAATATATTTTAATTGGATGTCAAATACCAACAAACTTGTTGTTTTTTTACGTCCAAGAGAAAAACAATTGCTGAAGAAAAAAAAATCTATGTCAGATCTTTGGTGAAAGACACGCTGACCTTGGGACAGATACAAGGGCATACAACAATGCTCTAGCCACTATCCAACTTAACATCAGATGGCTTAAAAATATGACGTCATTGTCGAAGACTGGTCGATGAAGCAGAATGGAGGTCTGTAAACGATGTTTTCAAGATATACGATATATGTGCATAATATGTATGGTATACAGTATTAATTCCATGTTTTTTCGTGTTGTAAGATATTATTTTGATTAAAATATATAGCTTGTAACCCTCCATTTTATGCTTGTAATAACAATGGTAATATAAGAATTTAGAATATTTATGTATAACTTATTTGTTGTCTTTTCTTCGCCTATTTTCGATAATATATCGTAAAATATTCAAGATTATCAAATGGTCTATATCTTGCAAAATAATGTAGTGAATAAGCACCAAATTTACATATTGTGTTTCTGGCATTTGTAAATTTAACATTTTGCATCAGCCTTAAACCATTTTAATCATCTATTGTTATAGTATGCCTTCAATGAAAACTGTACTCGTTGTACAACGAATGGGGCATTTACATTGCATAGTAACATGAGGGCAATACAATTTCAGGATATTTATATGTACACTTTGATACTATTACGTAGGTATGTATAAACATGAATGTGGTTATTTAGCAAAATTCTATTCATGATATGCAGTTGCATCAGATTCATTCGTGTAATGTATTTTTTCTCACAATATGCATATAGCAAGGTACTAAATTACTACAAGTGAACGATAAAAGAAGCTGGGGTGGAGTGAAATGAAATCCTCGATATTTGTAACAATAAGTAATAAATATTTGAAGCAATGGTTCGTAGTGTGTTTCATTTAGTATAATAAATACTGATAAGTATTAACATTTTTTCATACCTTTCACCACGTATGTATGTTTGTATGTATGTATGTATGTATGTGTGTATGTGTGTGTATGTATGTGTGTTTATATATGTATGTATGTATGTATGTATGTATGTATGTATGTATGTATGTATGTATGTATGTATGTATGTATGTATGTATGTATGTGTGCTTATGTATGTATGTATGTATGTATGTATCTATGTATGTATATATTGATTTACGTATCTATGTATGCATGTTCATATATACATTTATTAGTTTGTGTACGTATCTATGTCTGATCGTCTATGTGTCTGTATGTCTGTATGTAATTACGTAAATCCAATCTTGGAAAAATAAGGCTTAATAATGTCATCCTCTCTTCATAATACTTTGACCAACCAAAAATATATTTCAACTGGACGGCAGAACGAAGAAGGAAAGGAGCAATACCCCAGTGTGATGAAAATGATAGAAATAACGGAACGATGAGATATTATACAAGCCATGCAAAACGAGAATACGACAAAATGTTTCATCATCTTTATTTTGCCTTTGTTTGGGCTATATTTGCCGTTCTGTCTCACTGTAGTTTTGTGCCACTGCTGCACATATAAGAAAACGCTAAGATATTACTAGTATTTCCCGTGTTCTATATTGGCCACAAAATCTATCAAAATTAAATGGTGTTCGGTATCGAACCATTAAATGGTAGACCAATCCGTTCGGTTAATTTTCTTCGTTCCATATTTTCACTTACAAAACCTTTTATTGCACTTAACCATACCGCAAATCAAAGAGTCAACCCGTTTACTAGAAACAGGAACAATACTATATGAGATAAAAGAGTTTAAACAAATGGTAGGAACTATTTTATGAAAACTTGAGTAGTTTAATCACATACCATTCTATATAGTACTATTTGTCATTACTTTGCTTCTCTGATATGATAAGAAATGAAACCATTCGCTGTGTTATGAAACGATTTATTATATAATGAAATAATCAAGTATTATGTAAACAAGACATCAACATATCATATAATCTATCAAGTTATGAAACCGTCACTCTTCTCCCAAAGTTACAAAATGAACCACGCAATGTAGCCTGCAAAAAGAGAAAAGCGAAATGAGATGGTCAAAACGCATTCGTAGCATCCTCGTCTTTTTCTGATACTAGTCGAGTAATGTCAGCTCTCTGAAAGAGACTCACGGGTAATCGCAGTGATGCTTCCCAAACTGGAAGGTTTTTGACTGCGAACATCCGGCTAGATGTGCGATGAACAGATTCTTAAAATATGATTGGTGTTGAAAATAAGACCTGACTACGTTTCGACAATCAAATTTGTAATGAAAAAATTGAAGAAATCATTCGGTTTCAATACCCTGAAACTAATCCTTACGTTTCTGTTAGTGATAACACTTCATCTAGTCATTGTGATGTGAATGATGTTAAAGATAACAACCACAGGTTGAGGGCACTACTAAATGGCCATTATTTACATTCAAGGCTTTTCCCATTCGGAACATCCTCGTCTCTATCCGATGTGAATCGAATAACTTCGACTCCCTGAAAAAGACACTACGGTAATCGTAGTGATATTTCCCAAATTGATAAGTGCAGCTAGATGTGCGAAGAACAGATTGATAGCTGTTGAAAATAACACTATTACGTTTCAACAATCAATGAAATATCTGTACTTTTAATTTTTAATGTTATTCCTGCAACTTTTGATGAAAAAATTAAAAACATTATTCGGTTTGAATACCCTGAAACTATTTCTTAAGTTGCTGTTAGTGATGACACGTCATTTAGCCATTGTGAATGAAGTTATTATGACGTAATGATAACAACGGGCTAGAGGGCAGTTAAAATTGTCATTATTTACATCCGATGTTTTCTCTTGCATGCGATGGAAAAGGCCGAGGAAGTTCCAACTGAGGTTTTTCTAGCATGCGATGGAAAAGGTCGAGAACGTTCCAATCAAAACGTAATCGAAGCGGACTAAATTAATTGTATACGTTATGACTATTCCGGACCATAGTGAAATACAATGCAAGTCTGCATATTTTTTTTTTCGAGTGGGCTGTAATAAATAAATAAATAAATAAATAATCACATGAGTAATTTGAATTCCAATACTCACAGAACGTATACTACTTTAAAACTTAATAGACCTGCCGTCATTGCGAGGAGATCGTGTTAAATAGGGCTTCCTCTATAGCAGTCCATGAATTTTCGCTTCCAGCTTTACATCCCGGATATGATTGCTACTACGAGAAAGAAATATATGAATATATTTGCGTTACGAGTGAAGGTTGTCGACAGACGTATTATTGATAATAAATTATCGTCACTAGAGGAGCTTGATGCTGAGCCAAGTGACGGGGAAGAAACTGACGCATCGTGAGTTAAACGATATTTTGCACTAATTTTTTTCTTTTCAGCCAAATTCGTCGTATCGTATATATTTGTTTTTAAAATAGAGGAAGATGAAAAAATTGGTATATAGTCCCATCCCTTTCTTTGTCGCTGTATATGTAATAGTTATTGCTAGCTGTATTCACCTATTTATATATGTAATATTTATTGCTAGCTGTATTCACCTATTTATATATGTAATAGTTATTGCTAGCTGTATTCACCTATTTATATATGTAATAGTTATTGCTAGCTGTATTCACCTATTTATATATGTAATAGTTATTGCTAGCTGTATTCACCTATTTATATATGTAATAGTTATTGCGAGCTGTATTCACCTATTTATATATGTAATAGTTATTGCTAGCTGTATTCACCTATTTATATATGTAATATTTATTGCTAGCTGTATTCACCTTTTCGTATATGTAATAGTTATTGCTAGCTGTATTCACCTATTCATATATGTAATAGTTATTGCTAACTGTATTCACCTATTCATATATGTAATAGTTATTGCTAGCTGTATTCACCTATTCATATATGTAATAGTTATTGTTAGCTGTATTTATCTATTCATATATGTAATAGTTATTGCTAGCTGTATTCACCTATTCATATATGTAATAGTTATTGCTAACTGTATTCACCAATATATTTATAAAACATATTTAATCGCATTAAATTTAACTATGGTCCAGAACTCAGAATGTATAGTAATAATTCTGACAGTTTTGACTGAGTTTTCTCTGTTTTATTTCGCTTTTCACTTGTTGGCAGGCTACACTACATTTTTTTAAATATAAAAAAACAATATGGCTTTGGAAGAAGAGTGACTGTTTCATGAATTGATAAATTATATAGCACGTTGATGTCTTGTTTACATAATAATTGATTATTTCATCACTTCGTTTCATAACGCGGTGAATGCATTTTTTTTTTTGTTTTATTCATATCAAGAAAGAAAAATAAATGGAAAATAGTATTGTATGGAATGGTTTTTGATTAAATGAGTTTACATGAAATGGTTTGTAAGATTTAGTTTAAACTGCTCTATTCAAGACAGTATGGTTCTTGTTTTCAATAAATGGGTTTCCCTTTTAATCTCCGGTATTGTTAAATGCACTTAATGGTTTGAAGATATGGAACGAGATCATTAACCGAACGGAATGATCTGTCGTTAAATAGTTAGATATAGACACCATTTGATGCGATTAATCTAATTTTTATGGCTTTGGTAGCCCTCAATTATAACGTTGCCACAAAAAGGCATGAATATATCGGTAGAAAAAGTACACTCAACATGAAAACTTCAAGTTCCACCGATTTTGTTCACTTTGTTCTCTTATCCGTGCTCTTCCAGTGCATATGCATACACAGTAGTATATATTCTCGAAATACAAGGTCCAGCTTAAACTAGTTGAATTCTAACATTATGTAACTTCGAAAAGAATCACGTGAGAATCATGTGACTTTAAGGATATCATGAACTTTGGTTATCTCCACTAGCATGTTACTCTAAGGATCATATGTAATTTGGAAAGTTTGAGTGTGAGCTTGAATTACTTGCGTAAGAGGTTTCCTGAATACAAGACCATACTTGCTTTTGAACAATTCTGCCTGACATGAAGCTATACTTCAAATAGTCATTGAGTTATCTACCTAGAACACAATTGAACGTATATATAGATATATCTTTTGATTTATATTTGTGTGCATTTATCTAAGAAAGTCAGGTCTCGGTGTTTAAATATGTCATTATTGAAATCTATCTCACATGTACACACTGTTATTCAACTCGCATTTTCCGTATGCAAATGAGAACTACTACTACTACTTCTACTTTTCTCTCTCTCTCTCTCTCTCTCTCTCTCTCTCTCTCTCTCTCTCTCTCTCTCTCTCTCTCTCTCTCTCTCTCTCTCTCTCTCTCATGTGAGAGATCTTTGGACAATAAGTGTTCCCAATGATCTACTTATCGTATGAACTAAATTCCCGATTGTCTCCGAAGATGTTACATTTTACAGTACGTGCAAGTACTTACTGTTCGTTCTTGCTTAAGGCAATGTTCAAGTGTCTGTAAACGGAACGGAAAAAGACACTTCTTTTTAGAGTGTGGTTCCTGGTAAGTTATTAGACATTGTCACTGGTCATGTATGTTTACACAATACATGTAGATTTCGGATAATGCTGTGGACGGAGTTAGTTTGCCTGATTTTGATCGTCATTGGAGTGGCCTCTAGTCAGGCTCCGTGTGATCCCACTGACCAGTGCCTGGCCAACATTCTGTCACGGCTGGAGGTTCTGGAAAGATGGGTGAAGGGAATGCAACATGTCGGCTCCAAGGATTTGAACCCACAACAACCGGAGCTGATTAAAGCCCCAGTGAATGTGTCTGAAAAAGGTAAGAATGTAGACTTTTTCCATGCAGTTGCACTAAATACTCATTAGTCCATCACCGAAAAATGTGTCTGAAATATTTTGTATCTCGATATGTTTGTCCTTTTATTTCAACCTTTGGGTTTCACGACAACTTCTGCGAGGGAGCTTTAGATCACATTTCTTCGGTAATGCAACATTTTTTAAATTTTTATTCTGGAAGAGTAATGTGGTCAAAATTAAATCAGTTTGATATTTAATATCACTGTAAACTTATTATGAAACTTGGTACAATTGTTTCCAGTTCCCACAAATATGCTGTAATGTCACCTCCACACCTGATGTTTTTAATTGTTGGCATTGATTCGGATGTCGCTATTTTCGTAAGGACCGTAACGGCATCCATTTAAAAAAAAATAAATAAAAAAAAAAAAAAAAAAAAAACAACGTGAAAAACATAATGTCGATGTCCAGGAATTCCAAGAAATTCTCTATGACACTTCCTTGACATTTTGAAACAAAGTTTTATGATTTTGTAAAACGATTTTTATGACCAGTTTGCAATCTAAAACAAATAGGCAATTGGTTCTTACGTTACCCGTCGGTGCAGTGACGTCATACATTCGTACTAGAAGGATGCCTTGTTCGGATCAAAATGTTATAGGTGAAATATATAGATTTCTGTTTAAAGTTATTTTGGAATCTTCAAAACTTACAAACTCGGTATGCATCGTTCCTCTAAAATTTCTGTTGTTTAATTCACAAATTATTGAATGTAATTTAACTTCACCTAAGTTGGGGAAGGCATCATCTCCCCATGATACGTGTACCTCAGTGACTCAGCTTTGGAACGATGAAACTCACTAAAGGAGAGATAATTGTGCTAAAGATATGTGAAAGATTAAAACATAAAACATAAGTGATTTTAGGGAAATTAAAGAAATTAAAATGACTAATACTAGTGCATAAGACCAACCCAAACTTTTTTTGTTGGTATTTGATGGTTTTAAAAATGAAAAAAAAAACAAAAAAACAATTTGAATGATACGCACTATTGTAAAGAAATAGGATCAGATTTTGCAGCGCATCGCGCGATCTCGGATTTTATTTTGTGAATTTGTAACCTCTGGAGGTTTTTTTGTTATTCTCAAAGGGAAATGTGGATAATAATAATATCAAAAATTTTCAACAGTAGATTTTTCAGAATAAACTACTTCAAACAGTTTGGGACCATTACGCTTTATTATATATATATATATATATATATATATATATATATATATATATATATATATATATATATATATATATATATATATATATATATATATATATGCTTAAGAAGTCAATATTCATACATAATTGATAATAACAATCTGACATTTACGTACTGTAGGTTAAGGTATTCACACAAATGCATTATACACTGTCACACAAGAATCAGTCTGCATTCTAAAATACTCCATATTTTCACGAATGTTTCATATTTAGAGGTGGTCAGGTAGTGATGTGAACTGCATTCAATACCATAGGCAATTTTAAGGGGTTTCTTTAACCAAAATATTTTTAACGGTTTCCCAAAGGATACTATATGCGGCATACCGAGGCCTCCCTCATCGACAGGATTTATAAATTTGGATCTTTTAATTTTGTCGCTCCTGCCACTCCAAAGAAAACTAAAAATTATTCTTATTATGAATAATATATTTTGGTGGGCTAGGAGGTAAAACAGTAAAAGGATGGATAAGAATTGAAAGTGCCAAGGATTTAATTACGGTATTTTTACCTATATATGGTAGATGGCGCAAAGACCTGTTATTCAGTAGTTTTCCTATACCATTAATTTTCATTAAAAATATAATAATAGAGTTTTGTCTGCCGCACTCAGATCAAAAAAGATTCCAAGTATCTTGCATTTGCACTTATGATTCCAGTGTAAATTTCTTTTGAATAGCAATTGTCTACAACATGTATATTGGCTTCCAAAACATAATGCTTGTTTCTTATTTAAAAATTTACCTTTAAACCAGAATAATCTCTAAACTTATCAAGGAGATCAAGAGAATTTTTCAGCGAAGTGTGGTCATCATCTAGAAAATACAATGAACAATCATCAGTGTATTGACTTATCAAAGACCCTGAGTTATTGACTTTTCCAGTACTGTTTGGGTGATATTTAACAGCAGAGCTAAACAATTCAACACAAATTATAAACAAGTATGGAGAAAGAGGGTTACCTTGTCTAACTACCCTTTGAAGCGAGAAAAAACGCGATATATAACTGTCATTATTGGTTACACAGCTTTGTATATCTGTGTAAAAGGTTTATACCCAATGTATAAAAGATTTTCCAAAGTTGAAGAATTTCAAAGTTTTGTGTATGAATGACCATTCAAAAGAATCAAACGCTTTTTCAAAATCAATTAATAAAAGACCTTCAATGTCATCCTCTTCTGTTTTGTGTAAGATGTCGTATATAAGTCTTGTACAGTCGCCAATATGCTTGTCTGATTGAAATCCGCTTTGTGTCTCGCTAACTATAGTTTTAAAAATAGGCTTGATGCGATTCGCAATAGTGGATGATACAATTTTATAGCCTACATTAAGCAAGGAAATTGGTCGCCAATTATTTAAAAAAGATTTGTCTTTCCCATCCTTTGGTATGCAAGTAATAATTCTGTGTCTTTGTGTAATGGATAGTTTTGCTTGGCTGTAAGCCTGATTAAGCAATCTAGGAAGAAAAGAGCTAATATCATCCCCCCCCCCAAAAAAAAAAAAAAAAAAAAAAAAATTCACCTGTATAGCCATCTAACCCTGGACATTTTACCGTTTTTCATTTGTTTCAATGCTCTCAAACATTCGTCGTATGTTAGTTTATCTTCGCAGGATTCTTCGTCCGAGTCCTGTAATTTAGTTACAAAGGAATTATTATCATCATCCATAAAAACATCCGTATGTACATTTGGGTCACTATCATCCATAAAAACATCCTCACGTAAATCTGGGTCACTGTTAGCGCTAGTATGGAGAAAGTCATAATAATGTTTTTGGTGTTAACAATTGTTACGGCACTAGGTCTTAAAATATGTAACAGAAAGAAAGTGAAACTAATCAAATCAAGTAAAATCAACAAGCAAATTTATTTCAAGACAATTAAAGTGAAAATAAAAAGACACAATTTGTGAGTTAAATTCCAAATAATTCTAAATGTCCTAATCACAATTCTAAAATAATAGAATGTTCCGAATGAATTCCAATAGCTTTGAATATCCTGATGTACCACAAAGATGTAATCCAGAATGTATTTGAATGAATTCACATAAATCCCAAAATCATGCAATAATCCAAAAGTCAATGAGCACTTTAGTAATTCAAATGAATATTTTAAATAAATAATTCCTCTCATATTATATCTGATTTCAACAACACAACTGTAAATTCAGACTGATTGTTAGAACAGAAAATTTCAAACAAGAATGAAATTATTTAACAAAATCTGTATATATATATATATATATATATGTGTATATATATATATATATATATATATATATATATATATATATATATATATATATATATAATACAAGCGTACCTGACCCATGTCACAACAGAATATGAGTAATTCTAATGGAAACATACTTGCCTACCCGACCCATGTCACAACAGGACATGTTGCGAAATATTATGTAAACAACTGGACAAAAGTTAAGTATGTATTTTCAAATAACCATACAACTTATAATCATAGACAAAAGTTAAGTATGTAAACAGCATACATAACACAATATTTCATTATGACTTATTATAATAGAGCCATTGTCAAAAACAAATTTTGAAAATTAGTTTTTCCGAGTAATTTCTTTTTTCTAAATTATAAAAATATCTACCGTGTTTCTCACCTTCTGCCTGCCATTTAGCTTTTGATCGGTTTATAATTCCCTGGATCTTTATGTTTCGAATAAGTTGAAGTTGTTGTTTTAAGGAATCAATTTCAAACTGGATAGTTTCAGCAGGTTCCTGAGACAAAAGACTCTCTAATTTGGTTTCGAGTTTTTGTTCCTCGAAAATATCGTGCTTTTTCTTTTTTGATGCATATTCAGTTATTTTACCTCTAAGCAAAATTTTCATAGTTTGCCAAAAAATAAAACAAAAAAAAGCCGATCGTCAACTAACAAATGTCCTTCGATTGCTGTATATATTTCCTTTATAAACTGTATCTCTGATTTGGATAATGTCACAAACACTTTATCATGGAGAAAAGAGTTATTAAATCTCCAAATGCCTTTTCCTCTTTCTTTTGAAATAAGTGAATATTCTGATTTGTAACTGATTCCAATATTGGAAGAATTAACAAGAGGATGAATATCTGTGGTTCTCTCCAAGTATAGTGTCTTTTGTCTGGTTCCTCTCTCTCCAGATGTCTATCAAATCAAGGCCCTGCATCACAGAGTGAATTTTGGACTGTGAGCTACTATTATCTCGATGAAAGTAATTAACGGTATCTACCGTGTATACTCGCGTATAAGTTGAACCAACTGCAAACTGCATAGACCCAGATCTGCCGTCGCATAATGCACCGGCTGATCTGGGTCTATGCAGTTTGTAAGGAATAATCAGTAGAAGAAACATCATAGACCCTGATCTTCCGGCACATTATGCGACGGCAGATCAGGGTCTATGTTGTTTGCATTTGGACCCGATTTATACTGGAGCCAATACGGTAGTTCAAAGCACTGGGGAACATAATAATTGATGTGTTACCTATATCGTCCAAAAGATTTTGGGGTTTTATCGAAAAATTCCCGTTTATCATCGTTTGGTCTGTATCTTGCACATGCTGACATCCTATAACCTCTGATGGAGATATCCAAAATAAGATAGTTACCAATTCAATCTGCTAATGTTTTATGAAGCTGATAATGAAAAGTGTTATTAAAAAGAATTTCACAAACCCTTCAATTAATCTTAAATGAGCTGAACAAGCCTTTATATCCCCACTCTGCAAGCCAATACTTTTTAATCTCTTTTGTAGAATGTGTGTCCACTAAAATTGAAACACCATATTTTTTCTCTATAAATCTATTAAATATATCTCTTCGTTTGATATTATCCGAATACGAACCTTTGAAGTTCACACTACCGATAGTGAAAGAATTAGCCATGGATAACAGATAAAAAACACGAATCGCTGCTGTGTGTTACATTTATGAAAATACAATGTACGTCAGCGCCAGTGATCATTTTACAAGGAAAAAGGCACACTTTCGCACTCATCCATACTCGTTCATTCATGCATATGTCTTCATACTCCATCAAATCGTCCGGAATCTTTGGTTCATAATAATAATTTATAAAGAAAAATAATGTCATCAATTCAGTCTAATACGTGAAGACTGTTACTATTTTAGTACAATGTAGTATCAATATCTATGTAAAGAGGGAGAGAGAGAGAAAAAAAAAAAGATGGTGGGTGGGTGTGGGGTTAAATGCATTCAAACCAGCAGATAATGAACTGCAAGCAAGTACGAAAGCAAAACTTGTGCACTGTTCCACGAACGCTCTAGATTGATTATGTACTGCAAAATAATTTCTTAATTGAACCGTGTTAATGTAAAACAAGACACACACACACACACGATACGAATCGAAATTAAATACAAGATAGAAATTCCTTACTGTGAAACGGTTAAATCCATCCATCTATCAATCAATTAAACGACATAAAAAATGTAATAATAATAATAATAATAGTAATAATAATAATAATAATGAAACGAGCGGAGACAGAAAGAGAGGGGGAGTCTAAGTACTAAATCTAGGAGAGTGCATGCAGCCTATACATGGAACACCAATCAAGTGACGCTCAAAACATGCTTGAAAAGTCAATTGTCCCGTGGAATGTGGTATGCTTTTATACAGTGATTTAATATGGGTCGAAAGAGGTTGCCAGTGGGGGAATGCTACACTGTATTAGTTCTGTTTCCAAATAATAATGATAATAATAATAATAATAATAATAATAATAATAATAATAAACGCAAATTTTGCATGGATCGCCTAAAAAGCAAAGCTTACTGTTGTGTCATGGAGACATTTGAATTCCTTATGCTAAATCAGGAATAATATACAAAGCTTCAGAGAAAAGTCCAGTTAAGAAAATAGTAAGTGATTATATAATAAAAGCACAAATAGAAACTACTACAAAAACAAAACAAAACAAAATAATGTAAAAGAAAGTAGAAGAAGACAAAAGGACCCCCCCCAAAAAAAAAAAAAAAACCCCAACAAACCCCAACCCCCCAAACAACCAAACAAACAATCATGAAAGAAGAATGCAAAGTAGAGATCGGATATTTCTTATTAATAGGAAGTATAAACGGAGGGGCTATCAGTGTTCCGTTGGTTTCAGTTCTTAAAACGAGAATACTCTTTGAGGTAAACAAGTCGCGTCCTCTTCTTTTTTTCATATGGCAGAACTTACCTCTTCGTTAGGAGATTTTTTCTTCTTTCGTTATCAAATGGTGGAGGGGGACGTCTGGGACCACAATGTAGCCTGAATTCTTCTAAAGTTGAACGGTTACTTTCATGACTGTGTCCCTATCGATGAGGGAGAGGAAACGAATGATGATGTAACACTTTTCCTTCTCCTTGGAGGGAAGCCGGTGCACGATCTGGAATAATATTCTATCAGCAAGATCTGAGTCTAGTGTTAGGGTCCGTCTCAAGACGTTTCGTATCTCACGGTCAGTTGTCTGGGGTATTACCAGGAATCCCTCGAATGACAAGATTCCATTTCCTCCCCCATATCTCAAGTTTTAGCCTCTCGTGGCTCTCATCTTGAATTTTGGACTCTATAGATGGAATGGTATTATCATGAAGCATGGAAAACTCATCATGGAACCACTGGATTGAATTTTCGATCACGTCGACTCTGTCTTTGACTTCCTTTATAGTG
Organism: Margaritifera margaritifera; assembly: GCA_029931535.1. Lineage (NCBI taxonomy): Eukaryota > Metazoa > Mollusca > Bivalvia > Unionida > Margaritiferidae > Margaritifera > Margaritifera margaritifera. The sequence continues at coordinate 115,694 of JAQPZY010000952.1, forward strand.
ACCTGAAGTTTTTCAACTGTGGTAAAAAGAGTATGTAAGGTCTGGAAGCACCTGGCTATGTCTGCAAAACTATCACACTGATACATGTTAGACACAGAAGAATTTTCTTGCGAACCTAGCGGCTTAACATAAGTGATCTCCAGTTGGTATATATATATATATATATATATATATATATATATATATATATATATATATATATATATATGTAATGGTTGGCGAGTTTCGCGTTTATTTTGTTGCTAATGTGTGGCTCTTGTGGTTATTCATTCGTTTTCTGAAATCAACGGTTTCGCCACCATATTGAGTGCCACATATTTTGCATGTTAGAAGATAGATTATATTTTTGGTTCGACATCCTAATTTCTGATTGATAGTGCAGCTAACTGCTGTCGTCGAACTTCTAAGCGATGTGGTCTCGGGCATATGTTTGCAAATTAGGCAACGCTTGTCTTTGCAGCAATATGTGTCTGGATCTGTGATCATGTTTGAAGTTACCTTGGCACGTACCAGAGGGTCCTTCAGGTCTTTAGGTCTACAGTACGGAACCATAGGAACTTCTCGAAATATGCCTTTCAGATGTTCGGAAGATTCAATATTGTTCCAATGCTTCAGAATTATCTGTTGTAACGTTGGTGCGTCGGGGTGGAAGTTAACCACGAAGGGGACGCGTTGCTTGGCTTTCTTGGTTTTATATTTCAGGAGGGTTCCTCTATTGAGGAGTCTAGTTTTGTTAATAGCCTCCTCGATGTGGCTATTTCTATCTGTGGCGTGGTGGTGGTTGTGGTTGTGGTTATCGTTATCTAGAGGATGATCGACCTCGGTGTTATTGCCCGGATCGAGTAAATAATAATATAAATTGTGAAACTTATAGATGGAATGAATAGAGATCTGAGCAGATATATAGAACAGACTAAAACGAGCCCCCGTATATGAAATATAACAATTTAATCAATTAGATAAACAAATGTGATAATACATTACAGTAGGAAGATACACTTCTTTTTGAAATAAATCATTCAACGAATTTTAAACACAAATATACTTATATAAATAGCCGATCTGTTTAAATGATAGAATTAATTCATCATAGAATCGAGTGAACAATCGAAGTCATTGCCTTGTACAGCTTCATAACCTGGTTTCCTCCTGTTCACCGTGCTGTTCAATTGGTTCCTTCGCTTTCTTCTCACTCTGACTATCAAGCCTCTGTCGGCCCTCAAACTTTGTGCGGGTAGGTGGATACGTAGGTATGTAGATAAACAAACAAACCTAGTTTCATAAGATTAATGTATTTCCTAACGGCTATTTCATCGATGACTCACATTAACATCACACGAGACATAATAGTTCCGTTCTCGATTATACAAATGAATGAATGAAATTCATTACATGGCTTAACTACGTTAATTTCAGCGAATACACACATTCAAGTCTTTAGCGTCCATGAAATCTCACTTCATGGCTTAACAACGTTAATTTCAGTCGATACGCACTTAAGTTTTTATCATACATGAAATCATCTAAGATCGGTGAATTCACACGGATTCTCATACTCATATCAACTAAAGTAATGCATGAAATTCTTAAAATACATGACTCCTATAACACTCAAGACAACAAATTCAAACAATCTGTCAAACTTATATATAAGATCATTAAACGAATTCAGATAATGAACTCAAACACAGTTATACTCATATCAATAAAATTGATCTACGAATTTATAAAAATAAATTCATGCAAATATAAGTAAATAAATTCAAGCAAATAATTATATTGGTATCAACGAAATACATGAGATTGACGCAAATACCTTGTGCTTTCAAGCCTTGCTCGCTTCTACGGCCAGAATTGTGTCCGTCAACTTTCCAGACATCCAGTCCCTTGGATAATTGTTTTACGAGATAATTTCTTGCAAATTCAATCTCGGAGTCCCTTATACTCTCACGGAAAAAACGTAGACTGGCTAAATTTTTCGATGTGGCATATTAAAAGTATGAAATTTCGTGTGGGAAACACGCCCCTTATTTAGCGTAGCCAATCAGGATTAAAATATATCTACCGCCTTTTATAAATAGGCGCCAAAATTTGCGGTCGTCCTGACCCTCTAGATTTCCAAATAACTGATTCTGGACAATCTCAACTCTGACATTTTCGATACAAAGATTGAGTTAACCTTTTCCCTTCCAGTTTCTCGGACTGTTAAATAAACGAATGCTTAATTAAAAATCGGTTCCTCTCACAACACAGACCTTAAAATTCTCGCAGCATAGCGATTAAATACGCACCCTTTCCTCATAAATCTAATTAATTGTTCTCTGTCCAAGTTAATGTTCTCTTTATAGATCGACAGAAATTTGCACCCTTACACTATCTCCTCTCCTTCTAAGGTTCCCCTTGAGCTCTCCGAGTCTCTTTTCAAAGGTAGCCGGATTTGAGCATATGCGTTTGGTCTGAACGCAAACAATGTAAGGAAGATTTTTTATTATGTGCTGGGGGTGGCAGCTGGTTGGGAGTAGATACTGGTGAGAGTCAGTTGGTTTAGATTACAAGCCAGTTTCCCATCTATGTAGGTTGAGTATTCAAAAAGATGTTCGACTTGTTTGATGACTCTGACGTAAATTTAATCGTAGGATGGAAGTTTTATTGGCGAATTCAAGAAATATTTTGAGATTGTCGCCCGTTTCGATCCATTTTGATTCTATGTCGTCAATAAATCTGCGCCAGCTTAGAGGTCTATAGGGTGCCTCGTTGAGGAGCTTTTGCTCGAGTCTTCCCATAAAAATATTGTCATACGAAGTTGCCATTTTAGTGCCCACTGCAGTTCCATTAATTTGTAGGAAGTGTTGGTTGCTGAATACAAAGTTGTTCAACTTAAGAACATGTGTTAAGAGTTTGAACAAATATTATTTAAGTGAGGAAGGATCAGGTCGATCGTCCCATGCTTCCTTGCAGGCTATGATACCTTCCTCGTGTGGGATGTTGGTGTATAAGTAACAGACGTCCATATTTACGAGGAGAGTGTTATCGGGAAGGTTAGGTTTCGGTGTTTTGTTGAGATAGTCCGTTGTATCTTGGATATATAAAGGCAGTTTTTCCACGAAAGGCCTAAGATGATAATCAACGAATTCAGAATTTTTTGTGGGATATATATATATATATATATATATCTATATATATATATATATATATATATATATATATATATATATATATGTATATATATGTATATATATATGTATATATATATATGTATATATATATATATGTATATGTATATATATATATATATTTGTGTGTGTGTATGTATGTGAATATTGTATGTCTTATAAGTCTTACACGCCCATTTGCTGATGACTCTTCTTTGTGTAACACAAATAATTCTGTACTGGACATCGTAACATACGAATCAATCAGGTTCTAAGCAAAACTCAGTCTCGAAAAAAAAAAACCCCATATATCATGTATGTTTTTCTCTCTCCATAGGAATTATAATTTGGTTTATAACCTTAGGATGAATGACATCAGTATAAATATGGTTTATCACCACATGCGTCTAGATCTAACTTTAAATTGATGTAACATAGTAGGGGTATTTTAAACGTTCTGAAAATTATTGCTCTGTTCATATACTGGAATACTGCACCGGTACCCGCATGGCGGATTTCAAATAGTCCGCCCCTCAGTGAATCTTTCATAAACGGATTCAGTAAAAGATCAATTGGAGCTAAATTAGGGCTGTATGGAGGATGTGGCAAAGTTTGGATGCTGTGCTCCTTCAGGAAGTCTGTCAAAACAGCAGATTTATGCACCGGTGCGTTGTCGTGGAGTAGATGGACACCTCCAGAAGGATGGTTCGGTTGCGTTCCACAACTTTGGGCAACACTTTGGAGGCATACAAATGTCCAGTGATACTAGCAGAGTCAGGCACAGGTACCTGACGACCGGTCCTTTTGTATCAAAATATAATGCGTATTCAACTCTCTGAACAGTCAGACTATGTCGAGTGATTTGTCGTCTATAATCGTTTTCTCCGATCTAGTCTATTATTTTCTCTTGGTTCGGATTCAAAACAGTCAATCCATGTTTCATCACCTTTGACAATTTCGTGTAAACGTCTCTGTTCACTCTTTTCTTGGCGAGTAACTATTTGTCGATTTCAACCCGAGTCTGTTTTTGATCAGCGGTCGACAAAGGCGTGACCCATCTTGAACAAGTCTTTCTGAGCTTCATATGATTCATCACCATATTACAAATAGCTGAAGAATTAATGCCCGTGATAATATAAATATCTTCCACCGTGTATCGAGCATCTTATTCAATTGCCCCGCTTTACATCAGCCACTTTCCGCTCTCCAATCGAAGACAACGGCCTTCTAGAACGTAGGTCATCTTCCATGAATTCGCGACCATCTTTAAAACGATGAAACCACCTGGAAATTGGGGGATATGACAGAGAAAAACATTCGTAAATTTTATCCAAATCGGCCTTGATATCAGTCGGAGAGTATCCTAAGAGCGCCCGAATTTTACGATATGCTCTTTGCACAATAGCAGAATTGTTCCACCTTCTGTGACATATTTACGTCACGATCATTTACCTTTGTTACTTCACACGCATATATCTGCAGGTGTAAGGCGTGCTCTACGTGCAACTGCATAGAATTTTATAGAACGTTATTCTGTCTATGGATCGGTGTTAAATTTATTGACAGATTCAAAGAAACAAACAATTGATAACAAAATATTCAGAACTTTTCAAATAACCCTCGTATAAATAATCTGATTAGTACTGCAAAGTAGTAGCTCGCCATGCCTCCAAAGTTTGACTATTCTTTAACAAAATTAACTCTCGACAAAAAATATTTAACATTTTAAGATTATATTTAACATTTATTCGACCGACGCTTGAATATGCTTGTAACGGTTGGATGATTCATCTGAGCCTGATTGTATAGGCTAGAAGAGTTTCAAGTGGCGATAATAGTTACTGCTTTGCCTATCTTTCTCAATAGAACATCTCTTTGTTATGAAATGGGATGTGCTACTTTTAAGTTTTATAAAATTGTAAATAGAATGGCAAGGTCATATTCCTATAGTTTCTTCCCTCCCCTCCCCAGTCTGAGACCTGCTGAATTCCATCAATTACAGTCAATTGGTCATTAAACACACACACACACACACACACACACACACACACACACACACACACACACACACACACAACGTATATCCGAATTCGACCTAATATCCAATAGACACATTTTTGCTTCATTCAAGGTAATAGAAAATGCAATATCCAATAGACATATTTTTACTTCGCTCAAGGCAATAGAAAATGCAATATCATATTAACCAGATTGAGATGCAACTCCAGCTGTGTGAGAGTTAATCTATATGGATTAAAACTAACAGCTGTGTGAGAGTCGATCTATATGGATTAAAACTAACAGCTGTGTGAGAGTCGATCTATATGGATTAAAACTAACAGCTGCGTGAGAGTCAACCTATATGGATTAAAACTAACAGCTGTGTGAGAGTCGATCTATATGGATGAAAACTAACAGCTGTGTGAGAGTCAATCTATATGCTTTAAAACTAACAGCTGTGTGAGAGTCGATATATATGGATTAAAACTAACAGCTGTGTGAGAGTCGATCTATATGGATTAAAACTAACAGCTGTGTGAGAGTCAATCTATATGCTTTAAAACTAACAGCTGTGTGAGAGTCGATCTATATGGATTAAAACTAACAGCTGTGTGAGAGTCGATATATATGGATTAAAACTAACAGCTGTGTGAGAGTCGATCTATATGGATTTAACCTAGCAAACGTCTTATCTTTTTATGTGCATTTCAGCATGAATATTCTTTAACGCACTTTTTCTTTGACTGTCCGGAAATATGGCACGTGTCATGTTAATCTAATGTGTGTGTATGTGTGTGCTCAAATATGTAGCATAATTACAATTACTTCAACTTTTGCACCTTTGTTTATGCGATCCAGTTGTTTGTTTATTCTTCTGTACAACTTTATATGATCTATTCTACTCTTCGTTGAAAAGAGAAAATAAAATATCAATCAAACAGCTACCAACAAAAGACAATTAAAACGTTTCGATCCATTAGACCATTTCTTCCTGTAACTACATTCAAACTTTTCCAGTACTCATTTTTCTCCTGATGAATTATTTCTAAAACAACCACAAACCTTTATTAAGTAGTTTCATAGATTTGACTGGTCATCTTTTCGTGTATTGTGTGTTCAAGTTCATTCTGTTTGTTTACTGTTTTCTGTGAATATTGTTCTTCTTCTTCCTTTTCTGTTGTTTCTAAATATTGATTGAATCAATAGTTTTGACAGTTTCATAATTTCCTTACACTTGGTATGGAAGTTCTATAGTTTATTTAATACCGTCTCACGAGCATTGACTTATTTGATAAATCGTTTTAAGGGAGAGACCATTTCAAAAGTTGGTAAAACTTCTGGTCCTCTCCCATTACTTACCTTGTAATTAAAGCCAATGCAATTTGTGGAGCGAAGTATTCCGTACACTGATGTTGCCATGGACGGAATTATACATGTTCGTGACTTTTCCATGACATCGAACGATTCTTCTGATTTCCATGACGTTTCCAGTCCTGTGGAAACCAAAAACATTTTTCTCAAGTTTTTCAAAGATTTCAGAGACTTTGGAGCGCCTGCATATCTTATTCCTATATTTCTTTCCTGGCATTTTCTCCCACAAGAGAGCTGGAATTCATTCAAGCATCGAAAGGACTGTAGGAAGTGAGGCTAGTTGGATTATAAAGGGATAGAATTTAAAATGCACGTGGTAAAGCCACTGCATTGCCGATTCTGCTAGTAATTGGAGTCTAAAAGTATAGTAGCAGCAATAGCAACACATTGGTAGTAACAGTAAAAGCTGTTATCAAGTCTCCTTCTCATAGAAATATTTGACATCAGAAGGATCAAAAACTTAATTGATTCAATAGAATACAAGTCGGCGTTGAAACAATGTTTCAAATGGGGCCGCTTTCTGGAATGGAAAGGTGTGTGTGTGGGGGGGGGGAGGGTTCATCTTGGTTCCCACGTTCTTGTAATAAAGCAGTAAATAACATGATGTTTTACATCTTCAGACTGCCCTTGTGTGCGGGACACAGATGAGATGGACGTATGCTATATATGCGGAGGTGATGATTACTGCAATAAAATGGTAAGGATATTTTGGCCTCTCTCATGTATATGCTCGTGTGCATATGTCGCACAGGCATACATAAATACATACAGACATATATACAGAGAATGAGAGACACGCAAACAGGCAGATAGGCAAATACTCCTAAATGTGCTTAAAATCGGCAACTGTGCAAGATAGAAACCTTGTTCACTGAACCCCAAAATACTGCTGAACCTTTGAATATAATTTACATTTTACTTTTTTATTACATCAATGTGTGTGTGTGTGTGTGTGTGTGTGTGTGTGTGTGTGTGTGTGTGTGTGTGTGTGTGTGTGTGATTAAATGAAACAACTGCAATCGATTATACGTGTTTTACACCACATCAACGTTTTGGAAGCCCGTGGTCTACTCTCATCATTGGGGAAATGCAATAACGGACGTATGTTTTCTTTAGGGACCAGGGAAATCAGTTTTATGAACAATCTAATACAAACGTTTAATGTTCAGCTAATATCAGACCCTACAAAGATGTGACAGAAAAAACATCCGTCTTTAACTAAAGAAAAGTTAATTTCCCCAATTTCCTCCCTCTGCAAATGTTCTGACATTAAATTGATTTGTAATTTCTAAGCAGAAGCTAAATGAGATAAATGAACAATTTTGAAGCAGCAGATTTTTTTTTTTTTTATTTTTATTTTTATTTTTTTTTTTCTTTGTTTTTTTTTTTTTCTTAAAATTGGTAAACATTTTGGGAAGGTTGGCTTATAAAATGTTCGGGTTAAACATTTTTTGGTATATTTTCTTAAACCCATTTAATATTTGTTTCCATGTAGGGTTGCCTTTCGGTTTTATTATTTTTTAAAAATCCTTTTGTTTTTTTTTACAAATGTGTTAAAATCTTTTTATATTTATTTGCTATGGTTTAAAGAAAATATAAAATGGCTTATACGCGTTTTTTCTCAAAAAAATATAAAATGGTTTAATGGTTTATTAAATGTTTGGATTAAATTCTCCTTAATACAATATATATTTATGTCATTTAATATTGAACAAAAGAATATTGATTGACATCATCAATATTGTACTTTTTATCATATTATGCGCTTAAATTAGTTTAATTTATTTCATATACATCCAACTTATGTTTTTGGGATCTTATTGTATGCACTTTACTTGTTATTTCTTTTCCATAAAATAAAACATTTTTATGTAACGCATATGTTAATATAATTTTACTGCACTCTAAGTTACACCTTTTGCTTTTCTATAATAATATTATTATCTAAAAATAGAATGTAACACATTTTTGCCTTTAATCCTATACATTCAGTAATAATTGTACCATTTTCCTCATCTGTAAATTTACTACATACATTAAAGTTGATTGTACTCCAAAGAAAATGAAATTTGAATATTCAGCTTTTTTAATATCTTCATATATATCCACTGTAAATATTTCCAGTAATAACGAGTTTGTGTCAGTATATAACAATTTAATTTTGTCACGATAATTTACTTTTAGTTGATTATAATAAAAGTTATACATGAATAATTTTCATAGATCAAGTACAGCACTGCCAGTATAATCTGATTTATTTAGCATTAGTTTTACTTTTATCATGTTTATACGAACAAAATCTGCATCGAATATTTATCGTGCTGAAAATGATTGCTTGCTGAATAAGTTTCTAATTCTACCTGTTTCTTCTATTCTGGGTAAGTGCACAGCTACCCTGTTTCTTACACTTTCTATTGGCTTTTCAAAAACAACGAAATTCATTAGTTTATATAAATTAGATTCATAATCACTACCTTGTTGTTATGCTTCACTTCTTAGTTTTATATTATGATTGCATCCATAGTTTTTGTTTGAACTTCATTATTCTGTGAACTTTTATCATTTTTAATTCTAGCTGCACATATCATTTTAGTATCCTATAATGCAGAACATATTTTTCTTTATTTATTAGATTTGGTGCTAATTTGCTTACCATACCAATTTCTTTTTTTCTTCTCACCTAAACAACTATTTTTGATACTTTGGTAGCTTTAGGTGCCAATGGATAATAATTATGTGCATCATGTAATACTTTAGAATAGTTTAGATCAACTTCTACAAAGTATCATGTAGGGTTAACATCAGCAGTATCAACTATGACATATTAAAGATATGATGTAAGTTGATCCTTGTTTTCAGACATATGTAGCAATATTCGGTGAGAAAGAAGCAGGGAATGATAAGGAACTGTGCATACCAGGTGTGATAGGGAAAGATAGATGGGTAAGTTAAACAAAAAATGTCAATTTTTTTCCAGTACCGCATAGGTTACTTGATGCAGTGTGCATGTATGTATGTATGTATGTATGTATGTATGTATGTATGTATGTATGTATGTATGTATGCGAGTGTGTTTTGCATGTGTGCGTGTTCGCGCGCGCTTCTCGTGCATAAATTATTATCAACATCATGTATATATGTGAAATCACATTTTGTGTCTGACCACCGTTTGAATGAAAATACTTTAATATTCAGTATCCTGTAAAAAATGTATTTAACCTTTCTGATAATAGTCGTGTTCATTCCGGTTTTCACTTGAAGAGACAGAAAACGGGAAGTGTCATCATATTACAGTAACCCCCATACAGTCTGTGGTCGATTTAAAATTATTCATTACCCAGTGAAGTTTTTACAAGTTTGTGTGTAGCATTTCATTCCAGCATGTCGTTTTGAATTAATCCTATCAGTGGTGAAATGATGACTAGATTTCATTCAGTTATGCTAAATGATATCATCGTTTTGCACAGCATTGAAACGTCGGTTTCAACGTTCAATCAGACATTTGGATTGAGAAAAACTGTACAATACAACAATAAATTCCAAGGTATTTTCTGAACGCATATACTTTCAGAAAATACCGTTTCCTTCTATTTTGTCTCGCAACATGTGTGCAACCTGCTTTTGTGCTAGATCGAAAGAAGATTATTATGATGTTTATCTGTTCCATATTGACAGAATAATGACTATGCCGAGACGGTAGAAAGTGGCCTGCAAGAGGGGTCACTCATCCTGCTGAGAGCCTACTTTGAGACTGGCGAAAGGTACCTGTGTTAATCTTTCAGTTTAATTAGTTATGTCATTCTACTTCACTTTCTCATTTGTTATTTTTCTTCATGACGATGATCACCATCATATTATTCTAAAATCAAGTTTATGTGAAGTTCTTATTTGATGTAAACAGATACTTGCTCTTGTGATAACAACAACAACAGCAAAAAAAAAAGTGTTGTGGGACTGTTGAGACAGAGAAGATCAAACACACAAGTCTCTACGCAAAATAATAACACAAAAGCATAAACCATTCTGCATGCATAGAATGCACAGAAAAGGGAGCGACAACATGAATAGCAATGCGAAAATTGCGTACTTAAAGGAGATACACGTTCGACCCAACTTTAGCTCGACAAATCTCACGGAGATAACTTTTTGGTCTTAAATCTTTGTATATTACAAATTGCAAAAACAAAGACAAACAAGAAAAACATCTAAACAGTTTTTTGTTGAAGGAGAAAAGAAAGAATAGGATGAATAAGTCAAATGATTGTAGCAGGAAAAAGAAATTATGTAAGATATAATAAAATATAGTTGGATTCACAGAAACTTGAGAATGTATGCTACGTGAACTTTGACCATTCATTGTTATGTATGTATCGCAAATTGGTGAGAAAAGCTGCATATAGTTTCACATTGCTTGACTGAGTCTATTTCTTTTTTATACTCTTCAAAATGTAAATTCGATTTTTTTTACAACAAAACGACAAAAACATAGAATTTGGCTATTATCGCTAAATAGTTAATCACTATTGTATCACAGTCGAAATATAAACTAATATTTTTGTAAATAATTTGAACATTTGTACAACATTTATCTTACAAAAATGTTGGAAATGGGTCCAAAAGTAGCTGATTACGGATAGTTCCGAAACATAATTTTTTGCTTGTGCGCTTGCTCAAGCGTAGTATAATACGCAGCAATATATGATCCAGTCACTATCATTATATGTCAAAATAGTCGGCATTAATATTGATGAGCTTATATTATTAGATCAATTGTCAACCAATCAAAGCAGTTCCAGCTGTCACGTGGCGTGTCAATGTTCAACAGTTGTTTGTTTGGGGTAGCGAAAGCGACAGCACGTTAAATATATCTTCATCGAAAGTTCCTTTGTGCTTGACCGTGGAATGAATGCTGTTTCTTTCTCGTCTTTATAACGAGAACTGTTCGTATTTTAATCTACTACTTTCTGTTGTTGTTTTCGTGACACACTCATGTCGAAGAACCATTAAAGTATACCAGTGTTTTTAAACAATGTTGTTATGCTCATCACGAAGACAGACATCGTAGCCTTATGATTTAAACAAGCCACTTAACTTGACCACGCTACACTTAAAGAAGAAATTGAAGTTCATGGCACCAAAGTGACTACTGATGTTTCCACACACACCTTGCGACAATTATATTTCGATAATGTGCCATCCTCAAATTCAAGGCCTGCTAATCGCACATTGAAACAACACTTGTACCTTCCATCTCTGTTGGAAGCAAGCACCGATACAGAATGAGAAAATGCCTTCAACATTTCATATGCTAGACCAAGTCAACGAAGATTACATACAGCTAGTGCAACAATTGTAAATGGATGTAGTGATTAGCCTCTGCCAAGCAGCACAGAATGCAATTGATAGTGGTGACATAGTATGACATATTTTAAGATAGTCAAACTGGGGAAGCGCAACACTCGAGATAAGAATCAGGTGACGAAACCAAAATTAACTAAAGTGATTTTCAAGGAGGGAAGCCGAAAGAAGGATTTGTTTGAATAAGCGCTAGAAGTAAAGAACAGACCTTACACAAAAACAGAGACGGCTAACATGGAACTGAGAAATGAACTGAGCTGACGAGGAAAACAGAATGAAGAAGATATTGTGATCTACAAGAAATGAAATTGTGACCAAGTCAAGCATTCAGTCATTTCGTAAGCACAAGAGGCCGTCACGAGAGAATAGAAAGGGGGAGGGTGCCACGAGCAAAAGAACTCAGGGAAATAAAAGTTGACTTTGGAAATCACGTACATATTTTTACTAGTTTTAACTTGCTTGCATGCTTATACAGCAATGTAGATACACTCACCAATAAGAAAAGGAAGAACCAGAGGTTTTGATATGTGTACACACCCGAACATCATCGTTTTAACTGAGGTGAAGTCAAAGTATAGCTCAACACATATCCAATAGTGTGAGCTAACGATGGATGGCTATTGTCAGCCTTTTCACAACATAAGCCAAGAGGGACGTTGAAATTGTCTATATGTCAAAAATTGTTTTAATACTAATCAAGTAAACGGCAGATTACCAGATTACATGGAGTGTGTATAGATCGAAATGAAGCTGAACTACACAGACACCATGCTATTTGGTGTATTTATAGAAACCCGTCAGATAATAAAAAAGAAGTGTAGTGCAATGTGTGACCTTTTGAACAGAGCAGTGAAACTGAACTATTCTCATTTGTGTATGTGGGAGTGTCTTTACTCTTGTCAAGGTCCAGGATCTAAGTCCTCAAGATTTGTAGATACTGTCAAAGATTGTTTCATATACCAGGATGTCAACAAACCTACATGGTATAGGGAAGGTCAGGAGCCATCACTCTTGAACTTACCGGCAGTGTTTACCAATGAGGAAGGCTAGCAACAAACACAGAACACCTACCATCAGTTGGTTTGAGTGACCATGAGGTATTGTTGATGAGCTACAGCTTCACAACCCAGATCAACTCTGAAGAGATAACAAGGTATAAATATGATAAAGGTAACTATGAATCGATGAGAAAGGAACTATCATACATCTTCTGGACAGCGAGCTAGAGCATAGATAAGCAGATGAAGCGTGCAATCACTTTAAAATACGACTACTGCAGAGTACAGACACGCACATACCAAAGGTGGGAACAAAGAAATATACTCGCAAACAGCGTAAACACGTCTACTCGAGAAAAGGAAGGAATGGACAAAGTGAGGGAAAAAACAGGGCTTGGAAGTTCTACCTGAACTCGAAGGATGACGAATGGTATCAAAACTATGTCACAAAAAGAAATATAACAAGGCAGCTGCGTGAAAACTACGAAACAAATTGCTGAGAATTGCAAGACAAGCCTCAAGACATTCTGGAAATATGTAGCCGGTAAAATGAAAATAATGTCTGGAGTGAACGATCTTAAGAATAGTGATGGCACACTTAGCAAGAACTGTGAAGAGAAAACCAATATGCTCTATGACTTTGTCTTGGGTGTATTCACCAATGAGGATGTGCATAGCACACCACCTTTATCAAACAGATTCTGCGGTGTTTGTGTCAGCAATTTTGATGTGAATAGGATTTGATCTTGCAGAAGCTGAAATGACTCAACCGGAACAAATCAGCTCGTGCTAAAGAAGACGAGTGAAGTATTAACCAAGGCTCTTACATAAATATGTTAAACAAATCTAAAGATGAAGGTCAGCTGCCCAAAGACTGGAAACTTGGACAATTGACGCCATTCTATAAAAGCTGTGACAGAAACTCAGCCAACAACTACCGCCCTGTGTCTCGCACCCATCCCATGCAAAGTTATGGAATCTTTGGTTAGATATGCTATGATCCAGCATATGACAGAAAACAATATGTTCTGCAACAGTTTGGGATTGTTCCAGTATGCTCTTGCACAAACCATTTGCTAGTCACGTTAGAAGAGTGGACATAAATGTTCGACGTAGGTCTAACTGTTGACGCCGTGTACTTTGACATGAAGAAGGCTTTGACAAGGTGCTCCACGACAGAGTACTCGCCAAGACAAAAACCTATGGGTTTGCTGGAAAGCTGTACAACTGGGTGCGCAACTTCTTAAGAGGACACAGCCCGAGGGTAGTCACGAGTTGCACAACGTGAGACTGGAGTCCTGTAACCAATGGCATCCCCCAGGGTAGTATCATCGGAACTTGCTATTCGTGATTTTCGTCAGCGACATCACAGACACAGTCAACATTACTATGAAGGTATTCGCAGACGACACCAAAGAAAATAGAGCAGTAGAGTCAGCTAACCAACATGAAGCACTTAAAGATGACATCAAGAAAAAGGGCGAGTGGTCAAGGCTATGACAGCTGAAATTCAATGCAACCAAGTGCAAGGTGATGCACAGAGGATAAAACGATCCACTCCATACCTACTGCATCAAACCCATAGACGGAACAGAAACCGAGCTTGCAACCGTATCAGAAGAAAATGTCCTGGGTGTTTTCATAGATGACGAACTGAAGTTTCACAAACAGATGTCTTGAGCGGTTAAGAAATCCAATAGTGTCTCTGCGGTGATCAAGAAATTTGTTGTCCATCTTGTTGGGGCTACACTATCAAAACTCTACTCGGCAATGGTTAGACCAATCATAGAGTATGGAAACCAAATCCGCTCCCCCAGGTTCAAGATGGATATGGATAATTTAGAGGGAGGACAGGGTAAAGCAGCAAGGTTTGGAAAGACCTAAAAGGACTGGCACATTAGGATAGCGTGGAAACCCTCAGCATGCACTCCCTGTGCTACAGACGAAACCTTGGTGACATTATTTGAAGTATGCATTTTCTACCGTTAGCCTTATGTGCACTATCCAGTCCATTCAACATTCAGTTGTCTGACTGAACGAGTCTGTCAGGGACATCATGGCTTGACATCAAGCTACCTCGGCAGATTTACTGCTCAGCCATGCAGGACATCACCACCAAACCAGCACGCGTCGAGAGAAGTGTCATCCTCCAATCATCTGATGCAGACCCTGGGAGTTTCGCTGGAAATACTACCTGCAATTGACGTCGTAACAAAAGCCTGCGGAAACAAATAGTTGACGGTAAACACGTCAATCTTGCCACTTATTATTCTCTAATTTTGAAACAGAGATACATAATGGGAAAGGCTGGCAAGCAATTTTCTAGGTGGGTGAGTGTGCCGAATAAAACGTCGTCATTTTGTTGATACCACTCAAATTTTGAAACAGATCTAGCAAATCAAGATGGAAAGACTGGAAAGAACGGTCATCGATAACGGCTTTTGGAAAGTGTAAACGGATCATCTACGCCATGTACCCAAACATACTTGATGAATTGGATATGTATGAGGCTGATATCATAAAAATTGACAATGCCTGTATGATTACAATAGCATTTGCTCTAGTCAGGCAGCGTGACTACAAGATCAAGGTGACCTGGACTTTTAGAGACCAGGGAGCTCTTCAGCGTCTGATTGGAGGCCGGAAAATGACAATATGTGAAATCTGCAATTATGTTGCTCACCCCACATATTTTTCCTGCATAAATTTTTACACTGGGCCACCCATAGGGAAAATAGACCACATATGATAAACGGATATGGACAAATACAACTTTTTAGATGGATGCTTGATGGAATAGAACTATATAACAACTTAAATTCCATGTGCGGTTGCACAAGAACCATAGTTACAAAAGTGGAGGTCGTAAGCACATGGGCCAGTTAATTGTCAAAGAAATAGATTCACAATAATTCCAGTACAGGTACTCTCTATGTTAATAAACCTCAAAAGACAGTAACAGAGAAGACTTAACGAATGTAACCTATTTTCTCACCACATGCATCCACCTCATATCTAGCTTGAACTCAATAATCCTCCTGATCAGAACTTAGTTTATTATTTATCTGCTGGTCCTATACGTGGTTTTTACACTATGATACAGCAAACTCGGTTAACTATAAAAGAATGCAAAAACTTATACTCCACTTTTAAACAGCCAACTGTTGTGGATCAGTTACTGGAAAAGGAATGCGACAAAATCAAAAACCAAAGCCAGTGATTGTGTGGGCTCCTTCCCTTTTTTCACACTAGAGGATAAGATTATTTTATTCTTGACAAGACAAAACACTCCATTACACTTTTAACAAAGTGGAGAACCAAACTTACTCCATACAGCATTGACATAAGATATTTTGCAACACACTTTCTGTCAATGTTTGTCGAAGAGACAATAGATAAGTGGTTAGTGAGCGTATCAAATCTAGGGTTACAAAACGAAAACAGTACATTTGTAACAAAGTGAAATACCAAACTTTCTCCATACAGAATACACACTGAATATTTACAACACTCTTGAATACAAAAATTACCGAAAATTACCGTAATATCAAAACGTCTTTGTTTCACTTCTCCATCCTTATCAAGGTATATAGAAGGCTACAGTGCCCCGCAGTTTAAAATTCCCACAGGGGACCATAAAACATAAAATCGCTAATATTAAATGTCCATATATGGCTATACCAATCTACCATGTTAAATATATGATTGCAGAGTTGTAACGTTGTATGTATGTATGTATGTATGTATGTATGTATGTATGTATGTATGTATGTATGTATGTATGTATGTATGTATATATCTATCTATCTATCTATATATATATATATATATATATATAAATTAAATTAGAAAAAGATTAAAATCGTCGCCAATTATGAGATAAGCAGATAAAGATCATTAATAAAATTTAAAACATTTGCATATACTATTAGCGTACAACAGTTTATAAGTGCTTCAACACACACACACTTACACACACACACACACACACACACACACACACACACACACACACACACACACAGAGAGAAAAGCGTTTACCTGTTAATCATGCCAAAGCATTGTTCAAGACCTCAATGATAATTTTAAAAGGAAGCACTGACACACGTAGGCTTCGCAATTGTGGATACTCCTCTGTTATTTCAGGCGGGTGCATACCAGAGCTGACGAGTTCTGAGTGACCAGAACGTGAACCTTTTTCACCAATCGGCATGTTACGTATCAAAACAGTCCGTACATGGACTACAACAAAAAGTGCGACTTTATCCTATCGAATCGAAGTGTGTAATACCCTAAAGCACGTTTTGCAAGCGGTGCGGAAGTAAATTGTCCTGTTTGCTAATGACAGTAAAAGCGGTCTTCCTAAAAGTAAGATCATTGTCCTGTGGTTATGTTTAATATTATTGACTAGAATTCATTGACATACTATATTCATACCATTTATTTATTTCTTTAACTAGGTTTTCGATAAATATCAAAACAGGAAACGACTCTTTGTCTGACAACGCATTCCACTTCAATCCGCGGAACAACGAAGCTACATTGGTAATGAACTCGCGCGAGAATGGAAACTGGCAATCGGAGGAAAGGTTACAGCAGGATGGTTATCTTGCGTCTATATTCCAGAAAAGACCATTTGAACTCAAAATTGCCGTATCTTCCTCAGGATTCCAGGTGAGCGTTGAAGCCAGACCTTTGGGACATACATAATCCCCTGAACGATTCGCATCATTCTTAGATATAGTCTCGTTCAACTAGTTTCTCATCCCGAGTTGAAAGTATGTCTCATTTTCACATAAGAGTGACTGAATAAGACTAATTTTGCGCACCTTAACCAGGGGCGAACGCCCGGACATCACTTCACTTTTTATTGTCAACTCCAAACTAGAATCATCGGTGTACCATAACTTCAGATAAACAAGTTCCTTAAACGTCATGAATTACACGTTAAACTACAATTTCTTAATCTAGAAGTCATCAATTAATGACACTTTTAAGATATCTTGGTGAATTTTAAGATATCTTGGTGAATTTCAAGATATCCTGGTGAATTTCAAGAATTTTATAATGATTTGACGATGTAATTAGAAACTAATCCTTGCCATTTCTTCAGTGTGCACAAAATACTTCACAGAAACGACAGTTGACATTATGGCTGACAACTTGTTATGAATGTGCAGTCAAACAGTCATTAGTGGACACTTCCATATAAAGGTCACCTGCTCATAACGGTCTAATTACTCGGATCCGTGGATCAATATCTGCTACGTAAATGTCCTGTTCATAAAGATCTACTGGTCAGTATGGTCAGTGGTCACTCTCAATGCTCCCCACTACATCTTGATTTCTGCACATAATTGTAGATTTACATTACTATATGCATCTTTATTGTCCTAATCGTTGAGAGTTCCAATTTTAATTATTGGTTTAGGTAATGCAATGAACAGCAACAGACATGTCATCTGGTTTCTTTAGTGAGAATTCAAAGGACTGCTCCACTCTTCTCTTGCTAATCCTTCCCCTCCTTCCTGTCTTTTTAGATGCAATTTACGTGACCCAATATATAAAGTCACCTGCCTATAAATGCAAATTTCTCCCAAGGTGTAAGTTTGACTGTATTTCCAAAAGCGGATTAATGCTCTTGCATATATTTACACGGATATTGTCTTAATTAATCCCTGTGTATTCTATCCATTGTTACTTCTATGTATAATTGAGGTATTTACTCTTGAAAATGATGATATGCAAATGTGTATTGATTTCCGAATAATACACTCGTTGATTTACGTCTACAAACCACCGCCAATACTGCTGTTGCAACTACTACTACAACTGCTGCTGCCACTACTACTAATGCTGCTGCAACTATTGCAGCTACTACTAACATTCCTGTTGATGATGCCACCACCAATATTACTGTAATAGTTGTGCAATAATTGCAGCAGCGGTAGTACCAACAGCTGTAGTAATAGTTGCATTAGTATTAGCAGTAGTAGTAATAATATTAGTTGTGGCATCAGCAGCTCTACTACTACTATTGCGACGACGACGACTAAGACAACATTGTGCTGCTGTAGTTTTCCATTCTAAAAGACAGCCCAATAGTTTACGAAAATTGATTGGACGTTTTTCTGTTTAGGTATACGGTAACGCAAAGAAACTGTGTTTCTTTTTGCACCGGGTGGATGTGTCCAGGCTTAACACCTTACACATAGTGGGGGATGTGCACGTGTACCAAGACAAAGTGATGCAGCCCCTGGTAATGCTACCCGATTTTTAAAATTTATTATTATTATTATTATTTTTAAAAGTAATGGCAAAGCGAAAACCAGGATTTAACTGCTAAGAGTTGAACAGAAAATAACCATGTCTTCTGCATGTAGTTATAGATATTCCTCATTCTTTGTGTGACTTTTGTGAAACTAATGGATATACACACATACGTACAAACAGACAGACATGTATGCATGCATACATCAGTGCGAATAAATATTTCAAACTACGATAAAAGAAATGTAAAGAAAGCTAATATTTCTTCTTGTTTTCTTGCAAAAATATAGTCATTTGTTGAGGTAGTATATTTTGAAATATAGTTAAAATTGTATTAGAAACAAGCGTGAAATGGAATAGATATATGCGTAAACCATAAAAAGCGAACAAAAGTAGAAGAGTTTATTGTATGTCACGATTGTCGACTCCAAGCCACGACAAGTACAATAGTAAGTCAGTGATGATTTTTTTCTTTTCCTTTAATTGTGTTCTCACAGCCTCCGATGACGATGCACGAGATATCAATCTCCAGAGAGAATATTTGGGTACTGATTCAGATGACACTGACCAAGGATGACGATAAGTATGGTTTATTTCTGTGTATAAGCTGATATGTCTAGAGAGAGTGTATCAGCTGATATGTCTAGAGAGTGTGTATCAGCTGATTTTTCTAGAGAGTGTGTATTAGCTGATATGTCTAGAGAGTGTGTATTAGCTGATATGTCTAGAGAGTGTGTACTAGCTGATATGTCAAGAGAGTGTGTATTAGCTGATGTCAAGAGAGTGTGAATCAGCTGATATATCTAGAGAGTGTGTATCAGCTGATATATCTAGAGAGTGTGTATTAACTAATATGTCTAGAGAGTGTGTATTAGCTGATGTCAAGACGGTGTGTATTAGCTGATACGTCTAGAGTGTGTATTAGCTGATATGTCTAGTTTGTGTGTATCAACTGATATGTCTTGAGAGTGTGTATTAGCTGATATGTCTAGAGAGTGTGCATCAGCTGATAGTCAACTGGCCTTGTTATTACGTCGGTCTTGCATTTGTTTCCGGACATAACATCTGCCACGTGACGATGTTCGTCAGGTGTCCCTTCTCGTTAAGTCTTACTATATTTTCATTCATTTCTCAGGGCCCAGAGTTTTGCAAACTGCATATTGGCGCTTCTAAAATGTTATTGCAAGAAAAAACATGTAAATATTACAGTAGTTTACTATTGAAAAAAAACGAATAGATACAGGCACAGACTTTAAATGGTATAGTGTCATTAGCAATGTGTCAGATTACTGACGATTTGGAGGTGTGCATAGGACGAATGTTAGCATCATGACTATCCACCTTCAATTAACGAAAAGCTATCATTACTTATATAAATTGGTATGATTATTTAAAAAGAAAAAAGGCATTGAATATGTAGCTGGATGATTTTATTTAGGTCTAATGCCACCTATGCATTTCAATCATTAACTAACTGCATTATTATTTACCATGACTCACACATTTCTCCCCGAAACATTAATGGTAAGACAGATGTTAAAGAAACCATTTTCATGCTGGAGCTCAGTTGGTAAAGCAGCGTTGGACACGTGAGTCCAGGGTCGAGGGGTCGACACCTTTTCAGGCTAGCCCAGATCAGCTACCTCTGCGTGTCCTTGGAAAAGCAACTTAGTTCCCATTTCTTAGGCAATAGAACCAATAATGTTTAAAAAGTGCCGTTAAATAATAAAACCAACCGTATTCATACATTCAGTTTGGGATTCCTCTCTGGTTGGTATATAGGTGTCCATTTGTGCTTATAATTTCATGCATTTATTTCTAAATAGAAATCCAGTGGGTTGTCGCATTTAGCTGAGTGTTAATTTCCGCTTGACTGGCGAGTTAGTTACGGTGGATCTCGACCTTGTTCCATTCCTTTGGGGGAATGAGAGCATGAATTATAGCGTTCAGCAATAGGTGCCGTTAGTCGCGGTGCGAGTTTCAGCAAATTAAAACTTGCATACATGCTTGATTATATTTGTGTCATTATCTATCTATATATTGTACAATGTTGGACCTTCGGCACAAGAAAGTTCAAAGAATTGTTGGCTTCCCTTTATATCTTCCTTCTCCCGTGTAGTATCATACCCCTAGATTGTTTACTTTATCTTGTATTGTTTAGACAGATTCTAGTGTATGGCTGCGGCTGGCTTGTCGTCCCTGCATATTGTATTCACTTCCATCAAGCTTACTGTATTTACTGATAACTCCTGCAGATTCCACCCGTCATAAAAGAATCTTGATCTTGCATACTTGTTTCTACATCATGCTCCATGAGTGCCTGGTTCTGCGCTGTTCTTCCGTTCCTGTATCTTGTCCTCTTGATGTCTGCATCAGCACTATCCTGTTGTAAGTTGAGTCTGATTGTAATTTCAGATCTCCAGTCTTACGAGGAGATCTGACATAGACCGATGAAATTTCATGTTTTGGTGTCCTTTGGAATTCCCAGTCCACTTATTTTTAGTAGCCCATCAGATAAAGCGTTGCACATTCATGTTAGGAAGAGTTATCGCTAGTAACGATATGTTCCGAATGACATGTGTCACTTTCAGAAATTTGAAAGTTGTGACTTTATTGGTGAACCACAAAGTCAGCGGAATATGACCTCTTCTTGATGTCCATCAGATCTCCACGTAGGAATGTGGAGATCTGATTTTAATCAGATTGGTTGTAAGGTCTGCATAAAAGAACTGTTAGTGTTCCAGCATTCGTCTCCAAGCTGATTATTTATTGATTGATTACTTCTCCATTTATTAAGCTCTGTATCGAGATGAGGAAGGCGTAAAGTAATTATCTTTCCCGCCAATTCGGTTGTCCATCAGTCCGTTCACAATTCTTATAACCAGCATAGTTCTGCAATCCTAACACATAACTGAATGCCATTTGGCAGGTAATGATTACATGTTGATGTGCCTTTTATGGATTTTCAGGTCCAATTTAAACGGAGTTATTGCCCCTTTCCATGAATTAAATATGTTATGCTGCAGTTTGGTGTGTACATATTGTTTGATAAACCTAGATGTGCCTTGTGTATGCTTGTTTATTTGTGTGTGTGTGTGTGTGTGTGTGTGTGTGTGTGTGTGGTGTTTAATTTACATTTTTAAAGAGTTATGGTCCTTGAATATTTACTTCATATCTTCACATGGGTGTTGTTTGTAACCAGCGTAGGAATGCAACCTTTATATATAGTTGGATGCCGTTTGGTAGGTGAACTGCATATTACATACTTATGTGCCTTTGAAAACTTTCGTCTTTTCAGTACCAATTTTGACAGAGCTATTGCTCCTTTTCTATCAACATTACACCTCCACATCAGCAGATCGTTGTAATCAGCATAAATGAAAACCATTCAACATATTCTTAGAAATCTTTGCATGGGCATTGTCTCATAGATCTACAAGTGCCTTCTATATGCTTAGTCTCGTTTAGAAGAGTTTTGACACTCTGATTGCTAGTCCTCCATTACTTAGTGTTCCACATGATAACTTCACCATCATTTGTTGGATTTCAGCCAAATGGTGCACGTGGCTTTAAATTGATGAGACCTTGAATGAATTTGATTTCTAGCGTTCCACGACATCATTTACATGAATTGCCTAATTGCCCGTCTTCTTGACTTAGGTTTCGGCAGCATAACTTTACTAAATTTTGTTGCATTTCAACTAAATTTGGCATGCAGCTTTATATTGATGAGACCTTAAATGACTTTGATTTCAAGTGTTCCACATTATCATTTAGAATAGTTATGGCCCCTGCTTGCCCGATTGCTTATGTTTGCTTTCCATAGCACAATTTTCATAAGGGATATCGCATTTCAGTTAAGGTTATTGTGCATATTTATATTAATGGGACTTTAAATGATTTGATTTCATGCAATCTATGTCATCATTTAGAAGAGTTATGGCCCCTGTATGCTCAAATTCAATTGTCCAACAAAAGTTTGTTTAAGATCCTGTCACGCAACTTGTAGGGAGCGGGGCTCTCTGCGATATTTCAATGGCTACAAGCTCTAGTTATTAGTATTATTCCACGCCAACATAATTTTCCCGATCTGGTGACTTTTTTTATTCGTTTCTTCAGTTCCTTGCATGCAACTTAGATTTCCCAGGTACAGCTATGTCTATCATGATTCATCTCTTGTCTAACAGTACTATGTCTAGGCACCTGTACCATATACCTTGGTGGCCTAGATATTGAAAACCCACACGATTTTCGCGTTCATGTTTTCAAACAATTTTTTTTTTTTCTCTTTGTGGTGGTAGCTTGCTGCACCCACTGAAAAGTTGAGTGACTCTCTCTTTCTTTCCCCATGACATTCCGCACAACGGTAAATGGCATTCCGCACAACGGTAAAACCTTTTGATTTTGATTGCACTATGTAATAATGGGTACCTGGTTATGCTTTGGCATTACCAATCAATCTGTTTCTTTAGTTTCCGCAGTTGGAGTCATCTCCAGGCGCCCTCAACGGCTTGTGTTTGTTTTTTTTTTTTACTGCGTCTCTTGTACACTGCACGTGCAATGCATTTCCTTCCATTTTGTTGTTCTTTATTTTTGCTTTTTTTTCTATTGTAATTCTTCTTTTGTTCGTGTTGAATTTCTTTATGAAATTTTTCTCCAGTTTACCTGATGCACTTTCCAAGTCAAAGATTCCCCTTTTCTGCCTCAAAACAGTCTTAGCGCCTGTCAGTCCTTTTGCTCCGATCTTTCTGCAAAGGTATAGTCTGTTTGCGTCAGCTCTTAGATGCACAACCCAATGAATCGACTTTATAATCCTCTATCCATACCTTTCAGCTCTTTTCGGTTATCCAGTCCACGACGGAGGCTGCGTACCCGATGACTACGAATGCACTAATATTAATGTGACAATTAATGTGACAATGTTTTGTCCATTTAGGTTGGAGCATAGTACTTTCCGTACCTTTCGTAACTATTTCCGCCTAATTTTGCTTTTCATCCCATCATGTTTGATGCTGTATATCTAAAGAACTCCTGATTATTTTGGTACAGTCTTCACCATCCCTAGTTGCTTCCCTCTCTGATTGTCTGCAAGCTTGATGTTTCTTTTTTAATTAGTTTGCCAGACACGATGTTTACAGCCGCGCACTTGTGAATTGAATTACAGGTTCAATTTGGAGTCAGCACTTACAGCCCTTGGAGTCGGCTCCAGGGAGTGTGTCTCTAGCTCATTGTACACATAGAGCTTCAGATCGTTTATAAGCAACAAGTGATGGATCTTTGTGGAGTTCTTCTTTTGTGTAGCTTGCCTTATGTCGTGTACGCACTCTTGTTGGTAGAATGAATGTTAAAACGAACAGTAGGGGTGACAGTGAGTCTTCTTGGACGATACCCCTCTTGACCTGACATCCCTCGGTAGTAGTACATACGACATTTGTCGACCGCCACCAAAACATTTTTTTTTTGGGTAAAAAAAGCATTTTAAAAATCACAAATTTATTATGCTTCTATCAACGCCTGACGACCGACCTAAATGGGGTTCGAAGCGCTGTGAATGTATAATGTTTTTTGAAATGTTCTCAATACATAAAATTAATATATGTTATAAACCACAATGACCATCTATTAAACTTTGAAAAACACGACAGAGAGTATGTCAAGCAATGTAAAAACCCATAATAAGTTATTCAGAATTTGATAAAAGCGTCTCTAAGCACGACGGATGCGTGACTAAGGTGACGCGATTATACTGTTTAGAAGAAAAGAATTAAAATGTAAGCAATTTCTTTTTACATACATTGTAAATTATCTGTACTTGCGCTCAACAAATTCTAGCAAATTCCGCCCCATAATTCTCAATTTGCACATTAATATAACTGGAGTGGTTTAAACTGTGAAAATCAATAACATAGTTGCCGGTATACGTGATGATTCATTCTAGAAATATCTGGTTCCTGCATCAGATGTTTCAATCTAAAGACCGCCATTTGCATTAGCCTCATACGACAGTCAATTGTAACGGGATTTCGGGACTATAAAGAAACTTGTACGTTCTAGTTTGCAAGTACAACAACATTTATGTTATTTATCATTAATTTGTAATATAAATAGGATCGTATATGTTAAGTATTGTATAGAATTCAAGCGTAGAAATATTCAAATCTTGAAGATGATCTATATTGGTGTAGCATTGCACGTTTGTATCATTCGTGATTTCTTAACACCGTAGTTGACTTTCGCATAAGTTAATTAGTATAAACTGATATATTGTGTATATGTCATTACTTCATTTAACCATGAATGGTAGGTTTTCAAGGTAAAATATGTTTCTGTGTACTATTACTTAAACTGCAAGTGGAAAGCATGTTGGGATTTTGAATGGAGTGTACTGTTACGTAGAAGGAAAATGGAGTTCACGTCAGGATTTTGATTCGAGTATTACATCACTTTTATGTGTGCTGTTACATAGAAGGCAAATTTAAATCATGTCGCGATTCTGAATTGAGTGTTTCATCACCGTTTATGTGCACTGTTACGTAGACCACAAATAGAATTTATGTTAGGAATTTGAATTTAGTATTTCATCAGCGTTTATGGTGTGCTTTTGCATGGAAGGCAAATTGAAATCGTGTTAGATTTTTAGTTTTGTTTTACGTCCTGTTTATGTGTACTATCTGTACTGTTACGCAGTACGCAAGTAGAAATCATGTTAGGAATTTTAGTTATGTATTTCATCACTGTTTATGTGTGACATGAAATATGATTTCATTTTTTTTTTTAGAAATTGAACTTTTTTTTGTAATGTAATAATCATGCGAGACAATTGGATAGTTTGTCAACTTGATAATTTACAAACTGATCCCTAAGCTACAGATCTTGTACGCAACTTGCAAGGATTAAATAAATTGCACGGGACATAGTTACACGATGTAAAGCCTTTATGGAGTTTTCATTTATTACAACAACACAATCTCTTCAGCTGGCTCCCAACTGATAAAATAATCATTACATCGTTTCTATTTCACAAGTACAAATTGTATTCTTAATCTTTTTAGTCCTTGAAATTTTGTCAGCCTAGTACATTTCATCTTGTATGTTTAAGCGCAAAAACTACTCGTAAAATATCTCATCAATATTTACTCCCTTTTTGTAAACTACAGGGTTACCAAATATGAGCTCTCTGGCCTCAAACATCTCCTCTGTAATGAAGTAAAAACCTCTTTGTAAAGACTGAGTTATATTTTAAACTTCTGTCTGTTCCACATATTTTAAATGTAGGCGTTCCATAGGTATTGTCAAATAACCGAATAAATGAATCCAGACTTTAAATCATTTTCTCTTTTGCTTGCTTCGACTGGGGTCATACTTATGGCTCTATGACAAGAATTAGTATGTCCCTCAATGAGTTTACACCTACCCTTCGTCTAGTTTCGTTTGGATTTATATTTTGAAATTATAACTGTTCCACATATTTTAAATATAGGAGTTCCATAGGTATAAGTGATCAAATAACCAAACGTGTAAATCCCGACTTTAGATTTCTTTTTCTATTGCTTTCGTTGACTGGAATCATACTTATGATCTATGACAAGTATTATTATGTCCCTCAATCAGTTTACATCATCCTTTTGTCTAGTTTCGTTTCCTGCAAAGAATGTCCACATTCTAGTTTTCAAAGTTAGATCAAACCTCTCTGTTACATAGGTTTTCTTATCAGAGTACGTAGCAAAATGCTCTAGGTTTTCCAAGACATCATGATATTTATAACAATCTTAATATGTTGCTAGTTATGCCAATCAGCTCCTGACATTACAGGTGCATTATGTCATAATAGTCCAGGAATAATCTTCTGCAAGGTCAAAAAAATTGCAACAAAAATAATTTTTGCACAGTGCGTTTAGGTAAGGTCCCCAAATTAACATACTAAAAGTATAGGAAAATATAGTTGGTGCAAATATTAGAAATTTTCACATTTTTAGGCGTACTTTTTGCATAGATTGTAGCTTTTGTTAATAATGCCCGATTTCAGGGTTTTAAATCTCTTCATCATAACCTGTTTAATCCTGTAAAAATATTGAATGAATGAATACTTTATTCTATCCAGCAATATTGATTAACTATGTCATTGATTTTCAGTATAAAACTAAGATGAATAGTAAAGGGGAGGGGGGGGGGCTAGTGGCATATTCAGCATAGTGTCAGTCAGTTAATGACAGACAGGCTGTGAGTGGCAGGTGGAGACATAGCAGAAAAAGCATCACTTGGCCACACTATTATCCAAGCAGCTAGACCACATGTTATCAATGCACCTCTTCAGATTGACTTAGCTGTGCAACTTCATCACCATTTCGAGTCAAATTCCTCATAGATTCTCTGCACCAACATGGTTTTTGTAGCTCATATGGTGAAGTTAAGAATTTTGAAAAGTAGAGGCAACTGTCACAACAGAAGAACAGTTCATTCAATACGTTGGTGACAATATGGTTCATAATGTAAGCACTCTGGATGGCAATGGAACATTTCATGGTATGGGAATGAAGCTGCAATGACTCCGGGTCAGTTTGTATCAGAGCTGTTCCAAGGTGTGATGTTTCATCACATAATATTATTTCAGCTGGAACACTAAATGTACACTTGTATTCCTTTCCAAAGGCCCACGATGTTGTCACTTTTGCTGACCTTAATGCAACAAGACTCCAATCAGAGCTTTGCAAAGCAACACTACAGATATACTGTGGAAGATCGCACCCATTCTAGAATGGTCACGCCCCAGTTGGTCTGGCTTTATGCAAATGATTCATCAAGGGAATCATATAGAGAAAGCATCAATCACATTCCTAACAATGATTGACTTGGACCCAAGTGATATGTCATGTATCTATTCCACATTAATCTTCTTGACAAATCAAGCTAGAACGAATAATGTGACACCAGTGTTAACATTTGACCAGCCGCGATGGTGGAAAGCTCATACTATCATAAGCAACGAGCCACATGGCAGCCCCTTGAAGTCAGTCGTGCTACAACGTGGTGGACTTCACACTAAAATGAGCTTTCTAGGCTGTATTGGACACCTGATGGATGGCTCTGGTCTTCGAGAGATACTTGAAATTGTATATGGCAGCAATGCAGTTACACACATGTTGACTCGAAAAGCCATTGCAAGAGCTCGAAGGCTTCACTTTCTTGTGGATGCTGCGTTTAATATTCTTATTTTTGAATCAACACTCCTGTTGCTTACTCCTTGGAAGTTCATAGAAGTGTCTGAAGGGGATGCTTGTGAATCCTTTAATGAGGAAATAGTGACAGACGATGACACTCAATTTGTATCTGGAGAATGGGAAATCAACGCTTTGATGTCGGAAGCCAAACAAATATATGCAAGTGTAATACAAGGCAGTGATATGAGTGAAGAAGATGTGGAAACAATCCTAGCTATATCAAGCAAGTTAGAGAGTACAAAAGAACAGATCCAAAGCAGCAGAACAAGCCTTTTATGGATGCAGTACATGGACACGATTGACATTCTAAAGAGTTTCCTAAGAGTAGAAAGAACTGCCAACTGGAATATCCACTTGTCAGAGCAAGTGCTGATGCGTAGCATTAAGACCACTTGAGGACATACCAGAGGTAGAGGTTTGTCAGAACTTCAGAGGCTTGTCTGGGTCAATTCAATGCCAGCCTTCACTGAAATCAACCATGCCATGCAAGAATTTGCAGGGTCAATCTTCCAAACCAGTGATCAACACAAGGACACATCTAATGCAAGCAAGGAGAGAGACTGCGAAGACACTGAAAAACTGGTACAGGTCTTGAAGGCAAGAAACCCATTCAGTTGTGAAGATCTGTCTCTCCGCAGCATATCTGAGGAGTGGTGTAATCGGTCAACGTGGACACTGCAGCAGCCGTTGGACAGAAGATAATATAATCTATGAAAGGCCAGGACATCTACAAATATTCCTACTAGAAGAGTCAACAGGCAATCATTCTTGGTAGCAAGATCAAAGTTAAAGTTGATCATGAAGCCATCCACATTGACCCTGAACTTTTCTTTCAGAGATTGGCATTAGTTGTTAGAAACGAAAACACAGATATGGATGAACTATTTAAGTATTAACTTTGTAGCTATCCTGTCGCCTTGTTTGAAACATCAGATGTGCTGAGGCAGGCACACAAGGCAGTACTTGCTGATGTATTGTGGAAGGAAGTACAAGACAGTCAAAATACAACATCTTTGTCCTCCATTGTATGTCTTAGATGAGGGAGCTTTACTGCATCGTTTGCCTTGGAATAAGGGCACGACATTTCAAGACATATGCAATGTGTATCACCACTACGTGACAAGAAAGTATGGGAGTTGTTCAGTGGTGTTTGACTGTTACAAAGAGGTTGCATCAGTGAGAGATGTCATACATATGAGAAGATCAACAACAACAGGCACAACTGTATCGATTCATTCATTGTGATGCAAGAAAAGTGCTCACAGTAAACAAGAGTGTGTTCTTGACAAAGAGAACAGACAACGTATTATATACATGCTGTGATAATGTCTTGAAAAAGCCGGATGTGACACCATACATACACCTGAAGATGCAGACGTTCTTATTGTGCAGACTGCAGTTGCTGCAGCCACTCAGAGAGATGTAATAGTTGTAGCTGATGACACTGACATACTTGTGCTCCTTTGTTATCATGCCAGCATGGAAAGCAGAGAAATATTATTTCAACCAGAACCCAAGCGTACTTCTAGGAAAGTCAGAAGCTGGAACATCAAAAGCACCAAGATTTCCTTAGGCATGGTAACCTGCAAAGTTCTTCTCTTCATTCATGCTCTGCTCGGTTGTGATACAACCTCCCAACTGCATGGAATTGGGAAAGGTGTTAGACTAATGAAGATCAGACAGCTTGAAGAGTATGCAGAGGACTTCAACAACTCCAACTCTGCTGCTGATGATGTGGTTTTGGCTGGAGAAAAAGCCTTGGTTCTTGTTTACAGTGATAAATCAAATAATACTTTACATAGGTTTTGTTATAAGCATTTCTGTGATAAGGTAAAGAAGACCTCAACATTTGTCCATTTGAGGTCACTGCCTCCAACATCTGCTTCAGCCAAGTACCACTCGCTCCGTGTCTACTATCAAGTTCAAGTCTGGCAAGGTAATGATAAATTAGACGCCATTAAGTGGGGATGGAAAGAAGTCCTAGGAGCTCTTCTTCATGTGGCCAGTGATGCCCAACCAGCACCATGCAGCCTGTTGGAGATGATCAGATGCAACTGTAAGACTGGTTGTAGCACTGCAAGATGCATATGCCGCAAACATAATCTTGAATGTTCACCTGCCTGCGGTGAATGTCAAGGTTCTGGTTGTACCAATACTCCTCGTATGGACTGTGATATGGAGGCGACAGAAGATTATGAGGACTGACATGTTGATTTGTATCATTTTCATATATATGACTGTTGCAAGTAGTTCTTTTTACAGTGAATATTTTCGATATTATGTTAGACAATTTGACAATAATTACACCTGGCACCGCTGTCGTCAGTGTTAGTATTTATATAAGTTCCACATTATTGATTTGTTAAATGTTTCCAGTAAATGATATTTTCAATTATCTTGCCTTCCACTAAATATTTTTTCCTATACTTTTAGTATGATGTTTTAAGTACCTTGTAGAAATGCATTGCACAAAAATAATTTTTATTGCAATTTATTTTATCTTGACCCAAAAATTGATACAATATTCCTGGGCTATAAGCATTATCCACCTACTGCCATTTCAGAGCACCATCATTTTCATTAGTAGCTGATTCTTTGTACCTCTCGACTTTTGTCTACTGCCCTTTTGATCTTTTGAGTTTAGTCCTTTCTTCTTCTTCTTCTTGATATTATTATTATTATTATTATTATTCAGGATACACATATTTTTCTGTGAAGACAAGAGAACAACAAGCAATATACATTTCGCTTTTAATCCACGTATGCGAGAGAAGGTGACGACCCGGAACAGCTTCGAAAACGGTGTATGGAAAGTTGAAGAGAGGGACCAACCAGAATTTCCTTTTGTCAGTAACGAAACGGCTGAGGTTGCCTTCCTGTTTCAGCAAGACAAAATCAAAGTAATTTGAAATATTTCTACCTACTTCACGATATGATGGAAGTGAATCTTTACTATCCTTGGTCATAGAGAAGCATTCATAAATATACTGGGTCAAAGAGAAGCCTACATAAGTAGCATTAGTCAAAGAGAAGCCTACATAAGTATCCTGGGTCATAGAGAAGCCTACATTAGTATCATTTTCCTTTGAAATTTAGGAAATTATTTTTAAAATTGCTCCATCTTGTGAGAATCAACGGGCACAACATCTAACTTCTTCAATGACTTTTGTACATTTGATTTGGACCGAGTGTATGTGCAATATTCTACGCATCGCATGACATAATGAACCGAACTGAAAGTTCACTAGAAGGGCATAATACAAGTGTTCTGTCATGTAATAATTGACCAAAGTGAAGAGTATCAACATATAATGACGTCACACATGGTTCCTCATGTATGACTCGTCCTAACAAACTTGAAGCCAAACCATGATTTGTATTAGCAAATTTTGTCATGCAACAAATGTTTATAAAATTGGATATGAATGATATCTGTTTTGCTAGCTTGTCTTAAAATTATTGGACTGGTTTCAAATATTTATGATGAACAGAGCACCCTTTTCATACGGTCTATATCCATGCATATCCAGTTATTTATTCGATAGTTGTACCCTACAAATGGGTGTTTTATTATTGAAAATTAGAGATACATATACAGTTAAGCACAAAAGAACCATTAATATAAATAATTCTGTATTTAATTAAAACAAAAACAACATTCCATTTCCTTTAAATTTTCTTTTAGATTTATGTGGACAGGAAATACTATGTAGATTTTCAACCCCGCTTACCTCTCAGACGTATCCATTACGTGTATTTGGACGGCGCTACCTTTTACGAGCCCGAACTTTACTACAGTGCTCCAACCTTCTGAAGATAACATGGGCTTACGATTTTACAAGAGAATACCCGTGCGCAGTTTTAATACATTGAATGAGAAGTAGATTCCGGCTAACCTTTTCATATACACTGTATATCGATCATTAAAAGAACAAAAAACAAAACTCATCTTAAGTGTATTTTTTTTTACCTTCAGGATCCGATATTAAATTTATGTTGTGCAGCTTATTATTGAAGAAAAGATAGCATTACAACAATAATACTATTTAGTGTTTAATATTCAGTAATTTGGACAAAATTCACATATATTACACTGTTGTTGAAGTCCGAGATTTGTTATCCTGGTATGTAATAAATGTGGCCATGGCAAATATTACATGCCAATATCAGCATCATACTGGACATGCAAACAATAGGCAACATCAACATTATATCAACATCAACGTTATTTACAATAGACAACTAAGATCAACACTACATCCGCAACATTATATACAGCAGTCAACCAACAATATTTGACCCTGGGTAACAGATGTCAATTGCAGATAACTTGACCCTCAGAAAATGATCAAGAAGAAACATTCACTGTTAGCAATAAATTCAATTTCATTTCACTTGTTGTCTCCCATTCAGTAGCCGTGCCAGATCTATTCATTTGACTTTGTATGATAGCCATCTGTCCCTCACAAAAGCATGCTCTTGTCTGTGGCCGCGCCAGAATTAATCCTTTTACTGTATATAGTAGTCAAATGTTCCTCACAGGTTAACTTCTTTGCCATCAGTGGTTCCCCCAGTCTTTGATGTTAAAATGTACAGACACAAGACACACTATCCTGCAAGAAAGAAGAACAAAAAACAAGAGCAGTATCCATTTCTAACCAATTGTAAAAGAAACATAAACAAAAGGGGAGGGGTTTTGTTTGTTTTTGAAAACAATTTTAAAACTGACGATAAAGTGCTGGGAGCCCCCCCCCCCACACACACACAGACTTGTAAAACCTGCAAAACGGGGATTAAGGTTTTTACCATCGAAATGGGGACATCTGTATTTTAACAAATGTTTCGAAAGTAAGATCGGTTTTACTATGCTTTGGATATATCTCTGTTTTTTGCAATCGATTTGTAGTCAATGTCCAAATATGTTTACATTAGAATTTTACCACCAAAACGGGAACACACAAATATACACAAAGCATCGTAAATTATGCAATCAAATCGGGGACGTTCAATAAAGATGTTTTCTGATTCTAAATAACTACGAAATTAATCCAAATACTGCAGTAATCTTAATTTATATACATAGTTACCTTCCATATTAACAAACTAAATGAAAATTTATGTTGAATTATTGTCTTATGTTTAATTTATACATAGATCAAATTGTGCGCAATCTATTTTGAAGAAAGCTATTCGTCAGAAGTGTGGGAAAATACAGAAACCATGTTTCTGTTATAATCGAAAATATGCATGGCAGATGTTCAGTTTAAAAAATATTACTGTCATATATAC
Organism: Margaritifera margaritifera; assembly: GCA_029931535.1. NCBI lineage: Eukaryota > Metazoa > Mollusca > Bivalvia > Unionida > Margaritiferidae > Margaritifera > Margaritifera margaritifera. Next base: position 149,351 of record JAQPZY010000952.1, read on the forward strand.
AATCTTGAACTTAAAAAGCCCACAAAACAACAATAATTTGTAAGCTTTGTGTGTTAAAATTTGTATCTTTAATGCAATCCACTGTGTAAATAAACCAGTCCATACTAATGTCTCTTCAATATAAAACACAGCAGTTATTTGCTATGTTTATATTAATATGCAAATATCCCTGTTTTGTAAGTACCATATCATAGTTGTGTTGATGAAAATGTTCACATTTTATAAGTACTTTGTCATGGTTGTGTGCATAAAAATTTCTACGTTTTGTAGGTACCATATCATGGTTGTGTGCATGAATATGTCCCTGTTTCGTATGTATTTTGCCAAGATTACATGTATGCAAGTGTCCTCGTTTTGTATGTAATAAGTCATGGTGGTGTGTATAAATATGTTCACGTTTTGTATGTTCCATGTCAAATGTTCCCGTTTGTTATGAAGAACTTGAGATGTTGTGTATGAAAAGCCCCCATTTAGTATTAAAAGGTAATGGTTGTGTGCATAAAAATGGCCATGTATTGTATGTACCAGCTCAAGTTTGTGTGTATCAAAATGTTTTCCAGTTTCGAATGTGCCACGCTAAGATTGTGTGTACGAAAATGTCCCCATTTTGTATATATTACCTTGAATGTATGAAATTGTCCCTGTTTTAGTACATCGCGCCAACGCTGTTTGTATGAAGAAGACACGTTTTGTATCCAAAAACCATAAGACGCATAGATGGGAATATCTGTGTCTGGTCTAAAGATGTGTATAAAACTGTTGTCAAAGTTATGAAGAAAAACAAATCTAAACTTTGTATTGGAAAATCTCTCCGTTTTGTAATAAAAACAAACCGTGTGTAAATTGACGTATCTGTTTAATATAGGAAAAACCGATGTGCATGCTGTTAAGATGTTTCTATCTAGAATAAATAGTTGAGAGTTGTATGAATTAAATGGACCCCCCTACCCCGCCCCCGAGTATGAACCATTTTGTACAACAATGTCAAAGTCAAAGATTCAGTAACAGGTGCCATGCCAAAGTCAAGTTAGAAAGTCTCCAACTGGGCCCGATAAAGGTAAATGATATGTGTTAAAATATTTAAAAGAGTTTGAAGTACTTCAATAATATTTTTTAGATAATAAAGAGATAGCATAAAATAAACAGATAGTGTCTTTACTTTCGTTAGTCAGGCAACATACAAATGATGGCCCATTTTATAATCACTGCGCATTATATATTTCCATACGCTAAATATTTGACTTCAGAATAACATTGATATAACATGTACCAATGAATGATTAAAATAATTTTCTCTTGTATATTTGCAATACAACTTTGTACATGGAAGCTGTCAATATTACGTTTCTCATAGAAAGCAATTTCCTACTGTTACAAATATTTCGGTGCTAAGCTTTGTCGTCTCTATTTGTTCAAAAAGTTATAAAACAAAGTTATTCACTACTTTATTCCTTTTTTCAAGTTTGCATTAAAATAAAAAAGTCTTACAGAAATGACAGTCTATGATCACAGGTAAGGTAAGAAAAAAATTGAAAAAGGCCTTATTTTAACTTTGATCTACATGACGTCTACATGAACTGAAAGACGCTTGAATTAGTCATATCAATACATTATAAAGGTATTGGTATGAAAGAACTGAAGCCAAAATTAGGTAGCAGTTGCAAGTAAAATTAATGAAATGTTATATATATATATATGATATCAGCAAGAAAGATGTATATTTCCTTGACAAAATTAAGTTCATTTAACCAACAGAAAATAACATCGAGGAAGAGGAAGGACTTTTAACATGTAATTCGCATAAACAATTTTTATGAGACACATCCTGGATACCAAATAGCTTAAAATGACAATGACGGAGGGTAAACCAACGACGAAGGATACATCTTACAACAAAGATTATGGCATCTGGCGCTAGTTACATTTTTACCCTCCGACGTTGAAATTTCGAAGCTAATTCATATTGCAGGCTCTATCCATTGTTGGTTCGCCCTCCGTTAAAATCAATTAAACAATCAACAACTTTATCTTGGGTATGAAAAACTAAAGCAAAACAAAACCCTTGATAATAGATTCGTGAATATCAATTTGCCTTTCCAAATTGTCCTTTAGAAGAGAAGGACTTGTATCAAAAGTAAGTTTATACTTTTTTATTCATATCCGGCGCACAAAATGCAAGTATCAGCATGTACAAATAATGGCAATATGTTGGATTCAATATTGTGTAAAAGTTGAAACAAATTTTTCTATTGGATAAAGTTAAGAAAACCAATAATATAGCTAAAAATCGTGTTCCATCTTGAAATCATGGCATGCAATGAGCGACGTATGTACAGGATATTGTTTTGATAGACAATATTTACTTATTGCGGACTATCAAGGTTTAACCGCGGAACACATCGTACTTAGTTGAATCTTTCACTGATTGGAACATGTTATTCAAGCCAGATTCAACAAGAAATTGTACCAGGATTTTTGTTGCTTAACTTTTTTTCAGTCGCATATTAACAAACTTCATTCTTATATACTGTTCGATTTGGTGAAGCTATTCAAAATCAAAACACATAGCACCCACCAATCAATGGATGGTATCACTCTGTTGAAAATTATATTTTGGAGGAAACGCGGCTCCAGCATTGCTGTATAGTCGTGAATGTAAATAAATTGAACTAAACTATAATAAATGTCCAATAACTAGAATTGTTCTTAAATCTTGTGATTCATCAAGTAATTTTATTACTTCTTTCCATTTTCACTTTTGGTGAGAAGCAGTTATTTTATTTCTGCACTGGTGCTTTATATTATTCTAACTTCTGCCACTTAATGCTGGTTCTTTTGCAATATACCTAGTTCTCAATGTTCCCTTTTCCAAGACCTCTCTTCTTTAAAATGAATTTTTTGAGGTGGTTTGGTACAACACTTTGTTCTTTGTACCCCCAAGGTAATTGGATCCCCTTTTTGAGGTGGTGATTGACCTTCATCCTCTTTCCTGGCTTTTCTCCTGCACGTTGCTGCATCCTCTTTGTACCTTCCAAATAACTGCTAATCGTACTTATGGCTAAAGTTTTCAAATCAGCCTGTTATCATCACGCCTTATTTGTAAAATTCAAAGTTTGATATTTATAAAATAAAATTGACTTTATAAAAAAAATTCCAAATAAAAAGGTACTGTCTACTAGTCACTAAATTGATATGGTAAAGCAGGTATCGCCGTTTATAATTATTATTTAAAAAAACGACATAAATGGTCATTGATTTTAACGACATACTTGAAAACTCGTTTCATGAGCACAAACATGTACTTGATTATAACAGTAATTTTCTTTCCGTTTTTAGCCGAGAGTCATAATATATCTTCATGATAAATACAGTGAAAGTCAGAGATATATGGAAGATAATCTACACGCAAACATTACAGAATCTGACATTCAAATTGACAAAATCTTAAAGTTGTAGACCAGGAAACTGTAGATCTTAAATTGCACGTAGGATATTTCTTACTCTGGTTTGCCTTGTCACTAATTTTGCCATACTGCTCTTCGTTACTGTCGTCCTCAGATTCACATATTCATATCCTTCTGGAAAAAATGAAAATAAATCTGATTGATGGTGGTTGCTGGCGTTTTAAGGTAATACAACATCCTGAATGTATCCAGATTAACGTCATCTATAGGCCACAAGAAAGTAACATCAATATCCATCTTGCGACAAATAATCTAGCCAATTTTGTGACTAAATCTCATTTTTTTTATGCTAGCCAGTGAATTGCTGGATTTTGTGATATTTCATTGCAGTGAAAAAATATATTTTTTACAAAATGATACAATTTTTTACAAAAAGACAAAACCAAAGACGAAATTAAATATCAAGCACATACACATACTTTAGCATGGAGTAAAAGAATTGGTTCTGCTTACAACAGCTTTAAAAGAAAACAAAGAGAATTAAAAAAATGAATTAAACGCAGAGTTTAAAACAAGACGTATAGAAATTCAGAATGAAATTTAACTTAGACATGGACTAAAAGAGTGTTGAATTAATTACTACAATTTATGAGATTAAAAACAGGTTAAATGAATTCGACGATGAACCACCTGGAAGTGTACTTTTATTTTATTTTCGTAATAGCCATTAGTACTGTTCTCATACGTAAGGGTCCTATTTATATTATGAAACTAAACAAGGTAAAGATGTAGAAAATAAATAAAAAAGTTTTTGATATATTTATTGCACAAATTACACCTAAAACAGTAGCTGCTACTTCTGGAGTTGACTGTGCGCCATCACATTTTGCCGAATAAAAGTTTCTCCAAATAGATGCATAACATAATTATATTATTATAATATATAAATTAGGCTTATATTCAATTATCATAAACTTGAACACGCAATCTTCATAGCGATTTTGTATTTCATTACTGGTAAATGATAAAACTCATACTTGCACAGTACATTTCAAAAGAAAACTTATATATGATGGTTTCGTATGTTAACATAACATATAATAAAAAGGAATCAAAAACATATTTTTTTTAGAAGAAAACAGTATTTCTTTTTCAATTAGGTTAGTTGCCAATAATATTCTTGATTTTATCAATTTTGAATTTGATACCACAGACAGCATAAAAATGTGTCTCATTAAATGGCAACAGAAACGTTAACAATTGGAGGAGCAAATACTAATGCTTTATCGTTCACAGGAAGAAATTATCTGTTCAACTTATTTGATTCTGATGAAGCTAATAATGAGAGAATACACCAAAAAAAATCTATTGACGCAATGCTGAGAACAATTATTAAGCTTAATGAAAACAAAACTAACGCATTTAGTTACTTCAACGAGAGATTAAGACAGCAAGGTTTGGTTACTCGGCATTTAAATGATTTGGATAAGCTTTTTCTCTATATTCTTCTACTCATTCTGAACAAAAAGTAGAAAAATCTGGGTAACCTAAACCTAATTATTTTACCAACCTTGTAATAAACAGATTACTTATTGTTATGTTTTTATTGGCTATAAATATATTTGAGAATCGTGAGAGCTGTTCTTAAAATTTGTAGACGTTCTAGAACAAGTATAACTGAATGCAACTAAATAGGATAGGAACGTACAAAAAAATATACGACTCCTAACAAACCGGAGGGAAAAATAAAAACATCACAGGTTGTTAAAAACGGTATCCAATACAGCATTTTATAACACACTCAATATTTTCAAGATGTTTAGAGATTTATCGCTACAAACGTCTGTGAAAACAATATACAATGAGTGAAAATTTAGAAAGTTAAGATTAGGAGCGGCGAGAGCACAAAGCATGGATATAGAAGCTATTCAGTGTCTTGCATAGTCAAGAAAGTTAAATTTCCATTCAATTTTACTGACAAATCATTATTCATTGTACCCTTTTGTTCTTCCTTAGAGTTGGAGACTCATTTTTACACCGGGAAAAGCATATAAAGTTATAGAAGGTGCAACCCAAGATTATGAATTTGAGAATATTTACCTCTAGTACGATACTATAAGATCTGAACTAATGGCTAATTTTGTATTTTATTATATTTCAAGACCATAGCAAATGTAGTACTTGCTTCATCAAGAATGTATTTAGAATGAGTCTAAATATTGTGCAGAATCTGATCCTGATAAGTATTACAATTCGGCAATACAAAAATAAAGATTACTGTGGAAGGATTATAATTTTGTTCAATAAGCAATTTTTATACATATATAATTTGAGATTCTTTTTAACAACATATTTCGTATTATCCTTGCATACATTTTTGTTCTTCATGTCAATAATGAAAGCATGTAGCTCACTTCTAAGGCCACTAAATTCTTGCATCGGTACTCTATTCATCTCAACTTTAAACAATCAAACAACGCTCTTGCTGGTTGATTGTATTCCATATATGTTATCATATTTGTAATCACTTGTGTCTTTAAACTGTACATTTTGTTTTATATTTTTGTAGAAATTGTCTGTTTCAACACTAATGCACAAGGAAGCTGTAAAGGTCATTAAAAATTTCACGTTGTCAATATTTTTCTTTCTTAGTTTGTTGCTGTACAAATAATATACAAGAAACTTATTTACTTCTAACACTGTAAAGCCATCATAAATTGGTTTTGACAATTGTATTTTCTTGTTTTCTAAACTAATTAACACCATATCTTCATATATTATTGTTTCTTTTGCAAATGAAATATTGTTTTGAAGTTCAAAATATTCATTGATCAGTTTCTTCTTTATTTCACATTAGTATTCTCTCTCTCTCTGTTTTTATTAGCTTAGAAAAATAAACCTTTTGTTTTAAAGCTGTATTAAGTTCAATATATTGTTTTAGCCATGGATGTTGATTAAAGTTACGTGTGCTATGACTTTTTTGTAATTTTTTTTCCTAACTGAATACACAACTCCAGATTTCGATAGTCAATGGCATAATTTTTTGTTGTTGTCCTTTTAACGTACATAATAATTTAGGTACTGATGGTTTTGTGACCTTTTCATCTTCTATTAATTTCTTTTGTATTGAAGATAAATCCTCCTCACAAGGAATTAGGTTTATCTCGTGCCAAAATAGTCATACAGATATGTTGGTACTTCTAAATCTACTTCCGGTATTAAAACAATTACTCCAAGGAGTAACAATTTCTGCCATTTTTTTTATTTCTTCGTCGTCTGCCCATTTAAAGATTCTAAGTGTTGGTTGGCACATGGTCCAGTCATACAAATTGTTGATGTGAAGTCTCTTTTCAAAGGTAGCCGGAATTGAGCATATTCGTTTAGTCTGAACACACATACTGTAAGGAAGATATGTATATACTGAATTACTCAGTCAATGTATATATTCATCTTGGCTTATATAGATAATATCTAGGTTGGTTTAAAATAGCTTCAATTGCAAACAAAAAATCTCATATTGTCAGTATTTTGACCTAAGGATTGTTTCTCTATCCAGCTTAATTTGTCACCATAACTGACTAATATTTTTGAAATCAACTTGACTTTTAGGATCGCAAGATAGTTATCTTGAATGCTATTCTTAGCTAGTGTATTTAATTTAATTATATAAGTTATATTACATTACTAATATTCTTTTCACTTTAAGAACGTGTTGTAAATTATGAGGGTTATTTACAGTATTAAGCGCGTGGCTTTTCTATTGGTCTGTATATGCGAGAATTTAAAAATGTCGGATTGTCCTTGACTTGTTTACGTGACGATACGCCTAGAAGTATGTGAACTTGATTTATCAAAGTGTACTGAATACATGTATACAGGATTTGATAGGAATGTTTCATTGGCCCACCTCGATTTATTAGAATATAGTAAATATAAATATAGATGTCTAGGTGATGCTACAATTGTATCCATTTATGAAGATAGTTAATCCCTTGAGTATTATCATCTTTGTTAAAATATGTATTTATCGATCTAGCTGCCTATGTAAAAACCACTTAGCTTTATAAATCGACATGTTTCTTAGAGAGTTTACGCCTGTTATATTACCCTTGATCTTTTTACAAGACTATACTTTACAGACATTTGCCGTAGGAAACCATGACTTTGGTTTCTTTATGAGATGTAAGCTTGACCTTTTTCAAACTTAAAGTTAAAGGATCGAACCCAGGTTTGCACCTAAATTATTTTGATAATTAATTAGGGCAAACCTCAGTACCAAAAGCTAACTGGATAAAAAGAAAATCAAAATACCTACGCAGAAATGAATTCCGGCTCCAGATATAAATGAAATAAAAATAAAATAACACGATTAACGTGTTATTAGGCATGAAACAATATCTAGAGAAAGCAAAAAATGGGCACAAAATATCGATACAGAAGAGTAAGTAAAAATATATGGAAAATAGATGTGGTCATTCCTTGTGTGTTGTAATAGGTTTCGTTGCTATGTATTACCCACAGGGAGAGGCCTTCGGCCTGAGGAGGGCCTTTTGCAACTTTTAAAAAATATAAAATGCATCTGACTAGTTAGTTAATCGTAGCACCATAATAGAATATTTACTGCGTAGTGAAGTCAGTAACATTGGGGGATATGCGCTGGCTCTTTATTCTATATTTTTGTGTATAGGACTTGTGGGGGCTCTATGGTTTTGTTGTTACAACAAATACTTTGAGTGTCAGTGAGGTTTTGTTGTTATAGCAACTATTTCGGAGATCACTGACCTAGACTTTTATACAATTTTGAGGACCATTAGCTTTTTTTTCATAAAATTGTGACAACGACTGGCCCAAATTTGTTCCAAAAAAATCTAAAGAACACTGGCCTAGGTTGTTTGTTTTTTTCTCATAAAAATGCGACGACGCAGATTTTATTCATAACATTTAATTTTTCTCATAAAAATTTGAAGATTACTGGCCTAGGTTTTTCTCATAAAGATTTGAAGGCGGGAGGCCTATGTAGCCCTGGTATTTGTCTAATGAAAAGTTGGTGACCATTGGCCCATTTGTTTATAATATTCTGAAGGCCAGTGGCCTAGGTGACTAAGTTTTAGAATATAATTTTAAAGGGATGTACCCCCTTTTTTTTTTTTTTTTTTTTTTTTTTTTTTTTGTCACATTTTGAAGGCAAGTGACCCAGCTTTTTTATTGAAATTTGAGGACCAGTGAACAAGGGTGAGGGTCAGAGTTTAGGGGTTAAAGGTCCAGTAGTATATGGTTCAAGATCCGATTTATATATCTACTCAAAGGTGGATTGTCTTCCATTGCGAGCTTACCGGTGCTAAAATCTCCTTTTAATATTGTCACAGAGGTATGTTTTGGCATTATTACCAAGTAGGTTTGTTTCTTCATTTTCTTTAAATAAAAACAATTACCGTCGAGCAGTTACACCAGCTGAATGTTATATCCAGCCACTGATATTGATTTTTCTTCTGTTGTTCAGAGCACGGGTTTGATGGTTGTAGCACTAGAAATATAACAAAGTGTGACCTGGAGGAAGAGCTCTGCTTGATATTGTATGACCTCTCAATTTCCTTCTGATGCACTGCTGCTCTCGGTCTACTCCCGCATTTGCGTCGAAAAGCTTTTACCTTGCTGGAGAATTAGTCATTGCTCTCCATCAGTCATTTCATTAAACTTATGCCATATTACAAAATGATACCATCCTGCAAACACGTATTAAAAAGTACTTTACAAACGTGTGCAGATTCTCCACAAACCCCTGCAGTAATACCCTGGGTATTACGCTATACATCAGTGGGTTTCTATGCGGCACCCAACTAGACCAGCTAAAGGACAGTAAACGTTTTAGATGTTAACGTCCATAATGAAAATGTTCACATATCGATGTTTATTCAAACACCGTGCAGTAAAACCTATAAACTGCCCGGTGTATCTGCGCTGGTACTAAAAATTCATGCATGTTCTCTTTACATCGTCAATGCATCATACACCCTTCTCCTATTATAGTCAAATTTTCTTGCACGAAGAGAGAAATACAGTCCAATAAAGAAGTATTCTTGTATATTTGAAGTGTATATTGAAAGGGTATATTTAAACTGTATATTTCATGCTCAAGTGAACAATCAAAACAATCAAAATAATTCAATTATATTTTAGGCAATAAGTGACGCACAATAAATGTTCCTTAATTAGCTTCATAACATGACAATTTGGTGTAGCGATTCATTAATGTAAAAAAAATTGCACTTAAATTAATAGGGGACACTTTTTTAATAGATCTTTAGTCTCTGTCCAACTTTTCTGATCACAATAACAAGTGGTTACTCAGAGATTAGAAGGTGGTCGCGATATATGCTGAGAATAAATTAGACAAATGGATATAGTTACTGGATGATGTCTACAAAGGAATGAATAATGTATCTGACTGCGGCAATCATGACGATGCAAAAAAGGAAATCAGCTAACCTAACATAATTAGCTTTTAGTGGAAAACATGTTGAGATATCAGTATGTGCGATCATACAAAAGTACAACTCTATAATTAAAGATTTCAGAGAGCATTCACATTATTTATTTGTATCTTGCAGCAAAGACACAAAAGCAAAGGATAACGTGCTCAAAGAGATCCATGGACCTAATGAAAGCCGAAAGTGTAGATACTTTAAAACATAACAATAAACTTTTAATTAGACTTTAATATCCTTTCCAATACAAGTTTCGTACATGTCCATATGAATAGGTCAAGATACAAAACCCTGTTAGGTAATTCTCCATAGACCAGGTCAGGTGGTGATATAGGATATGTACAATCCTTACAAAGTATGTTCAGTAAAAAGAAAATTATGTCATCATTCATGACACTGAAAAGTATGTCTCAACGTAGTTACACGGTGAATCAGTATCAGTCATGAACTGTCTCGTTTTATCACAGTATTCATTTTTCAATCTGTTTTAATAAAATGCACTTATCAACCATTTGGATAACTCTTACACTGTAAAACCACCATAAATTAGTTTTGTTAATTAAATTTTTATTTATTTATTTATTTAGCTCTTTAAGCTATCCAGGACTGCGTCGTAATCAATAAATTGTTCTCCTAGCAAATTAGAGCTATTTCTGACATATAAAAAATCATTTGTACATAATTTTAAATGTTGTCCTTTTCGTCAAATTCTCCATCTCCTTTGCCAAAACATCCTGTTATTCATGAACTTAAAATAAGAAAACATCTTATTCGAAATTGTTTTGCTTTTTGACTCAAACATTTATTGAACTCAATATAAGATTTAAGCAACGGTTATTTTTCGAAAAGGACAACTCTATCCATTGGTGTTAGATTTAGGCCTAATTGTACATGCAATTTTAAATTTCCGTAGTGAATGACCTATTTTTCTTTGATTTTCAATGTACATAATAGTTTTAGTACAGATGCTTGTGCACCTTTGCAATTATTTTTCCAACTTCTTCTGCATCTCTGATAAATAATTTTCATATGGAATTAATTTCTCTGGAGTTAATGGCTAGTCCTTGAAGTAGTAATGTAAATATAATTGAGTCTTCAATTCCACTTCTCAAAGGCAACCGGTATCTTAGTCATCTGGTATTTCAAACCAGTTTTCTTTTATATATCTAATTTCGTCCTCACTTACCAATCTTATTTTTACTGACATGAATGGGCTCGTGACTTATACATGGAAATATTTAGCATTTAAGTACATAATTATTTTCCTTAGTCTTGACCCTTGGTATCCAGCTTCCCTGTGTTCCTCTCCTATTTGCGCTTTATATATCTCCATCTTTATCCAAGTAGTATTGATGACATGCTTCATAATATTAACGAGACATCATGCTAATTCCACCTCGTATTCCACTCTCAATCACCAGGAACATATAATAATCTGTTAGAAGTTCAAGTTCTACACCTGATATTTTCAAACTTGCATCATAAGCTATTCCTGGTACAGTATAATATGGAGCGGGGTCTAGTTTTTATTTTTAACAGACATTCCTAAATTCTCAAAAATGTCACATAACTATAGATTATCCTTCATGACAAAATAGTCAAGTAGATCTTTAGTTGCGCTTAGATTAAAATGTTCCAGAATATCATGTACATACTTGTAGCCATCATTTGCTATGTTTGAATCAGTCAGTGCTGAGTTAAACTCTTATACTACTGGTATAGCTGTTTTATTAACCGTTCAACCCATTCATGGAGTGACGTGGATAAATATCTTCCTCAATGTGTCTCTGTGAATGTTTCATTACTTATATTTTTAGTCAGCTGTTCTATATATTGTCACATGAATATAAAGCTGTATAAAAACCTGATTGTCCTTCTATTATTTAAAACTCTCTAGAAGCCTGATTATCCTTCTGTTATTTAAAGCTCTCTACAAACTTGATTGTCCTTTTAACTATTATTTCTTTTTCTTTCTTTCATGGAACAAAATATCAAATCCTTGCTGGATGAAATGTCTTTCGTCGTTGTTGGGTATGATTTTTAATTCATCATTTTTCTTAAAGTTTTTTATGAAGAGATGGCTGTCATAACCGGACAAGTTATGAGTGGACAATGGTATGTATTATCCATACATAAAATTCAAAGTGCGTTCGTTAAATTCTGGACCTCAATATATACCTGCAAAATGGTTATGATTTATTACTTTGTTTTCAGTTATTTCTTCTGACCAATGTAGCATATGAGCATTGAGTTAAAATGTCTTTCATCTTCCGCTGTGAACACCATATATTTTGTAATTTTCTGTCTTAATTCCCAAACCCAAATTTTGCAATCTAACTCAACACATCGTAAAATACTTGAAAATAACAAATCAAATTTACACGTACCTCTGTAAATTATTCGTTTGTGTCTGTTTTTAATTGGCTTTAGGTACAAACAAAACTCTGATGCAATGTGTGTGGCTGTTTTGATTGTCCAAGATATGTTTACCACTCTAGGTCTTACGCACTTGCTGTGCCTCTATGCATAAAAAGGCAGTGTTCCGAATGAACATCAATTGTTGAGTACAAGCATCTGTCGCTGCTGGATACTGGGTCTGTGCATAACATGAAGTGTTCATGTGCCGAAGGCATACTTCGCACCTGTGGTACAATAATACTTTCGGAATCACAATAAATAACATAGGGAACTTTCACGTGATTTTGATTTTTTTAATTTTACAGCTGAACCCACTTCCGGCATTTTATCTCTTGAGTTATCTGCATTGTAACATAGTCTCTTTTTCTGATATATTTTCTTGTGTATAGAAAAAATAAACAAGCAATTTTTAGCAAAAATATTTATGGATGTGATGCTTATCTATGATGATACCAATCTTTAAAAAAATATTCCAATGTAATAACACCTTTCATCTTTACAGTCGATGTTGACTCCGTCAATGAGGTGCACTAAACGTGCAATAATAGGGCCAGCACATTGAAATATTATTAACATGTCATTATGTCTTTGTGTCTTCATTATGGTTTGTCTGTCTGATTTGATGTGTTTCTCTTATTTTCACATCGGCTGTCTCCCCTTTGAATATCTCATACACATGTATCGATATCTCACATTCAATTTAAATTTGTTTTTAATGTTCTCTATTTCTACCGGACATCTATCAAAGCTAAGACTGTATCTAGCCAAATTGTATTTTGGTGCTGTCTGAGGATTTTTTGCGAGTAATTAAAATTGATTCTACTGCATAGAATAAAAAAAATATATTTTTCCGTATATTCTCACATTTATACAAGTTTTCTTGTTCCTAACCCAATGAGGAAAATTATGTCGAACTTCATCTGAGAAGATAATACCCATCTATGTGTAATCCTGTCCAACATTCATCTTTAACTTTCGCACATTTACTGTAATAAATATTTGGTATATAAAATGATGAATAAATGTTCACTAAACACTATAGATGTCACCTCTATTCAATATATTTAGTGACTTTGTTCTGTGGTTTTAAAACAATATAAATAAATAAATTTTATACATTACATGCTCAACACTATGAGTGGTCCGTTTCATGAGTCTGATTGTTAAGTTTAACTGAATTTTCATAGAATCAAACTGTCGAATTTGTCAAATGCCGACCTTCTTCAGATATGGCTCAATATCATTGAAACATTTAAGGGAAATGTTGATTGATACTGCCGTAATTAATGTTTAAATTGCGATTAAATGTTTCTAAGTCTTTACTGAAAATTCTGTTTAAATTCTGTGTAAGGTAGTTATCATTTTTTTCTGACTTGTTTTGGCATTGTTTCATTGGATATGGAGGTCTTCATTTCGATTTCTTTAATTACATATTTTGATTACCTTACTATTTTATGTCTAAAATTATGTCATTGTTTCTGTATTTGTGACCTAGCACGCGAGTTAAATCATCTTATTATTTTAACTTGTGCATTACATCCAATTTTGCTGTAATGTTATATAAAAAGCATCTCCTGTACCACATATTATGTTCACGGTGAAGTAAATTTACATATGTTGTACTCGGGCTATAAATAATTTTCATCAAGGGAAGTGACTCGCAACAGTATAAATGTACATCGCAGCACGCTTATTGTTTTATTTTCCTTGGCCATATGATCGCTATATTATATAAATATTTATGATGCATAAAAAAATTCAAAACATTATTTAGTGTTCGCATGAAATGTTTGATTGTTTTAATTTTACTGTTGTTGTATCCCTTCATGATTAAAATGGGGTTGGGTGTTTTTTATGTTTTTTTTTTAAAATTACTACTCGCTAGGTTTGTAAATATGATTTTTATTTCAGTGTTTTCGTATCCCCACACATGAGTGGTTTGTGTAAAAAATAGAATACTGAAATAGCATACGGTCGTCTCGCTTGATATCTCTTGTTCTTAATTACTTGCATATTCATCGTCTCTTTACCTAATAGTAAACTCTGAACTGTCCTTCACATCCCTCTGACACCCAAACATGGTCTTTAATAAAACCCCAGTTTTTTTCGAATCGGCACTGTTTAACGCCAAAGGGCGCTATCAGCATGACGTCACGGATCGTGTTGACCTTTTTAGGCCGGTACTCGATTCTTTCATCTCCCACTCCACTTTCACACATAATATCTTGGTATTTCCCTGAAAAAAAGAGAAAAAGAAAAAAGATTAAGTGCTGTATATATAGCTGGCATCAAAACTCGTTCTCCATATTCATAGATAATAAACCCCTTTCTAAACGTTCGCTTATTTGTTATTATTTTGTTCCTTTCTTTGGTTTAGACCTCTTCATTATTCTGGATATTTATTTATGTGCCAAAATGTAAATGTTTATTATTCTTCGCGTGTCACTATTTGTGTCTTGTGTCTCTGTACATCTATTTCATTGTCCCCTGAGTAAGACCTAATTAGGTCGAACATGAAGACGTTTTGTTATATTCCCCGTGTCGTTTTCCAAATTTTATGTCATTATCTAATATTTACGCTGTTGGTTGGCATTTCCATTTTGTTTCTTTGAACACTCTTGGGAATCCGTTGTTTATCAAAGCCAAGGTCATTAAATATGTATGTGTGTTGTAATTATATATATATATATATATATATATATATATATATATATATATATATATATATATATATATATATATATCTGTGGGTGTGGGTGTGGGTTCTAGTGTGCCCATTAGTTAAAATGTGTACTGGCTGCTTTCTTACTGATGCTTTCATGCCTTTGATAACTTTGGTTGTAGCAGCATTGGTTGTGGTTGAGTTGGGTGTATGCGCATCAAAGTTGGCTCATCGGAACGAAAATGATAACACCAATTTCGCTAGTTTACGATCTTATACTACAAACAAGTAGGCCATACCGACCAAGGGCGATAGCTTGTGAGGCGGCTACCGTTCTTTCGAAGGTGCTAACAAACAGCGCAAAAATAGGCCGCTTTGGCACCTCATTTTGTATTCACCTGTTAGTCAGCATCGTGTGGTGGGAGCGCGCTGGAGATAGGCCTCGAGTCAGAAGTCTGTTGTTCTGATGGTTTTATCGTTGTTATTGTTTCTGCTAACAACACGCAGCTTATAATAAATTTTAAGCGAGATTTTTCATGATCTTTTCTCGTGCCAATGGCAACTGAAGTGTATGCCTTATGCGATGCAGCCCGTATTTCATTTAGTATGGTTGTGTGTTTGTCGACATCGTCAAGGATAAGCTTAAACTCCTCATCTGAGATGGCGTTGTCGCGGAGCTCCTTGGATATATAATCCGAAATTGTGTTGAGTTTTGTCTTGGCGGGGACGTGGATTTCGTAGTGCTTTTTGGCTTTCATGGTTAGCTGAAAGCGAATACAAATTCCAGCCATAGAAATCAGCCCGCAGCCCAAAGCTGTGATCTAAATGGCAACCGCGATGGGGGTGGCAATGATTGTTAACAATATTCCAATCCCCGCCACACCAGTGCCCGCAGACACAGCCGTTAGTGTGGTGTCAACGCCATCCACGGCACTTATTGCGCGTTTTAATTTTTTGTACAGAGAGCGACGCTGTTTGGCCTCTGACACTAAGGATATTTCAGCAGCGCAGATTTTTTTTTTTTTTCAGGCGAAAATCTTGTGGAATCTGGGAGTTTTGGGAGTGTGATATGACAGTTTAATTGATCCTGAGGGGGTATGGGATTAGCTGTCCAGAGATAATTAGAGTGGTTGAGAATCCCGTCGGCTATGCGTTGACGTTGAGGTGCTCGCATCTAATGGTGTCTACAGCTGCAAACGTAGATGCAAAACTAGTTGTAATGCTTTCATGTGAGGTGTTATCCGGAACGGCAGTAATACTATTATGTGCCCATGTTCCGTCGTTGCTGCTCCCGTGAAGGTTAGTGCAGTAAAAACCGGCGCCTGGGACGGTGATAGTGTCGCTGTTGTTGCTGAGTGTAAAACCACCAATATTTTGAAGGTCTTGCTTTGAATCCTAGAGATACAAACCGGACGGATTTATTGCCGTAATCACACCAACTGACATTGTTCTGTCGGCCGTTACGTGCACAGCCTTTAAGTCGGCACCAGTGCGTGCCTACGCTGGCTGTGTTGGCACTGTCAGCCTTGCGGCCGAGGATTTCAGTCACTGAGGCAAACGGAAACGCCCGCGGCGCCGCCGCCAAAGAAGCCAGGACCATGTATACTCATAGTGTGTGAGCACTAGTGCTTATTTTTAATTTCAAGGGTGATAGTGCACTCTAACATATTAACTGGTGTTTGTTTTTCATCTGCAATACGTACCAAGAGCTCATGGATGCCACCTTCATGTAAGACGGTACGCGTATCACCGTATGACTCGCCACCCACTGGAATAACTTGTAGCAGGGTACTGTTTTTTCCGTCAAGAATACATCCAGTTGTATTTATCTGATCGAGGTGGACATAGAGAGAAAACGATATCACTGAGGCCTCACGTCGAGCAGAGGCCTACGAGTTTCTTAAAAGGGAACGTTTTGGCAAGCTGCTTCTGCGCGCTTATCTGCCAGTGTCCTACCAGTTTGCCCGCTCTTGCGTCGTGCCGACTGCTTGCTTGAGAGCGAGTGATGCTGCGTGATCTGGCAGCTTTGCTTTGTGCGCCGCCTGCCACTCCATAACACTTGTGGTTTTAGGCTACGTGCTACTTAGAGTCAGGCAATCAATGAAACATACACAAAATATCATAAGAACCATGGCAGAAACTATGAGTGATTTTGATATTGAGGAGCTAAATGGGTTGGCAAACAAGCCAGTGGAAGCTGCTGGCACAACGACGGCCCTCTCAGCTAGAATAATAGAAACCCTAGCTTGTGCAACACATCAGCGACCTCCTGTATGAGCTGGTTGCTTCTGGAGCGGAGAATCTAAGGGCGATGAGCGATGAAGAGGTAGCAAATACCTATGCCATACGCGAAGCTAAACTACGAGCCAGGATAGCTGCTTAGCTGGGGTCGTCTCTGATTGGTCTGTACGCAGCAGTTGTGAGTCATTTTCTGCCCATAGACGACCGCCAGCACCTTATGAGGGGTTTTAAAAATGACTTGCTCATCCAAGCCTCTTTGACAAGCATCAGCAGCCACGTCTATTTCAGGTACGGCCCGGTACTAGCGCCAAATGCAGCCGATGAGATAACCTACAGTCATGTTGGAAAAAAGCATAATAAACAATTAGCGCAAAAGCTGAACCGAATACGAAGCCGACGTCGGAACCGTAAACAGTACCAACATTGGAATCGTCAGCGGTACGTGCACAAATGTAGCGGGAAGTGATGCAGGCGACTATGGTTAAAAGCCCTGGTAGAGTTTCCTCTGGTAAAAGAATTGCTGCGATGATGAAAAACAACGCCGGGTTATGAGGGATGCTGGTTCAGGTCCTGTTGTAGCGCCGGCTATGAGGGAAGCCGACCCTGATACTTGCTCCAGCCCCGGCTGCACAAATGAGAGAGCGTGATATGACATCTAACTTTTCATGGGTCGGCCTAGCTATGGCGGCTGTCCTTGCGTACGCCGTATTCTGCGGCTTGCGGCCGCAGCCCAAAGAGCGTTTCGTGTGGGGCTTGCCTCACAGCTGCAGCAAGAAGCCGCTATTCGGCACACACCCGACCCTTTTCATATGGAATAGTAGTGTGCAAAACGCAAGATGTCTACACTGCTGTACGCCTAAGAGCTCGGAAACCTCCTTTACCATGAAGCAGTACTCGACGGCCTTGAGGTTGAATATATGATGATTGCCGAACGCCTGCTAAATATTAGATTAGCCGACCTTGCCTACCTGGACGCAGCAAAGACCGTTACCATCTCAGCCCTGAGGCTTTGGACACAGGGCATGCTAAATTAAACAGGGCATAATTCCTGCTAATATCATCACGGCTACCTAATGGCCGCTGCCGCTGTTATGATGATTGCGGAGCAATCTTAACGCCGCCGTATTCACTGGCGGAAACGCCATCTACAACGCCGAAGAGGAACGCGAACGCTACCCCAAGCTGCGCCGACTGAGTACCAACGCAAGTGCAGAGAGCGCCGCGATTACCCCAACGAGCGGGTGCGAGGCCAACAGCTCGCTGAAAAAGTTTATCAAGATGTCAGCGAAGCCGATCGCGAGTAATACGTATCCGCTGGAAAACCTGACGAAGGCAGTGCAAGTGAACTTGACGCCGAGCCCAAGCTTTATGACTTTTACACGCCTTCGCCCTCGCTGCAAAAATACAAGCTGATATTTATTGTCGTGGGCCTCGCCGTCATAGGCTACGTAGCGTATAAATATTACTAACCTGGTAGGTGCCGGCTTTGTGGCCTTTTTTGGCGTTGCCGAGTTAGAGCAATAGCTACACATTTGTAGATCACCAACCAGCGTTAACCGCAGACACGGCAAACCATCACGCCAGCTCTATACAATGGATTCTAAGCCCACGGCAATATACTACAGCCCACGAGGTTAGAGGAAGGGTTTGGAAGCTGTCAAGAAGCTAGCAGAAGCCGAGAAAGTCTCACAAGATTTTGCCAGGGCGTGGTTCGAAAAGAAGGCCATATGGCAGATTTGCCTGCCAGCACCCCGCAAATCTCCCGGTCGCGGTTTGATGTTCCAACCCCTAACGATGTGCACCATACCGACCTCTTGTTTTTATCGCACGATAAGGATGGGCGATACACTGTCAAGTATGTGCTGATAGTGTTGATGTCGCCAGTCGTTACAAGGAGGTCGAGCCCTTGGCCACGAGGGGGGCTTCCAATGTCGTTGACGCGTTGGCACGTATCAACAAGCGGGGCCGCTAAAGTGGTCCAAACTGCCGCAGGTTGACCCCGGCCGGGAGTTTATGGGTACCGTCTCGCAACTCCAGGCCAAGCACAACATGCGTGTAAGGCGGGGCGTGGCCAGCGTTCACCGTGCGCAGGGCATCGTGGAGAGGTTCAACCATACTCTGGCCGAGCGGATCTTTGGGCACCAGTGCGACCAGGAGATGTTGCTTACCGGCAAGACAATCAAAACTGGATTGGGCGGCTGCCTGACGTTGTGGCTGCCATAAATGGTGAGGTAACGCGACTCACAGGCAAAACCCCTTTTGATGCCATTCGTGCTACGTCTGTGCGGGCTACGTCTGCAACATCATTGATGCGGCCGATCGGTCTGGAAGAGAAACGCCGCCCCTCACAATTACTTGCGTGCGCCACCTATATGCGCCCGGAGAGCTCGAAGGCGGACAACACTGGGCCACCGACCCTGTGTGGTCAATAAAGGTCTACAGGCTAGAGCGTGCAGTTGATAAGATCGGCTATATTATCTACTTAGAATCGACAGTGCATGGCCTAAACGCGCGTTTGTCCGTGAAGAGCTGCAGGTTGTGCCCCTTGACACAAAACTACCTCCGGACAGGGTCCTCACACGTCGCTGCGGACTTCTTTCAAATTTTTAGCGTTGCTAGTGTTCTCAATTACGCCAACAGATGAGGATGCTTCGTGGGAAAGACAAATGGACTTGGATACAGCTTGGCAGTACCCAACGGTGCGGCGGGAGCTGCATTCGAGCTTATTGCAATGTGCACTCAAGGCTTTATTGAAAGGAAGATGGCATCTATCCTTGCACTGGCTGCGGAGTGTGCGTTAAAGCCCGGTACGCGCGCTGTAAAGTCTGCGGCGATGAAGCGGTTCGGGAGACCATCAGAGATGCGCGGAAATAAGCTGTGCGTTCCGAGTTTTTACGGCTTTCAGCAATATAAATTTTTAATTAGAGACATGCACTCTCTTGGATACCCACAACTCGCTTAGATACCCACAACCATGGAGCTCACTAATGCAGCGAAGGTGTGCGATGACATGCTTAAGGTGGAGTTTAGCGGGAAACGAGATGGTTGCTATGGGGTTGGTTCTCACATCTAACGACTCGGGCGATCGGTTGTTGTCGTGTTCATTCAACCCTCAGGCGCTTAGGTAGCTCGCACATGATATGCTCCGCAAACTGAACTGCCCAGACATCAAATGGTTTCGGTTTGAAGGTGATGATGAGTTGGATTGTTTTGAGTGGTATGCATGTTTCGTCGGCATTCGCTGTGAACTCAATTAACTTGACTAGAAATGTTACATTGAATAAGGATATTATAATTATATAATGGTAGCAATTACAAAGAGTACAAATTATGCAAAATGGCAGCATTTACAAAGAGTACATATTATGCAAAATAATACCATTTACAAAGAGTACAAATTATGCAGATCAATAGGTCCCATGGTGGAAATGTGACTGTCACTGCTTGAACAAGTACTTCCTTGAATAGACAATTAAAGTTTTTTTTAATACAATTAAAGAATTGTCTTTTTATTTAATTCCCTTTACAACAGATTAAGCATATGGGCCTTACATGATGTATCTGCAAAAGAGGGTTAAAACTTTTGGTTTTTTCGCCCTCCCTGTTTCTTTATTCAATAAACAAAATCTATATGTATGAATGTATGTATGTATGTATGTATGTATGTATGTATGTATGTATGTATGTATGTATGTATGTATGTATGTAAACATGTATATGCGTAAGTAGTTATATATGTAAGTATGTATGTTGGATGGTTGGATAGATGGATGAATGGGCGAATGCTTGTATATTTTACCTTTCGAACTGTAGACCTTTATAAATCTCGATGAGATTAATTGTGGATAAATCAAATGATTAAGCTACTTCTTTTTAAAATAAACGAATCAAACACTATTTAAATTGAATCAATTTTCGTTCTTAACACATGTATGTCATTTCGCAAACGCCTAAATCCATGCAATCTTTTAAAACTACCCTCGAGGTCTTTATATTGAATCAGAGAGGTATACCTTCTTCATAACAAATTTTAAATTGTGCCTTGCATCCCTTGTCAGTCCAAATTGTCCTTTTATTGAATCCGTTCTTACACGAACCCTCCATCACCTTATTGATCTCTATCTTATGGATGATGTACGCAGAGTAGAAAGGACAGTTGGTAAAATCCATGGCGCAACTCTGGCAATTTAATGTGGCTTCTGATCCCCGACATCTGTGACCTGGATAATAATAATAATAATAATAATAATAATAATAATAATCTCTATCAGTAACCTTAACTAGCATGTATATATATATATATATATATATATATATATATATATATATATATATATATATATATATATATATATATATATATATATATATATATATAAAGGAAAATGTATAAGCGCGTAAAACGTCCTGAAACTCAGAAAAAATAAAACAATATAAATAAACAATTACGGGTGTCTCTGTAATGTGTATGATTAATAGGAACATATAGTAAACCCCAGTACTTTAGTAAACCAATGTATGCATATAAGTACTCAGAAGTAATTCATGAGCTTACCTTCGTGGAAAGGCCTGTTTTTTTTGCGCGTCAAAAACATCTGAAATAAGATAAAATATAAACAAAATACTGCATAATTATTAATAATTATCAGGAAAACCTTCCACATGGTTTTTATGAGCATAAATATTATCATTTACCAGGGATATTTTCCTTTTGGCTCTATGTGCATTTTTTTTTAAACAAGGAATAAACCTTAAATTTGTTTTATGTCTATAATTATACTGTTCACCGTAGAACCCCTCACCCCATTTCCATTTTTTTTATGTGCATAAATATTATTAATCACAAGGGAAACCCTCCAGTTTGTTCTCTGTTTGTTTTATGTTCATGTGAGTAATGAGTCGACCTTTACGTTTGTATCAACGTTATTTATCATCCCTTCTATTATTTACAGTAAACAGGGGGAAATAACTATGCCCAATGAATCCCGAAAATCATAAAGTTTTATTGGAATTTAGTTATAAAAAGGTGATATTTATCGCTTGTAGGAGACTGGAAGGGACTGTTCCATGGACATCGTAAAAGCCGATGTATCGTTGTATGCGATATAGTTATGTGGATTGGACCACTAATTCATTTCCCACTGAACTTAATGTTAATATATAAAAAATAAAATGAATGTCTTCATTAGATTGGCATAAAAAAACAACACATGCTTCCATTAATTGGAGTTAAGATTTTTTAAGCCTTGAAAAACAGGTGTTTCGCAGCATTTCCTTGCGCCTTGTGGTGCTAAACAGGGGACTCCCTGGTCTGCACCGAATAAGATAGCCTCGCACCAAGAGTCCATATGATATTTTGTCAGTGGGAAATTAAATACAGGATATCAAAATAAAAGTAAATATTATGTTGTCAACTTGGGTACATAGATTGAAGTTTATGAAATGTATAATGGAAAAATTGAAATCCATTTACAACCCAATGGGTGCATCTCAAAATATTTAGTGCTCTCTTTTCTATCCCCCCCCCCCCCATAGACTGGTTCTCTGGCTGTAAAATAATTAGTGGTCCGATACCTTTAAGCGGCATTGACTGTATATAAATGTTGTCTGCTTTATTAGTCACAGTGTAAAAAGAGAATGCCAACTACTAACACTACTACTGCTATTACCACTACCAGCACTATTATACTATCTTGTTTAGCTTTTTGTACACCAGGCCAGAGCGTGGCATACATGGTGCGTGCAGTAGAAGTAATCGCCTAAATTTCCTATCTGTTACCATCAGTGTAATAGTGAAAACAAAGTACCAGTCATTACAATACATTTAAAGATGTTTGTCTTGGCTGCAGTCTGATCTTCGTTTTTGTCATACAGCCTTTTCTCAAGGAGAATATCTATATTTCCATTGCCAGAAGCTAAATGGTGCATGAGAAATTGATAGTCCCCAAAGGGGAAAAAATGTCAAAACGTCTTCATTCGATAGAATGCTATAAAATTTGCAAACCTAGCCCCATAATTGCATAATCCTCAATAAAATTCTTAGATTTACTCTAAATCAATTACAATATGTTACACACAGAAAAAGAAATGTTAAAAGATTTTGCATTATTTGTTTTACTGGAGCCCTCCCTCCCCTCTCTCTCCAAAAAAATAAAAATAAAGAGTGTTCCTATCTAGCCCATTGTTTTGCTGCTAAAACTTTCACAAACTACATCTTTCCTTTGATACATAGGCTTACGTTTGAGATATTACATACAAGCTACACAAATTCAGACAGACGGAAAGACTGAAGAAATAAATAAATGGAGACAGAAGACTGGCAAAGAGATAGATAGATAGATAGATAGATAGATAGATAGATAGATAGATAGATAGATAGATAGATAGATAGATAGATAGATAAATAGATATATAGATAGATCGATAGATAGATAGATATATAGATATATAGGTAGGTAGGTAGTATCTATTTCAATTATCTCGCACAATGTTTAATAATAATAATAATAATAATAAAAATAATAATAATAATAATAAGACTTTATTTATAGAGGGTGACTCATTTACTCAAAGACTTTTCTCGCTTGACGCCGTATTAAGAAGAAAGTGTAACAATGTACTTCATATAAAAGTTAATAGTAATTACTATTTAGTTTAACATGTATTTGGTATTATAAATACTAAAGTCTATTATAATCTATTAGTAACACCTACATACTCATGATATCTCTTCTTAAATACTGTAATATTTTCTTCGGATTTTACATGCAATGGAATATATATATATATATATATATATATATATATATATATATATATATATATATATAGAGAGAGAGAGAGAGAGAGAGAGAGAGAGAGAGAGAGAGAGAGAGAGAGAGAGAGAGACTTACCTGTCATATGTACAAACAAAATGTATATCAGTAATACCGATTTATGCATTGCTGATGAGAAGATCACTGGGTTATGTACTCCCTCTTTGCAGAACTATAAACAGCCGAGCTGAGAATTTGACAAAACGTCATAACATATATCCATTGGGTTATTTACATATAACCAGCTGTTACCATATTAATAGACACATTTACCATAGAAGTATCTGTGATTTACATATAATAAGAAGGAAACATGGACAGAATAAAAGCAAAATACAGTGTACATGAACGTTTTAGCGAAATAAAGTGACAGCAAACCGTACTTTTATGCCTACTTTGTCATTCTAAACCCAGGCTAAACCACACCTATTTTCATTCTTTCTTTTTTGTGGCGCCATTTTAAATCAAATATTGTGAAAACAAAAGTCATTTATTTAACATATGATGGGTCTAATATGTTTCAGTAACGTTGCAGTATATCGCTGTTATATTGCAATATGTACATTCATGTGTTAAGAGGAAATCGGCTTAAAAACATTTGTGACAAAAACGTGTTTTGTCAGATGTATGCGTCGTAAATGTGCAACAGGTTCATTTAATTATATATGGGCCTGCGGTCTTGGATTCGATTCCCTGGTTTTAAAAGGGTGTGCGGACAGTTAATCACGCGACAGTTAATCACGCGACATTTAAACAACGACAGTTAATCACAGCGACACATAATCACAGCGACACATAATCACAGCGACACATAATCACAGTGACAGATAATCACAATATATAACTGACTTTTTTTATAATATCCTTTTTTGGTTGTAAAATCATTGTAATTCAATAAAAAAAATTCAATAAAAAATTATATAGTACCTTGTTCAATTTATTCCAACAACTGAGCAATTTACTGATGAGACAGATGAGCCATGGCGCGCAAATACTGCAGCACGTCGGCAGCCAAATATAGTCCAACTGCACGAGCCACACGTTCCTTCAATTCCCTGTACTTCTTCCTTTGAATCTGCTGAACTCCAGTTAAACCTTGTAGAAAGGTCGCTTTCTGATTCTGCATATCTTTAGAGATGCCATCTAAGAATTTCCACAGAGTAGGGTGATGACATTGAAATAAGGTTTGAAGACCATAGTGCCATCCCTCCACGGCGTTGGTTGTTCGAGCAATGCCGTCACCTGCTGCCTGATGTTGATTCCAACGATGCACCGGAAATATACTTGGTCCATAATTGCCTGCTCGTCCAGCCCGGCGTCGTCCACGGATATAGGTGTGTTCGAAGTAAGATAGCAATTCCGGCATGCGCTCATGTAGATCAGCAATATCATCAGCGAGAAGATCGAAAGCTTCTATGACATCGACTTCCGGCACGAGAGCCAAAGCAGCTAAACAGCGGACACTTCCACAGACAGCGTTGTTGGTTTCGTATTCCTGTTTCATCCCGATGTCATTCACCTTACGTAAAACGCTTTGACAGAGGTGGAAATAACATCCGGATATGACTGCATTAGGATACGCGGCCTGGAACGCAGACATCGCAGCCGTTTCGAAGTCGACAAGAATTCGTTCAGGATTTGCTGCTGGTATCATAATTTTCATCTGGGCTAGTATGCGCTCATACGAAGATCGTTGCTTGTTGCGGACGAGGCAGTATACTGCAACTGGATTATTGCCAGGACATAGCTCGAAATGAATCGAATACAGCTGAAAGAAAATAGAAGGCACTACTGCAAACGTTCCATCTGCAAGCCACAGCTTAGCGCGCGCCAGTCCGTCGAGTAATTCGTGGCATCCCAAAATCAGTATACGGTCTTCATCTTCTGCTCCAGAGTCGTACAGGATCATGTCAACAAAACGTGGTGGAACAGTGAAGTTAGTATCGGCTGGCGGTGGAGGCAACACTACTTCATTTTCATTGTCGGCAAGTATAGCTCTTCTGCGTTGGAGAGTGCGAGTAAGGGTTGATCGCTTCGGCAGCGCCATCAGCACGTGATTGTCTAATCTTCGTGAAATCGATCCTATAACGGCAGCTGGCGTGGATGATGATTCACCCATTTTGTTCTTCATTTCGGCAACCGCTTTACGTGCGAGTGATGTAGCGATGTTGCCTTCATGTGTGTGTCCCTGCTCGTTGTTGGTTACGATGCGATCTCCTTCTGTCGTCAGATGAGCTTTGCATTTGAAACGCTGAAACATCTTGCAGCGCCAATACGTCTGTCCATTCTTGTTTTCACGGAACTTTACATATTCAAAGTTTCCACATATAACCGTTGGGCATC
Organism: Margaritifera margaritifera; assembly: GCA_029931535.1. Classification (NCBI taxonomy): domain Eukaryota; kingdom Metazoa; phylum Mollusca; class Bivalvia; order Unionida; family Margaritiferidae; genus Margaritifera; species Margaritifera margaritifera. The sequence continues at coordinate 175,719 of JAQPZY010000952.1, forward strand.
CCTTAGTTGATGTTCCAAAAGTAAAGCTATCCATGTTAACTGAATTTATTTTAATGTTATGTTTGGAAAAAATGTAAATGTTGGAATTTATATGGTTTATATACTTCCAGTCGAAGTAGGTAATTGATAAGACAATAACACAGAGTTGTTTTTAATTGCGTTCCATTCCAAGCAGGTGAAGCCGACACAAAATTTTGTAAAAAATAATCAAGAATTAATGATGTGGAACGAATGTGTAATACTAATACGTATTTGGGGTATAATAACGGATTTGTTTCTAATTGCCTATCGAATCCAAGCAGAACTTGCCTCCTGTTTAAAAATGAACTCGAGAAACCAACACTCGTATTTGTACCCATAAATAGAAATAAAATGTTTAAAAATATGTTTAAAATACAATATAATGCTGTGATTATCTGTCGCTGTGATTATCTGTCACTGTGATTATGTGTCGCGTGATTAAGTGTCGCTGTGATTAACTGTCGTTTAAATGTCGCGTGATTAACTGTCGCGTGATTAACTGTCATGGAACCTTTAAAAGGTTTAAGTCCGGTGGCTTCCAAGACATCCTGCGCAAAATATAAGACAGAGAGAGAACGCTGTAATATTAGTTAAATTCTGTGTACACTTATATATATATATATATATATATAATGTATATTGAATTTATAATATGATGTGTCCATGATTGTAAGTTGTACTTTAGTCAGATTATGGTCATTGTGTAAACAACATGTTTACATAGCATTTGAGTTCAAGGCCGGTTTTGTTATCAGCTAGACTGTTATTTTCATGGAATTCATTCGGAACATTCTATAGTTTTGGACTTGTGATTAGGACACTTAGTATTATTTGGACTTTAATTCGCGTTATTGTAAGTGTCTTTTGAATTTTCCCTTTAGTTGTCTAGAAATAAATTGCTTGTTGATTTTACTTGATTTTGTTGGTTTCACTTTCTTTCTGTTACATATTTTTAGGCCACAGAGTCGTAACAATATATATATATATATATATATATATATATATATATATATATATATATATATATATATATATATATATATATATATATATATAGAGAGAGAGAGAGAGAGAGAGAGAGAGAGAGAGAGCGAGAGAGAGAGAGAGAGAGAGAGAGAGAGAAAGAAACGTCCTAATTTATCCCAAATTTGAGTTGAGCAAAAACACATGTAAATATTAATGAACTTTATACAAAACTTTTGCGTCTTAAACGAATTAAATAATCGATAAAGTTTTCCAGATACTTCCATAGACAGTTTCCAAAATAAGAGGGACTTAAGAGTAAAAAGGAAGTTAAGAGTCAATGCAAATGATTTTAGTTTAAATGTGTTTACATGGAAATGAATCAAGTGACAGAGTAGTAGTGGTAGTAGTGATGATGGTAGTTGTAGTAGTGATGATGGTAGTTGTAGTGGTGATGATGGTAGTGGTAGTAGTGATGATGGTAGTTGTAGTAGTGATGATGGTAGTGGTAGTAGTGATGATGGTAGTTGTAGTAGTGATGATGGTAATGGTAGTAGTGATGATGGTAGTTGTAGTAGAGATGATGGTAGTTGTAGTCGCTAAAGAGGCTGTTGAAAAGAAAAAAAATGAAGAAAAAAAAAAAGAACAAATAATTTGCTACAATTGGCTGCACCTTGAAATGTATCCTAGACATTAAATGAAACCGTGCAACATAAAGAGATGTAAAACCTATCAAACAAAACTATATTTATAGGACAAGAATGCAACAGCCTACAGTGCCTAGTTGAAAGGCAGAGATGAAAATCTGGTTATTTTGGCCGCAGGGGACAAAACAAAAGATTCCAAGGCATCACATGGATAGAAAGCTTTCTTGACTGCTGTAAATCAAGAAAATAATGTGAGGTGCACATAAATGCGATTCAAATTCGATTGAATTATATTCTACTCAAATTGTCGTTTCTGAAACCTCTGTGAAGTGTTATTACAAAATGCCAAAGACCATGTCCTCCCAGCCTTGCAGTAGGTTTTGTTTTTGTTTGTTTGTTTTTTTAACTGTGCGATTTCACCATTCCTACAGAATTTGCATAATTTTCACACGATATTTTAATCTTCCTTTGATGCATTCTAAAACGACCGCATCCTGCATAGAAATGCAATAAAACTGAGCATATTAAATGTTGTCCAATTCCATTTTTGCGTGACTGGATAGATGTGTCTTCAACCTGTAAATTACATCATGTAAGCCCCATATCCTTAATCTGCTGTAATGGGAATGAAATAAAAAGACAATTCTTTAATAGTATTAAAAAAAGCTTTAATTGTCTATTCAAAGAAGTACTTGTTCAAGCAGTGATATTCACTAACACATCATTACATAAACTGAAAAGTCACATTCCCACTACGGGACCTACTGAGGCAGTAACTTGACTAGAAAAGCTACATTGAAAAAGGATATCATAATTATATAATGGTAGCATTTATAAAAAAAAAAAAACAAATTATGCAGATCACTAGAGGGGACATGGATGGACCCAGATTGATAAAATATCAAAATTGTATTACCGGTAAGCTATATCACACAAAAAGCATGTACAAAATAGCAATCTGTTTTACAGTATATCAATACATAGTATATAGCTTTAATTTCATCCTATTACTACTATAATATAAATTTCCTACATTATGATCTTTAATTATAATGCTTACATTCTATCTCTTTTAACATGATTTACAATTTTACATGATGTAAGTGTTCTGTGAATTCTGTGAGATATGTGAGATATCAGAAATGCATTTAAAGTTGGATTTTAACATTATACTATACTTGATTATACAGGACATCATTTATGAACCCTTTTCAAGATTAATAATATCTTTAATTTTTCTGTATAAAGGACAGTTGCCCATAATGAACCATATTTTGCAGTCCTGAAAGTGTCCTTTATATTTTTTGAAGACTGTGCGTCTGTGTGCATTTATTAATTTACATAATATATTCTGATAAATGCACAGTAATGGTACGCATAAATTATAAGTTTAACTCTACCTATACTGCAAAGGAATGACTACAATAGATTATTCTCTATACAAAAAGAAGGATTCAGTGGTTAGCATGCTGGACTCACGACTGAAAGGGTGCGGGTTAGAATCCTACCATCGGATCAGCCTGGGTCGGCTACTGTGGTATGTTCTTGGGCAAGGAACTTTACTCCAACTGCCTCATCACTAAATAACCTACTTGTGTTGGTGTGCCATAAAATACCAAATCAACAACAAATCTGTATAATGAAATTACCAGATTAATCAAATATGTATTATTACACAAACAAACTGATTCAAATGCATAAATAATATTTTTAATTTTTCCAGATTATGCAAAATAATTTTTATTTTAAGCATTTAGTTCAACGTTGCCAATGTAACTGTTCCTGCAAAAAGCACAGTTCATTTTTTATGATGGTGCATTTTATCTATATTAACTATACTATCAAGACAAGCTCTGAATGTTCTGGACATGTTTGAAATGATAATACCTGATCACTGTGAGAACGTTTACTTGAAAACAGCCGAGTTATCAAATGCACCCTGAATAAGTCTCAGTCACTAAGGTGTTTGATACATTCTATAAGGCATGATTAAGATCTTGACGATTAAGACAGTCTGATACTGTATTTTGCATTGTTCACAAAATACCCCACTGAATTTTAAACACCCAAATACCCAATTTATTTAATTAATATCTAGAGCTCTGATTCAACATACACAAACTACAAGAAAAGACTTTATAACCAACATTAATAACTGTATAAAAACACTGAACTAATTACCATCACTATCACAGAAACAGAAGAATCTGTCTCCCTCAATCCTACATCATTCTTGTTTATTTATCATCATAAATACTGCCATATTTAGATATCAACAGAGTTAGAACTCTAGTGGCTTTACCCGTGGACATGGTCTGTTTAAAACTGTAAAATAGCACGGTAAATGAATTTTCCAACAGTTTTTGTCATTTATTATTAAGTGTTTTCATTCCTTTCCATTGTCTATATCTTGGTTGGATCATTTGAGAAAACTTCAGTGTAACTTCTATGTCATCGCCAAGTCTAACATAATATTTTTAAAGTCTTGCAGGCCAAATAAGTCAAGAGTGTATTTCTATCAAAAATAATTCTGCAGGAATAATGTTTCTCTTCTTAATTGAATGAGTTGTTCAATGTGTCTTTCTAATTTAAATGTACATTTTGGCAATAAACCACAAAATATGCCAGTGATAAAACACAAGAACTTCTTATCAAGGAAATAAAAGGGGAACAACTTTTATTGCTCTAGATTGTCGAAAAATTGGGAAAGAAGCCTTATGCGCAAGTCTTTCCTTTCTTTTATACTTTGAACTGAACAATGATACTGCTTGAAATATTAAATTTCTTGATTTTTGTATGCATTATAGTTTCAGACTGTCTCACAAAACTATAAGTATGGTAGGATTTTATAGCACAGATATATTAGTTTGACTTTCAAACATTATCAACTAACAAGTAATAAGCAATGGTTAGGTATGATTTTTTAAAAACAGTTTTTACATTACTTCATGTCAAATTCTGTTTAGAAGTTGCTAAGAAGTCGTTTAAAGTTTTTTTATTAAATTTTTTAGTAATGGTGAACATGTTTGAAGGTGGATCAGCATCATTTTTGAACAAACTTATGAGAGACTGACATCAGGATGAAAGTGCTGAAGGATGATGGATATAGGACCATACCATAAGCTCACATGGCTTTATTACTAGGTAAGCTACAAATCTTTCTTAAAGATCAATTATGGAGAAAATCTTCAAAATATTAAGTTTTCATGCTTTTGTACGAAAACATGTATGGATTGAAAATTTGTTTCTCCAGTAAAGTTTACCCTAACAAAATTACCTACATTCCCAACATTTACCATTAAAAATAATGAAGATTTAGACAGTAAAATTTACATTACCTCCCTTGACAAAGGCCCTATTTGCCATTATGTATCATGTCATTCTAGAATAAGACGATCAGCCACTAATGTGGAAGTGTATTGATTGCACGTCACTGCAATTAAAAATGACAGATTTTGTGCAATATAGAGTCACAAACTGTGATCAAAAACAGAAGAAAAGGGCTTTTGTTTTCCTTTTTAAAAAATTTCTAAATGAAAAAAGACAAAGAAAATAGGGATTAACAGATCATACTGTGTCAAACTGGGAAGAGTTATGAGAAGCCCTACTGCTCATTCCAACCATTTCATAAGTGATCAAATCGTCACAAGTATTTCTAAACATTGAATAAAGGATTTAGATATATCATTTAGGCACTTATCAGAGTAAAATGACAAAGCCAGCAACCGAGAGATTGAGTGAAGAGGAAGAAAAAGAATATTGAAAAACAAGTTGTCCCCTTTCTTAGGGTACATAAATTTGAACTAGAAGCACATATATTCATTTAATATTGGCTTTACAGATTTATATTGGAAAAATAAGAGCAGCAAGTATTAAGCAGAATATGTTGAAATGTTGTTAGGAGATAAGGGGTTACAGTAAAGGGAGCAGGATCGTCCGTGTTCCATTTCAGAGAACTGTAGTTTATTTTCGCCGAGTTATTGCTGATAATTTTTGCACTAGCAGATCAGGGTCTACGTTGTTTGTTCTACTAAGTAGTCCTTACAAACTGCATAGACCCAAATCTGCCAGCGCATTATGTGACAGCAGATCTTGGTCTATGCAGTTTGCAGTTGGTTTCGGCTCATACGCGAGTATATATGGTAATTATCATCATTTGTTTTCCTTTTTTACCTAAAACCTATCAGTGACCATACTGACTGTATGTGTAGCATTAGCCGTTTCAGTTCTTAAATGTCCATAGGATCGCTGTTCATTTCATGACCTACTGCAAATTCCCTACAGTCTAATCTCTCTGTTAGTGAGCTCTTTGTTTTAGTTGTACATCACTTTTGCATACATATCAAGGCAGGTAATACTTGCACCAACATTTGTGACGGTCACACTTTTAAACACAAAAATGTGTAACAATGCAACAGAAATTTATAATAATAGTGAATATGGGATTTTCAAATATCGGATGTTAAAAAATAAGTTTAAACAGAACCTCCATAACTGACCTTTAACTTCTAAAACTAACTATTGTTAGAAATAAATACACATAAATCTACAGTTACATTTCTGTACTTAAATAAAGACACTAACGTTTCATGGGTACAAACAATGACACAAAATAGTCTAAATGTGTTGCAAAAAATTGTTTTCTGTGCTAAGATTAAGTTCATGGAAATATGAAATCGAGCTATTGACATACATGTAAGCACATCAAAGCAAGCACATACATAATAAATAATTTTAACATCTCACTAATCAATGCAATTATTCAATGCATATATCACTAAGCATATGTTCTCTAGAAACCCCATCAAATGAGATATATAAATGAATATGGAATACTGCAGTGTGATGAAAAAAGTGCCATTTCAAAGATTCCACAAACTTGTCAATTCCTCGATGTTTCCTTAAAATATTGCCTCAAAACAACTATATCAAAATACACATATAAATGAGCAAAGGTTTGAGCACTGATAGGCACAATCACACATTACCTTTAACATTTCGTTTCACTGATAGGCACAGTTACACATTGCCTCTAACATTTCCTTTCATTGATTGGCACAATTACACATTGCCTTTAACATTTCCTTTCATTGATTGGTACAATTACACATTGCCTTTCATTGATTGGCACAATTACACATTGAATTTAACATTTCCTTTCATCGATTGGCACAATTACACATTGCCTTTAACATTTCCTTTCATTGATTGGCACGATTACACATTGCCTTTAACATTTCCTTTCACCAGATTTTCTCATCTAAGATCTGACTTATGAGAGTAAATTATGTATGTAAAAGAAAAAGCATGTTTTTTTTGCCTCTGACACCTTGTTTTTTGCTTATCCTTCCAAATTTTCTACTTGCAAAGTTATTTGTTATTACAGTTGTTTGTAAATTAAAATGAGAAATAAAATCAACAATTACTAATAAGAGGCCCAAGTGAGCCTGATATCACTCACTTGGCTTATGTAGCTTAACATTTGATAATTTCACTAAACTGGCTAATGTAGTATTGTCAGAACACAACCCTATGAAAACTATCTCAAAAAATTTATATCATGTTGATTTTACCTATTTTGTTATAGTCTGATACAATTTCTTTCCAAAGATAAAGGCATAATTAATATGCACTGACCTCGCTCATAACTGAACTTATCCATGATCCTGATGATCTAAACCTATTTCCCAACTTTTATCCAAATTAGATGAGAAATATAGTTGATAGAGAGGTAACAAGCTCAGGCAATCAGATGGAAATCACCACAATATGTGAAGATCTAATTTATTACAGAACTTGTCTATCATTATAATGGTATCAGCTTATTTACCAAGTTGAAGCAAAAATCTGATTGAAATTAAGTCTTTGAAGTGGTAAGAAGCTCAGCCAATTAGATACTAGACTACTCTATATATATATATGTAGATCTTGTTCATCTTGATGATGTAAGATGATTTAACAAGTTTGATCACAACCTGATCAAAGATAAGAGTTGCTAGAGTGTTGATATACTCAGCCAATCAGATGCAACATCATCTCATTAGAATGCATAAATCTCGCTCATAATTTAATTTATCCAAGATCTTTATAATCTAAGCATATTTACCAAGTCTGGTCAAAATTAAATCAGAAATATAGTTTAATGAGTGGCAACAATCTCAGTCAATTAGATGCAAGATTATCTCATTAATATGTGTGGATATCTCTCTTTATCCAACTTGTGTGAAATCTTGCGCATATAAGCCTCTATTCCAAGACTGATTAAAATGGTAATAATCTCAACCAATCTTATGCAAGATCTCATTAATGTGCATGGATCTCACCCATCATTTAACTCATCTGAGATCTTGATGACACATGCATATATTCCAAGTCTGAAAACTGAGTTGTAAATATGGCCTCTACATTGGTATCAAGCAATTGTTGATTGACACACAACAAAATATGTAAAACATATGACATGTGAATAGGGCCATACCATAAGCTCACATACTGTCTTTTTAATTCCATGTTGCCTCTAACTTCTTAATCACATAGTTCCAAATCAGAGACCATATCTGAATTCACTTTGCTACTGTCGTCCATGCAGTGTTTATTTGATTTTCAACATACAATTAAAGAAAAGTAGGGATAGTAGGGTCGTTCTGGAAAATAAAGGGAAAAATAGGGAGCCTGATACAAAGTACAAAAAACTGGAAAAACTAGGGCCACTGGAAAGACTCTGTCTTATGTAAAGTTTACCTTTTTCTGGATCTATGAGAAATTCAGCCATGAAGAGAAATGTAAATGGGGTTATATCTGACTATATGTTAATGTAAACTTGTAAAACCACATACATGATCATATATATATATATACACATATACACACACATATAAAGTAATGATTGTTTATTACGTTCTCGGATACGTTTCCTCTGTTATAACGTCTGAGTTTAAACCCCCCACCAAATTCCTAACTTATATGTATTCCAAAGGCTTTGCTATAATGTTAATTTGTCACAATGTTTAATTGGTTATAGCTTCTGATTTGTGTGATCTGCCTGAGAAAATGAGCTCAATTATAACATTTTTATCACCTGATGCACCAAAGCCAGATAAACAATGGCATTAAGTGCTAAAGAAATCTGATAACCCAATGCCCTGGGCTCCTCTAATTTAAGATCGGGTCCCTCCTGTATTCTAAGTGAAGTGCCCATCAGGTCTGTCAAGAAAAAAATCTAATTTGCCTGAGAAAACTTCGATCGTGCTGATGAAATGCAGCATTTTGTTTTCAAGTTGTTGAAAGACTAGTAAATTATTAATATGTATCCCCATGTATGCCCCTTACCCTTATGAAGATCATCAATTTACCATACTTCTATCGAAACTTGTAAACTTTGTGTACAAAGCGAAGCATGTGACCTATGATTGCCTGGGTTACCTATAATTAGTGTTCACTTGACTTTAACATACATGTCATTCTACCGGTGGTAGGACTAAAAAAAAAAAAAAAACTCTTAAGAACGTTTATTGTACATAGTGCTTTTGAAACTTAACAGATTTTTTTTAAAAACTGAAGAAAAAAAAAGAAACAAAACCCACAATATTTTTATGCATTCTATCCATGCATTAGAGAAACCAGCCAGTACCAGTCTACTCGGTACCAGAACTGTTCCAGCAGTCATTGCAACTGGTGCAATGATGCATGGCAGAGTAATGGGATTAAGGCTAACATGTGTACACAACAAGTTGCTAACTGATTACCTTATTGTTGTAATCTGGAGAATTTAGGCCAAATGAGAGACGTTTTTTGAGATTTTTTAAGTAATAAAGGGATCAAATGTGGTCCATGATGGCTTTTGAGTCTTTGATTAAAAATCGGCCGTCCTTTGGTGGAAGTGAGATAAAAAGGAAAAACCGATCAAAAACTGATTTCGGCAGAAACACTCGAGTAATTTTGATTTATTTTTTTTCTTTAATTAACAATTTCTTTCCATCCAAATAAATAAAGGACTAATTTACCATTCATTAGATTATTGAACAAAGACGTTTTTACATAAAAGTGATTTTTTGTAATTCACTGGCTGATATATGTACACGTTGATACTTTCATCAGATGGTAAAACATACTGATTTATCATTTTTTCTTCATTTTGAAAAATAAACGAATTTGGATATTATATTTCTTGGTTGTAACGTTCTAAAATCCCAGTCCCCTCTGAAACGTTATAAACAATCTTTACTATATATATATATATATATATAATATATATATATATATATATATATATATATATATATATATATATATATATATATATATATATATATATATATATATATATTACTGAAAGTATAGCAATCAATCACACAACAAAAAATAACAAAATATTTCATACAGTTCCATAAAATGTACAATAAGGGAAATAATATGAAATAATATTGATGCAATCAAACATATTAGGAAGACAATCTCAACAGACAGCTAAAAGAAGATATTCACAATCAAATGATGAAAGATTAAATTTGTTCAAAAAAACTTATTTAAAGAAGGCAAGCTATGTTTTACATGAGATTTCTGAGTCTAGGTATCATATTGCTGATTGTTTCATACTTGCAAGTTTTGCAGTGTCCTTGTATGAAACTTCTTGTTCCCTGCACTGCATGTTTGGGTATGAAATTGCTGTTCCATTCCATTCCAAGCAGATATTTACATTTGTCCTGTTTGATCTCAGAGTATAAGGCCACCTGTCTATTACATGTTGAGCTATAACAAATGACTTGTCCCTACTTGCAATGATGGAGTTCAATTACATGACAAGTCTATATTTGAAACTGCTTCCTTGTTAGTTGTCTGGATGTACATGTAACATTAAATTTCTGACACAGGCCATGTCTGTGCATAAATTTGCATGTCCATACATGTCATAAAATTTACAAGTCAATCACAAATCGTGTCTTTGAATGAATCTGCTTCATAATTATATGTCATGTCTGGATATGTTACTGCCAGTCCGTTACATATTATTTTTAGATGTGACCTACTGACCTACTAAATGCAAAATTGAGGTATCCAATGTGTGATGATTACAGAAGGTGAACTGGTGTAGGAAATGGTATAGATAAAACTAAACTGTTCTGAAAGGACTAAATTTGACTGAACTGAAGTCAATAAGTCAACACTGTGGCATACTGAAGACAACAGGCCAACACTGTGGCACACTGAAGTCAATAGGTCATCACTGTGGCATACTGAAGTCAACAGGTCAACATTGTGGCGTTCGCATTACTCAGCGTCTTTATCTCCCACTCGTTTCTTTCGCACTGAAAAAAAAGAAGGTACACAACAGGACTTGTCTTTTGGATAGAATCTAATTTGTAAAAATGAGCTGATGTCCATAATTCAATCTAGTCTTTACACATAATGAAAGTTATTCAAAGTATAAACATCAGATAACCTGCTTGGTTAAGAAATCTGATTTCATTTAAACACTTATTATTGTTCTTGCTTGTATCATCCTACAACAGTCTTATGCAGAATCCATTTTCATGGTTTTTATGCCTGCAACAAACCAAGAGTACCATGAATGGCACATTATAAGTCTTCCCCATGTTAAACAGATCTGTATGAAGAAACTAGTAGGGTATGACTGACTCTGGAACGTTTTGGTCAAAAGTGTCGGACTAGGCCAAAAATTTAGATTTGCCGTTGGATTAGGCAGCACGCCATCATGGTAGCCCTCCCTTTATAATATTATCTAAAATCCTGTGGTCAATCTGCCAGATGGCCCAATCTGACACCAGTATTGAACAAGAGTTACTGTGCAGAAACCATTATTTTCTTATCCGACTTACCATGTCTAAGACTTCTGACCTCTAGATTCCAGAATCTATGAGATTTCTTTATTAACATAAGTGCTAGCCATCAACAAAGTTTGTTTAAGGGACTTACGCTAGAATGAAAGTTACTCTGCAAAACTCATTTTTCTCTGAGACAGAATGACACTGATTTTTAACCTTTTGAAAAATCAATAGGCCTTTTCCACATTGAAGTGCAACCACTGAACAAACATTGGTCAAATTATGTGGTCTAGAACAAAAATTATTTTGCAAAAATCATTTTCCTTCTTTCAGTCAGAAACTTTGAACTTTGACTCTTCAACCCCAAAATCAACAGACTTCTTTCTTACCCATTGTGCAAGCTCTCTACAAACATAGGTGAAGGTACATGGTTGACAACTGAAATTTGGGTGCAAAATCCATTGTTCTTCTTTCAGTCAGTGACCTTGACCTTTGACCTTTTGACTCCTAAATCAATAAGATTCTTCCTTACCCAAAGTGCAAACTACACACAAAGTTTGGGACAGGTCTGTAATGTAGAAGTAATGTTACTGTGCAGACTCCATTTTTCTTCTTTAAGTTAGTGATCCTTGACCTTTGCCCTTTTGATCCCAAAATCAATGAGCTTCCTTTTACCCCCTGTGCAAGCTATCCACAAAGTTTGGTCCAGGTCTGTGATGTAGAACTATTGCTATTGTGTGGAAACCATTTGTCTTCTATCAGCTGCAGTGACCATTACATTTTACCTTTTAACCCCAAAACTTCTTCCATGCCACAAGTGCAAGCTGTCCAAAAAGTTTGATCCATGTAGGGGAGCCACAGTAGCTAAGTTGGAAGAGCGTTAGACTTGTAATCCAAGGGTCACGTATTTGATACCCACCCAGACCAGCACGGGTCGGCTGCCTGTGTGTACCCTTTCGAAAGGCACTTAGCTCCCATTTTCTCGGCAAGATATAGCCAATAATGTGTTAAAAGCACTGTTAAAAGCAACAAAAACAAAAATAAAGTCACAGTGACCTTGACCTTTGACCAGTTAACCCCAAAATTGATAGGCTTCTTTCTTACCTCAAGTGCAAGCTATCCACTAAGTCTGGCAAAGATAAATGCTGTAGAACTAATGTTACCAAGCAGAAAAGTTTGTCATTTTTATTAAATTGTGACGTGGAATGAAAGTTGCATTTTATTCACAAGTTGGACAAATGGTTATTCCCCTTTTCTAATCCAAGAAATTAAGCACTGAAGAAATGTCATTTTCTTTTTACAAAACCATGAGAATTGATCCCTTATGAAAATAAATAATTCACAGACTGATCATACTCCTTTTACTTGTAATTCACAGACTGATCATACTCCTTTTGCTTGTAATTCACAGACTGATCATACTCCTTTTGCTTGTAATTCACAGACTGATCATACTCCTTTTGCTTGTAATTCACAGACTGATCATACTCCTTTTACTTGTAATTCACAGACTGATCATACTCCTTTTGCTTGTAATTCACAGACTGATCATACTCCTTTTGCTTGTAATTCACAGACTGATCATACTCCTTTTACTTGTAATTCACAGACTGATCATACTCCTTTTGCTTGTAATTCACAGACTGATCATACTCCTTTTGCTTGTAATTCACAGACTGATCACACACCTTTTGCTTGTAATTCACAGACTGATCATACTCCTTTTGCTTGTAATTCACAGACTGATCACACACCTTTTGCTTGTAATTCACAGACTGATCATACTTCTTTTGCTTGTAATTCACAGACTGATCATACTCCTTTTGCTTGTATTTCACAGACTGATCATACACCTTTTGCTTGTAATTCACAGACTGATCATACTCCTTTTGCTTGTAATTCACAGACTGATCATACTCCTTTTGCTTGTAATTCACAGACTGATCACACACCTTTTGCTTGTAATTTACAGACTGATCATACTCCTTTTGCTTGTAATTCAGTTCAAGAGACTTTGATGCCTGAGAAACAAACAAACTTTGCTCAACCTCAACAATTTTCAACTTAAATTTTTTTTTTAATAACCAAAAAACAATCCTATGTCTCACCTGCTCCACCATGGCATAATCCAAAAACCTAGCAAAGCCACGAATGAGAAAATTAGGTCACTGTGACTTACTTTTTTCTGTTGTGAGAAGTACCCTTCATGATAAATACACCCATCAAGTTTCATGACTGTATATTACAACAGTGTCAGAGAACTCTTAGCATAATCACTGGAGTGTGAAAAATTGGTCACTTTGACCTACTTCTGCCTGGTGCCAGTAGAACCCTCTATGATAATGAGTCCATCAAGTTTCATGACTGTGCATACAACTGTGTCAGACTAACTGAGCTAAATGGGCAAAAAAGTAATCACTGAAGCATGGTTTGTACAGCCCCTAAGAGTTGTTTGTCAATGACTTTTCAAAGAGTTTTTCCATGAACAGTCAGAAGTTTACAATGGTATTTTTTCTTACAGAATTTGAACGTCTCCATATGCTACTTTGTTTATCGCTGCATAAACAGGTGCAAAAGTAAAAGAAAAAAACACATAACTAATAAGAACACTACTACAGCAAAGGGATGCTATTCCATTTGGTAACTATCCAAGTTTTGTGTCGTTTGAACCACCCAATTTTATCCCATTTGATTTATTTATTTATTTTATTTGGAAAATACAAAAATATTATATATTCTCAATTTAAACAATAGTACAGTCAACAGCACATTACATACCCACCCTGTGTCGAATAGTCCTCTATGTAGGCACTTGTCACACCAAACTTAATGTGCAGAAACCATTATTTTCTTATTAAACTTAAATCAGACCTTTAAACACTAGAATCTATGGGTTTCTGTATTACCATAAGTGAAAGCCATCCAGAGTTAGGTTACTCTAGAACACAAGGTATTCTGCAAAACTCATTTTTCTTTGAGGCAACTTGACTTTTGACCTTTTGACCCAAAATCAACAGGCCTCTTCCATACATTATGTGTAAGCCCTCCACAAACTTTGGTCAAGGCATGTGGTCAAAACCAAAGTTATTTTGCAAAAACCATTTTTCTTCTTTCAGTCAGTGACCTAGACCTATGATCTTTTGACCCCAAATTCAATAGTCTTCTTTAATACCCAATGTGCAAGTTATACACTAACTTTGGTGATCGTACAAGATCGATAACTAAAATTTCTGCTTATAAACCATTTTTCTTCTTTAAGACACAGTGCCCTTGAACTTATGACCCCCAAACCAACAGGCTTCTCCCTTACCCCAAGTGCAAGCACAAAGTTTGGTAACTGTAGATGGTGGAGAACTTGAGTTATTGTGGAGAAACCATTTTTCTTCTTTCAGTCACAGTGCCCTTGACCTTTGATCTTTTGACCTCAATATCAATAGATTTCTTCCTTACCCCAAGTGCAAGTTACCCACAAAGTTTGGTAACTGTAGATGGTGGAAACTCAAGTTATTGTGTGGAAATGAAATTGGTAAGAAATGGATGGACAACATCACAACATAAGATGCTCTGCCTTATGGTGGGCATATACAAAATAATTCTATTCAGTTTTAATGTTTTGTTTTCTCCAATAAATTAAGGATTTTTTTTTTTAAATGATGGAGTTTTTTTTTTTAAATTACAGGCATGAAATATCAAATAAATGCAAATAAGAGACATCAAATATTATATCAGTGCAAATAAGAGACATGAAATATCAGATCAGTGCATATAACAAAATGTCTTTTGCAACTAGACGTGACATTTGTTTAAAAAGAAGACAAAAATAACAAGAGTCCCTCAAAGGTATTGATGCTCTACTGGGCGAGATGAAATTCCAGGAATTCAAGATTAAACCATTTCTTCCTTTTAACTGCTCAGTGTTTAAGTCATCTCTGATATTCTTCACTGAAAACAAGATTTTCAAATTAGCTGCTGTGGTGGAGATATTGGATGTTAGATTGGCACCATTTTCATTTAGGACAAAGTAGACATCATTAGAAGTCTTTTGGCCAAAATCCCTTGCCATAAAGATCATGCATTCAGGGTGAGTAGTGATAACATGATTTTTGAGACAACTGTCATGACAACCTTACTGGATGTACAACTGGTATCATTTTCATTTAGAACCAACAAGGTATCATAAGAAGTCTTTTAGTGAAAACCCAACGTCAATATGACTTTCTGTTCAAGAGGAGGTACAATAACAAGATTTGTAAAGATGGCTGCCTTGGCAACCATATTGGACACCAGATAGACACCATTTTGTTTAGGACCAACTACACATCATAAGAAGTCTTTCAGTATAAACCCCATGTTGTTATGACAATCCATGTATGAGGAGTAATGATAAGATTTTCAAGATAGCCTCTGTGTCAGCCATATTGGTCTTCAGATTGGCACCATTTTCATTTAGGACCAACTAGACATCATTAGAAGTCTTGTAGTGAAAACCCCATGTTGATATGACCATTCATTCAGGAGAAGTAGTGATGACAAGATTTTCATGTACTGGATGTCTGAGCAGCACCATTTTCATTCAGGACCAAGTACACCATGGAATGAATATGTGTGTAAAGTTTTATGACAATCCTCCAAGTAGTTTAGGAGGAGTATCGATAGCAAACTTGTGCTAACGGATTATTTGCAAATAGGTATGAAGTAAATTTAAGAGTCTTACAGGCATCACTGTTTTCCTGAAGTCTGTAATCTACTCGTATTCTTGCATCTGGATATTCAAAAGTTACTCCAAATCTCAAAATCACTCCATTTTCTTCAATCAACTTGGCAATCTGCATTTCAACTTTGTTTCCAAGTACTGCTGGTTTCTGAAAAAAGTAAAACAAAAGGTGTTCATAAGTGTTTGCACAATCAAAATTAAGTCAATCTTGGGTGTAAAACTGCTTTATTATATAGCTGTATTTTTAAGGTAAGAAAGAGGCCAAGGTGGGCTTGATGTCACTCATCTGTCCTATATTACTTCAGATGACCATGTAATTACAGATATCTTAAAGCTTTCAAGGCATATATTTCTTGTTAACAATCTTGTCATTGAAAACTGATCAACCAAAATCAGCAAAATAATTTAATGCAAGAATAGAGGCCTTATTGTGTTTCCCTTGAGCCAATATTAGCACAGTAAAGCACCATGCCCTTTTCATTGCACAGGAAGCTATGGTGGCTCAGCGGTGAAGGAACTGGATGATCGACCAGACGACAATGTTCAATTCCCACTACTGGAACAGCCTGAATCAGCTACCGTGTTCTCCTTGGGCATTACACTTTACCCTATTAACTTTGGAATAATACAACCTTCAAAGTGTTACTGTGCTGTAAAATTCACATTATACCATGCCCTTTTGGGGGGCCTTTTCCTTGGTGCAATGCTTCCCTTCTGCTGACTTGATATGTTTCTTTTTTATCCCTCTCCATTGTCTACAGCTGCTCAAGTCCTGTTAATGCTGGAATGTCTCTGTGTTTTTCGTAAGTTTAGAACTGGCTTAAATCTACACATTCTATTTGACTCACATACATGAATCAGTCTTTTCAAAAATTTTCAGTAACATTAGTTAACAAATAAATAAGTTTCAAGTGGATTAGTTCTCAAGGAATTTTCAGATTTCTCAATTACTTCAGCCTATTTGGAGATTTCAGAATATGAAAATAGTCAAACAGAATGGTGGAAAACAAACAACCATGGGCTATTTATGTCAATAAAGAAATGATTTCACCTGAGAATGATAAGGTATAATTTGTTTAAGATACATTTGGTAGAGATACACATACCGTATATACTCGCGTATAAGCCGAGTCAAAATACAAACAACATTGACCCTGATAAGCCGTCACATAATGTGCCAGTAGATCAGGGTCTATGCAGTTTGCAGTTGGTATCGGCTTATACGCGAGTACGGTATATGAAAGTAGCTAGTTCATGTGAAATGAGACAACAGCTTCGCTAATTGGGTAGTCCCCACCTAATTTGCACTTTTCTGCCTCAATATCAATGCAGCATGCATGGTTATCATCGCAAATTTGTGAAAAGTTCTATTATGGAATTCAAAGAAATTTTGTGAATTTCAGCAAGAAATATAAGAACAAAAATATAGCCATTGAAGCTTTAATTGGTCCCTTTCTGCACACTTATAGTTAAAAGCATGACCTGAGACTATTAATTACCACCTAACACTTGGGTAGATATCTGATCATTAGTTAACCTACTAATTAATCCACATAACACCTTTGCCCAAGGCAATGCCAGTAACAAGAGTTATACAGGCATTGAACCTGAGTCTGTCAGAAAAATATATCTGAACAATTAGTTTCTGACAGCTTTTTAAAAGTTGTAGGTTAATAATGAAGTCATTCATGTGGATTATAACTCTAAATCAAAGATGAAAATCAAATGGAAAATCTCTACCACCATTTTAGTAGTATTACTCTATTCTTAAAAAATCCAAGGATACACCAAATGCATCTGACTGGTTTCAGTATTCTTTGTACCAGGCACACCTAATGAATTTATAAACACACAGATCCTGCCCCATTAAAACTGAATCACAGCTAATTAAGAAAACATGAAAGATACATAAAGAAGAAGAAAAAAAAGAAAGAAACAAGACCATATACAAGTATAGGAAATGTCTTACATGTACTGAGCTCCAGACAAGCTGTGTATTTGCATAAATACACATAAAAGCAAACAAAAAAAAGAAGAAAAAAAAAAGAAGGTATTTTTACTCATAATATGGGGTAAAGCTTGGGTATTGGGTATTGGTTAAGTCTGACATGTAATTCTATCATAATCCAAGCTGTATCAACCAAATTTAGTATATCTTGGTCGGGAAGTACAATTCTCTGAGTATGGACTGGTTTATGAGCTAATCTCCCTATGGACGTCAATTTTTTTCAGGTAATTCTATAAACCAGTCTAATAATTCTAACTATCAATCATTTGATTGTTTATGACAGCCTGACTACAACTGCATATTTATTTCATAGCCTAACTTTAAAAATGTAGCAAATGTTTATCGTTGCAGTCAGCATCTCAAGAATGCTGAAAGCGTTATGCAGAAAAAGACCTCTGCAATATAATAATACCCCTTGTTTATTTAAATATTTAAATAAATTGGACAAAGAGGAAAAATCAGAGTGCATAATCAAAAGTATTTTGGACAATGCTGCAAAGTTGTGCATAGATGTGGTGGAAAAAGATAGGGCAGTCAAGACGCACAATGGTGACAAATTTACTGAGAAAAAATCAAATCATGGAAAGAAAAGTTCCCCAGGTTAATTTTAGAGGGCAGTGAAATCAATTTACATATGAAATGCAAACTTTGCATGGACACAAATGTCAACAATGCTTGGGTTATTCAAAAAAGCAGCACAGAATAACACAGTCACACACATGAACACATGAAAGCAGAAAATAAGGCAATAAAACATAAAAGTGGAATTTCTGATGGAAACTGAATGAGTCAACTCATATTCACATTTTTAGAATTCAATTTTTACTCAGCACCATATAGCCAGTATTGTGCTGATATGCCATCAAACCCTAATACATGCATGGATGCATGGATGCATACATACATACATACATACATACATACATACATACATACATACATACACATACATACATACATACATACACCTACCTTCAGTCCGGGAGGGGGAGCAGATATAAAAGGTAAACAAATTTAAATCCTTAAAATACAGGGTCAAAATTACAATAGTAATCAGATAGTCAGACTCCAAATTATTATTATGTTGGAATGTTGTTCAGAACTAAATTGTCTAAGACCTTGATGATACTGATATGATGTATGCTTTACATGCCAAGTTTGATCACATTTTGTCCAGAAATAGTGCCTAATGACCATAGAAAATCTTACCTTGGAAAAGTTTCTAATCCTTTGAATATCAAGTTTATGAGACCAGCTTAACTTCCAATTTGTTTTTGTTATTCGTCCTTTGAGTTAAAAGATGACCATGACATCACTAGTTGGTTTGGTTTCTGTGAGTATGTGAGTGGCTGATTAGGCCAATGTGTGCTCTGAACTGTCTCTGGCCCACTTGACAGGAGATGCCTCTTGGGTTTGCTTGATCAATAGAGGATGTGTTGCAGTTCTGAGATCTACCCTGCTCGTGCTTCTGCACTGCCTCTGCAATTCTCCTCAGTTCCAAGTTTGTAGCTCCAGTATGGATGAGACTGCACCATGTGGAGTGATCTTTTGCAAGATCTTCCCAAGACTCAAGGTCAGTGTTGAAGTGTTTCAAGGATGACTTTATGGAATCTTTGAAGTGTTTGTTATTACCTCCCTGAGATCGCTTTCCCTCTTTCAGCTTGCCGTTGAAGATCTTCTTAGGTAGTTGCTCTTCTGACATCCTGGTCATGTGGCCAACACATCTCATCTGTGATTTCATAAGCAGAGTGTGGATGCCTGCCCATGCGAGAACCTCAGTGTCTGGGACCCTGTCCTGCCATCCTATCCTCATCAGTTTCCTCAGGCATCCCATGTTAAAATGGTTCAGCTTCTTAGCCTGGCATCTGTACACTGTCCAGGTTTCACATGCATACAGCATGGTCAGCAACACAAAGGCTTGTAGACCTTCAGTTTTGTTTGTAGACTGATGCCTCTTCTCTTCCACACATTTGCACATAGTCTTCCAAAGGCCACACTTGCTTTAGCAATTCTGGAATTTGTTTCATCTCTGATGTGGACTGCACATGACAGTGTGCTGCCAAGATAGGTGAACTTGTCCACTGTCAGGAGGGTTTGGCCATTTACGGTGATGGTAGGCTCTACGTAAGGCTTTCCTGGTGCAGGCTGGTGTATTTCCTGTCTTTTTGATACTGATTGTGAGACTGAAATTGTCACAAACTGAAGAGAAATGGTCCATACTCTGTTGCATGTCAGACTCAGATTTGGCATTTTGGGAACAGTCGTCAGCAAATAGGAGATCATGGACAGTCACTTCCAGTAACTTTGTCTTCGCCTGTAGTCTCCTTAGACTGAAGAGCTTGCTGTCAGTCCAGTATCTGATGTCAGTCCCAGTGTCATAGTCATAAAAGGCATTAGTAAACATGGCAGAGAAAACCACACTGAAGAGGATTGGGGCCAACACACAGCCTTGTCCGACTCCATTGGTGACTGGAAATGGTTCAGATCGCTCGCTGTCATCCATGACACGAGTGAGCATGCAATCTTGGAATTCCCGAACCATCATGATGAATTTCTCGGGGCAACCATATTTTGCAATGATCTTCCAAAGAAGGCCCCAACGACTGACTGTGTCAAGGTTTTTGTCAGGTCGACAAATGTCGTGTACAGGTTGGAGTTATGTTCCTGGCATTTCTCCTGGAGTTTACCAGCTTCGAATACTGTCTATGGTCCCTCGACCCTTTCCTGAAGCCACACTGACTCTCAAGCAAGAGTCTGTGATCGATGTGATGCACAAGGCAATTCAGCAAAATTTGGCAAGAATTCTGCCGGCTATTGACAGCAACTCAAAGGCCCCAATGGTTGTTGCAGGATTGTCTGTTGCCTTTCTGTTTGTACCAGTGGACGATGGATGCATCCTTGTACTCCTGGGGTATAGTTCCTCGAGTCCAAATTGACTGGAAGAGTTCAGTCAGTTTCTGTGCCATGTGCGAACCTCCGGCTTTGTAGACTTCTGCTGGTATAACATCTGCTCATGGTGCTTTGCCATTTGATAACAGGTCAATTGCTTTCTCAGTTTCAGTCAGTGTTGGAGGATCAGCAAGTGATATGTTGATTTCCACTTGGGGCAATCGATCAATTGCCTCCTCACTGATAGATGATTGTTGATTGATGGTGGTTGTTGAAGTGTTCTGCCCTTATTTGAAGTATCTTTTCTTTGCCAGTGAGCAGTGTGGTGTTGTCAGCTCTCGCTAAACCAAACAAACTTTTGCATCAAATGGAATTCTAAATGCTTGGCAACTGAAAGCAAATTGCAAATTTAAATCAAGCCATGTATATAAATCCAATCAGCTGAACCTGCAAAACTGCCTTCGGTTCAGATTTGTATGTGTTAACTACATGCAATAATTATTTGTTGACTCTGTTCCTGCTACTACTACTACTACTACTGGGAAGAAAAAGAAAAAACATTATAGTAGAATTTACTTACTTGGTTTACAACTCGTAACTCAATAACAGACTTGTGGGCATTAATAGCTTTCAAGATTTCTACAATAACTTCTCCAGTGAGGAAGTTTGACTCCACATTTAAAGTTTTCAGTGTCTTGTTCTCTCTTAGACCTTCTGCCAGTTTCTGAAAAGACAGAACACTGATATTATATTTATATAAGAATGGAACATGTCTGTCACACTCAATTGTTGCAAGACTGTGCAAGTGTAGTATTGGATTTCTAGACTGGTCTTCTGTTTCAGAGTGCTTTGTTCATGAGTGTAAGTTCTGAAACACTCAACCAGACCCCAAGATTATGAACATGAACATTTCTCACACTCAAACTCCAACTCCACTCAAAATTCTGATGTCTAATTAGCTGCCAAAATTAATATGGAATACTTTAGTCTAATTAGTTGCCAAAATCAATATGGAGTACTTTAGTCTAATTAGCTGCCAAAATCAATATGGAATACTTTAGTCTAATTAGTTGCCAAAATCAATATGGAATACTTTAGTCCAATTAGCTGCCAAAATCAATATGGAATACTTTAGTCTAATTAGTTGCCAAAATCAATATGGAATACTTTAGTCTAATTAGCTGCCAAAATCATTATGGGATACTTTGGTCAAATTAGCATGTATTTTTGATTTCATGGTAAATTAATTCAATACATTATTAGAATTGTTAACTTTTTTGTGTGCAATTGATCTAAGTGGCTTCTGAAAATTCCTAGCTTTCCCCAACTTTGACCAATTTTCTGCAAAAATACCGGGCTTTTCTAGGTCAGGAACAAAGATATTCTTATTCCCTGACTTCTTTTGTTTTCTTGGTAGCGTCGGAACCCTCTGACTGCAATTAGCTGATGTAGACTTGTTAAAATTCTAAACCTGTCTTCCATCCAGTATTCGTAATAAGCAATTTAATTAAAGATATAAAAGTTATACAGAACACAATGTCTTCTTGTTTTTTAAAATTCATAAACAATTTTCAGTTTCCCCTGCCTTGTTCCTGGCTTAATTCAAATGATTTAAAGAACTTTTTTAAGTGCAATAAGGCCTAATATTGCTCATCTGGTTTATGAAACTTCACAGTTGACCATATCACTAAGGAGGCTTATATAGTACTGTAAGAACACAAACCATCTCCAAAATGTTATATTGTCAGATGCAAGATCACCTCGTTAATATGCATGAATCCTGCACATTATCAAACTCCTGCAAGATCCTGACCATAAAAGCCTACATTCAAAGTTTGATCAAAGTCATTTATAAAAAGTATGGCTTCCATAGTGGTAAGCACAGCCAATCAGATGCAAGATAACCTCATTAATATGTATTGATCTTGCTCATTATCAAACAAATCCAAGACCTCGAAGATAGAGGCCCATATTCCAAGTTTGATCAAAATCAGATTGGAGTGGATTCTAGCTCATTATAAAACCCATCCAAGATCAGAATTATGACTTCCTGAGTCTCACTCATTATTGAACCCATCCAAGATCTTGATGATATAAGACCATATTTCAAATTTGATTGAAATCAAATCAGAAATGTGGCTTCCTAAGTGGTAACAAACTCAGCCGAACATATGCAAGAACAGCTCATCAATATGTGTACATCTCACTCATTACTGAACCTGTCCAAGATATTGATGCTATAAGCCCATATTCAAGTCTGATCAGAAATATGGCCAACAGAGTGGTAACAAGCTAAGGCAACCAGATGCAAGACCACCTCATTAGTATGCATGGATCTTAATCATTATCTAATTAATCCAAGATCTTGATGATATAAGTATATATTCCAAGTCTGATAAATATCGAATCACACATTTGGCCTTGAAAATGGTAACAAGGTCAGCCAATCAGAGGCAAGATTACCTCATTAATATATGTGGATCTCGCTCATTACTGAACCCATCCAAGATCTTGATATAAGTCTATACTTCAAGTTTGATAAAAATCAGATCAGAAATATGGCTTCCAGAATGGTAGGAAGTTCAGCCAACCAGATACGAGATCACCTCATTAATATGCATGTATCACACTCATTACTGAACTTTACCAAGACTTTGATGATATAAGCATATATCCCAAGTTTGATCAAAACTGGATAAGAAATACGTCCTCAAGTGTGGTAACAAGCTAAGCCAATCGGATGCAAGATCACCTCATTAATATGTGTGTATCGAGACTGAACTCGTCAGATCTTAAAAGCATATATTCCAAGTTTTTGATTCAAAACAGATAAAAAAATATGGCCTCTAGAGTGGCAACGTCAGCCAATCAGATGCAAGATTATTTCATTACTATTAGTGCTGTACACTACCTGCTTGGTCGTGATATGACACATCACAATGCTTGGGTGGCGATACAATACATACCACGATATGTATTGTACTGTTAGCAGGTGATACAATACATATTGCAACACAGAAGTGAGGATACAATTGTATCTCGATACAAACTCCTACTACAACCAACAATACAATACATATCTTGATAGAGACTCCTACCTTGTCTGTTTGTCTCTGCCTATGTCGCTGTGTTGGAGTTGTAAGCATGCAGCAAGGTTACTATTATGATCTGAATATACTGCTACTGTTTTGCAGATTCTGCATATTGTTTTGTTACTAACTGTGCAATACCTTTGCAACTATTTTATCCTGAAATCCAAATTATTTCGATATGGAAGCCTTAAATACAGCTGAGGGGTTTACATTTAGTATTTTGTCTGTCCACATGGTCTCAGCAAAGCAATTTGGGAGTTAAAGTTCTTTCGTGCTGACATTAATCTAGATAAATTTGTAATGATAAATATAAATGTTCAACATATGATTTCACTTATTGTTTTACATAACCACATCTGAATAAAAAATTATTCTTCTGTTTTATTACTGAGACTGGTGATTTCTCTTGCTTAGTAGGAGAATGAATATGATAACTATCATCTAAGCAGATGGATAATAATACACAAAGAAAGAACAGTAGCAAAATCTTTAATACTTTTATTGAAGAGATATAAAACTCTTCAATTTTCTTTCTTTTCTCAACTTTATTTCATGTACCGTATTTACTTGTGTGTAACCCATGTTCAAATTCAAACAACATAGACCCTGATCTACCGTCACATTATGTGCCGGCAGATCAGGGAATATGATGTTTGTTCTACTGATTAGTCCTTACAAACTGCATAGACCCAGATCTGCCGGCGCATTATGCGACGGCAGATCTGGGTCTAAGCAGTTTGCAGTTGGTATCGACTTATACGCGAGTACATATGGTATATCATGATATATCACCTTCAAGTGTTACTACATCGATGTGTTGCTACACTCGCAATGCAATATGTATTATGTATACTGATGCAGTATATCATCACAGAAAATATAATTATGCTGATAGGTGTCGATGAATTATTACATCTCTAATTACTATGTATGGGTCTCACTCATTATTGAATGTGTCTGAGATTTTGATGATATAGCCAATATCAGATCAGAAATATGGACTCAAGTAGTAACAAGCAACTGCTGACAGATGGGTGCTGGAAGATTGAGGCTGGACTATAGACAATATAGTCAGGGTCATACCAAGCTCACTTAGCCCTATGGCCAGTTGAGCTAAAAACAAAAGTCCCCCGAAGGGATTGATACTCGATTGGATGAAAAGAATTTTCAGGAATCTAAGATAAATCAATTCTTCTTTTTGACTTCGGAGTATAGAAACCATCTCTGATATTCTTGAAAAACTCCAACATACAAAATCTGGCAACAAAGCTATTGAGTTAACATGTTCACAAGATACCTGGAAGTGCAATTCTTTGTCATGGCCTTTGACCTTGAACCTGATACCATAGATAGAAGATCAATGAATGTGTCATAGAGAATGTCAAGATACACCCACATGCAAAGTTTGGTTAAATCTATCAGTAACATTGTTATGAAAAACTGTGAGAATACTGAAGTGATATTATTCACGGTAATCTTCATATATATCCAAAAATTGGGCAAATTATAAAAATTCAGTAAGCAATGATAAGATTTGGCAACAATGTTGGAAGTTAGATTGGCACCATTTTCATTTAGTGCCAAGTAGACATCATAAGTCTTTCAGTAAAAACCCAATGTCAATTCAAGCATCCATTCAGGAAGAGTAGCAATAACAAGATTTTCAAGATAGCTGCCATATCAGATTGGTACCATGTTCATTCGGACCAACTAGACATATTAAGTCTTGTAGTTAAAAACCCTTGATGACATGACCATCTGTTTAAGGCAAGTAGTGATAAGATTTTCAAGCTGGTTGCCATGGTGGCCATATAGAATGACCAAGGGCATATCCAACAAGCACCCTTTTTATATATAACCAATTAGACATTATAAGAAGTCTTTTAGTGAAAACCCCATGTTGATATGACCATACTTTTAGGGGGAGTTGCGATAATATTTTCATGATAGATGACATTGTGGCCATATTGGATGTCAGATTGGCACCATTTTCATCAAGTATTATCTAGGCATCATAAGAAGTATTTTAGTGAAAAACCCATGTTGATATGACCATCAGTTCAGGAGAAGTAGTGATTAAGATTTTCAAGATGGCCTCCATTGTGACCATACTGGATTTCGAAGGGCATGATTTTCATTTATGACCAACTGGAGATCATAAAAAGTCTTTTAGTGAAATTCCATGTTGATATGATCATCAATTCAACAGGAGTAGCCATAACAATATCTACAATATAGCTGCTGTCATTGTCATATCTAATGTCTGAATGGCACCATTATCATTTAGGACCAACCAGATGGCGTAAGAAGTCTTTTTGTGAAAATCCCATATCAAAATGACCATCCATTCAGGACCAGCAATAACAAAATTTTCAGGACGACTTTTATGGGAGCTATATTTGATCTTAGATTGGCACTATTTTCATTTAGGAGCAACTAGATATCATAAAAAGTCTTGTTGTGCAAACCCCATGTCAATATGCCCTTCTATCCAAGAGTAGTAGCGATGACAAGATTTAAAGATGGTTGCCATAGAGGCCATCTTGGATGTCCCAGGTGCACCAATCTTACTTAAGACCAACTAGTTTGAGATGAATATGTTTGTAAAGTTTTGTGGCAATCCTCTCAGATATGGCAAAAGTGAATTAGGAATTTCATCTGCTTTTATTATTCCAAAAGTATTTTTACACACTTTACTCAGCAAATATGATTAAAAGAATATTTGTAAAAATCTGTTAAGGACCATTCATCATTTCTGAAATAAACTTTTAACAACAATATGGAAAAGCTGAATCTTAGCACACTGACATACAGTTTACATGGCTCAAAATTAGCGGTAGTCCGCTAGCTCATGACTAGTACATTTCCTGTTGGACTAGTAGTTTTCATAATTTCAATAGTCTGATGATTAGTTAATCTTGATATTTGCCTGACATTGTTTTGAGGGAAGGACAAGTAAAGATTCAGCAGGACAAGTACAGTTCTCAATCTACTAGTTCTTCTGGCTATGAAGAAATTTTTGTTAAATTCTAGGCTTGGTTTACCCAAGTTGTGAGCTGCACTGTGCATACCTTGCCTATACTATCAGTCATCCTCACATTGGCCATCTCCAAAGTCTCAAGATGTGTATTGGTTTTTAATGCTTCAGAGAACTCTATCAATCTTTCATTGGAAATATTCTGCAATAAAAATATTTAAATAAATGGTAAAAACTTCATTTGAAATGCATTCAGAATTCCTTTCATTTGCATTATTTGCATTCCAATCACATTTGCATTTCAGTTATTATCGTTTTTAGTTTATGGCCTCAGAAATGCAATCTGACTGTGCATTTATTGCTTCGATTCATAATTTCCGTTCTTTTACATTTATTTGAAGTGAAATGCAAATGCATTTATTAAAGTCAGGTTTTCCATTTTCAAAAGTGTTAAAGGGAGAGAAGTATTGCTTTTCTTATTAAAAGTGTCCTTTATTAAAATAGAAAATACACAACATGCAAAAGAAACAATTCAATTTATGACCCCCCAAAAAATTAAAAATAATCACAACTGTAATAAATGTAAAAATATAGTTCAAGTGTATTTGCCAGTACATGTTATTTCTTACTTTGTTTTGCCAAAATAAAAATTGTACAGATACAACCACTGGTTATGATATCATCCCATCAATGGTGGATGATAATGTCTAATTTGGCATGAACAATATCACGGCTCGTTAGAGGTGAAAAATTGTCTGTCAGTGTAAAGATTCGGATCCTGGATTATCATGTAAAAGGGCTTTTGACACTGAAAATGTAATGGCAGCTTGATAATAACAGATTTTCGAAATCCATTCATGAAATGCATTTGCGTTTTGTTCCACTTCTACTGATCATTGATCATTCTGCATTTTGTATTTGCATGCTGTTTTCTTCAAAATGCATTCATCATTTCATTCATGTTCACTCTGCATTTCTTAATATTCATTCTGCATTCCACTTATATTTGTTCTTTGTTTGCTCTGCATTCCATTTCATTTCACTGGTAAAATTACCAGTTTCTGGGTCTGTATTCAAGTTTTGAAAAAATAAAATAGGAAGAGGATAAACATACAGAGGAAAATAATGGAAAAACAAACCACTGAGATCCCAGTAGATTTGTTAACATTATGCTCAGAACACAAATCACTGCCTTGATTGTATTTAAGTGTAAACTTCAACCTGCTATTTCTTTTATCCAGAAACGTGTTAAAGCCCAGCTGGTTATGTACTGGTTCCAGTGTAGATGGGTGCATTACATAAAACAGAGTAATCTGTATCAAAATCACATTAACTTTTACTATAGAAGTCCTACATAAAACTGTAAAACTGATTATCCAGATCCATCAGGAGACAGTCATCTGGATAATCAATTTTAATCAATCAGGGATTTAAACTGGGAGGGGGGTGGGGGCTCTGATGGAAGTCTGTACAAGCAAATATTTAGAATAACTGCAGACCTGCCAACCCTATCAAGGCCTTCTCATAAGGCAGTCAAAATTTTTCCATGAGTTTGACCACTTTTCAGTAAGGTGCAACAAAATATCTTGTACTGCTATTGTCAATGTGAACACATGCATTAAAAAAGTTCAGAAGTGTGATCCGAGATTAATGCAGCAAAGGCAAACATTATGTTCAACTAAAAAAGTCTGTAAAGTACACTTTGACCTTAATTAACTCCAGTACAGTCCAGACACTGCAGTTCCAAACCCCATGGAGCTCATTGGGTTCTTGATACATCTCTCAACTTGATGTAATCTTTAGCTTTGTTCTGTTTTTTAAATTTCAATTGGCAAAAGCAATCATCTCTCCCACCATAAGACATGCTCAAATCAATACATGATGTCTAATAAACATAACTGTTGCCTTTCCAGCTCTTTTTCCCCAAGAATTTGAATATTCCTTTTTATACTTCTGACTGTTTAAACTTTCTAAGAGGCTTATTGTCCCTTTCATCTTTAAAGTGTTTTTGTTTGTTCCATGCCATTTTTAGACAATGCTATAAGCACCAGCTTGATCATGCAGACATTTTGCATGAAAAATATGGGCAGTTTAAAGCATCAGAGGTACTACTGTAAAAGTTGGACTGGTTCCCTGACCAACTCCACTTAATTTAATGTGAAACCGGGATCCTAATCAAATGCCAACAAGCCAGTTTTCAGATTTGACCATAAGGATTAGATTTTCATAATGTTTGTTAATATCCCATAAGTCTGTAATTTAATGGTCATTTCAGTAAGACTAATGGCCAAATCACAAGGGTTGACAGGTAAGTAACTGACGTCTGGATAGATAGTATTCTACTGTATTGCACGTGTGTGTGTATCAGTGTGTATCAAAATTTTTAGTTGAAAATGATGAGACAATAGCCCATTATATTGTAGAATATATAGGAATTCACTCGTCATATTGACAAGCATGAGTGCATTTTCTGGATAATACAATTACAACTGTTTACAACACAGATCGAGGCTCTTAATATGATACTAAAAGAGAAAGCACTTCTGAAATCCACCTCATGTAAGCTTAACCTTATGCAATTTTTACTTGCAAGTATGTAACTGGGCACAAATAGTCCATTTAAAGGAGTAATAGTCACACATGGATGCAATTTACAATGTTGTTGCAATTTACAATGTTGTATCATTTTCATATGATTCCTGGATATATTTTTTTAAAACTGCCTTCCCTGGATATTCATGTATGTTGAATGGAACAACCCTAATTTGTAAATCACTTATTTAACACTATTAAAATTCTCACCTTAATATTATTTAAATTAAGGTGCTTCAGTTTCTGATCATTGTCCTTTATCCTCTTCAGACTATCCTCCACATCTGTGGGATTGGGTGGTTCCATTGGGAGGGGCAAAAGCTCTGCAGCTTTGGCTACTCCTGTTACAATGAAAGTACATGTACAATTTCTGTTGCCAATAACTTCATCAGGTAGGATTTCAAATATTAGTGTTTTATAGATTCCAATAAACATATTACCATCTGAAAATGCTTGTTGCTTTATCATTACTGGGAGTTCTAATGCTTATAATTTACAGGAATGTGTTTGTCTTTTCAACTACTAATAACAAAACTGAAAACATTTTTTCACAACTCAAAAGTACTACAAATTACTGAAAACTAGAGCTCTGACTACTGAAAATCTTCCATAGGGGTTGGCGTGTATGTACATAAAGACATTTTTAGTACATTCAAATTATGTAAAACAATATTGTTTCAAGCATTTAGTCCAATTTGTCAGTGGATGACTCCTGCTGTAAGCACAGTCCATGTTGTATGATGGCACATTCTATGAATACAAGTTCAATTTGTTTAAAAGCCATTTTAAAACATATGTAGCAGGATTAATGTGACTGACCTGTGAATCCAGCACCAGCTTCAATCTCCTTCCCTTCCCATGATGCATAGTACTGAGTCTGGTTTAGCATTCCATGAAAACCAAGAACAGCTGTAACACAAAATGTCATGTGACACAATATAAACTTGTAACAACATCAAAGTGTAACACCTGAAAAGAACAGCAGTACGACAAGAGTTCAGCATAATGCAGCGTCCCACATGTGGAAGGTGTTATGATAGCAGAGCTGTTTATTCTGACTGATTTCTATCAGTAGTTATTTAAGTCCAAGCTGTAATAGTAGCAACTTGTCCAGAGCAAACCATATCAGTACTGATAGCTGGTTTAGTGTTGAATACACTCATAACGTCTGCATGTAGCTATTTCTAACACCACTGGTCCTTTAATTAGCTGCCACACTCACTCTGTTTTTATACCAACAGAAGTTTGCATGAATTGACTGATGCAAGGTCACAATTCTTTGTGCATACCTTCATCTCTATTAAGACAATCTCATCATAAGACAATCTTGTCACAAGACAATCTTGTCATAAGACAATCTTGTTGTCAGACAATCTCGTCGTAAGAAAATCTCATCATAAGACAATCTCATCATAAGAAAATCTCATCATAAGACAATCTCATCATAAGACAATCTCGTCAAAAGACAATCTCATTGTAAGACAATTTCATCGTAAGACAATCTTGTCATAAGAAATCTCTCTGTTATTAAGAGATAATAAATTTAAATGTTTAATTTTATTGGTCAACAGATCATCAACTATCAAAATCACCGTTAAATGCACTCGCTCTTTATCATAAAGACCCTTGAATAGAATGCAGTATAGCATTCACAAGCATCTGAGTGACAGAGCTTAAGAGCCTAATAAATGAACAGAAAATTCTGGCATGTAGCATCTTTGCAGAAGACTGCTCATAAAATTGATACCATAAACCATAGTCCATATTTCTTTGAAATATACCATAGTAAATAAGGTGAAATTGTAGAAAAAAACAACTCTGATAGCATAGCTTTCTGTTTACACAAGGAAGACAGAAAACCCTACCATATCATGGTACAAACTTTAGGTATAGAGTAATATTATATCAAATTTTCCATTTAATACAGCAACCAATGTAGAAAATATGTAACTGTAATCAAAATTTCAACACAGACTCTCAACATTGTTGATGCCTCTGACAATGCTGGTAATGTGATACTTATATCTTGCATTTCACAAGAGGGACCAAAACATACTCTACGACAAGAGGCATTTGTTGTCCAAAATATATACAAAAGACGACAGTACAAAACTCCCTCACTATAAGGCCCTTCATTATAAAACAATTCCTATTATAAGACAGGTATGGTCATGGATCCAATTTCATTAATTGGTAGTAAAATTATATGCATACTGTACTTCATTAAAATGTAGTCTCATTATAAGGAAGTATACACTATTGGTCCCATGGACAGTGCTATAATAAATACTGTCTCATGGACAGTGTTATAATGAATACTGTCCCATGGACAGTGTTATAATGAATACTGTACCATGGACAGTGTTATAATGAATACTGTACCATGGACAGTGTTATAATGAATACTGTACCATGGACAGTGTTATAATAAATACTGTCCCATGGACAGTGTTATAATGAATACTGTACCATGGACAGTGTTATAACAAATACTGTACCATGGACAGCTTTATAACGAGGGAGTAGAGTACACTATCAATCTTAATTGATGAGGCGATGTTCACAGTATTCTAAATAAATGAGAATTGGTTTTCTGTTGTCCGGTACTTATAGAATCAAGAGTTGCCGGTGCGTACTCAGAACCATCAGTTTTTCTAATAGAAACAAGCAGTTTGGCAACAGTTCATTTAACTGCTTGGATATAATGTTTTTGCTGATCTGGGTTCTCTTTTAATTTCCCAAAGCCTGCTTTGGACATTTTTCAGATCTCTTGCCATTGCTATTTTGGTATTTTTCTTTTTTCTGTCTTTCAAGGAGCTCAGTGACACCAATTTCTCCCTCTGGAGCATCCCTGTTTGAGGTCTCACAATTGACAAAGCTGACTCAATTCACATGGTCAGGATAAGTTGAGGTCTGATATGTAACCGTGTTGACAATGCTGATCCAATTTACGTGGCCATGATAATCCGAAGTCTGATATATAATATAGTTGAAAGAGCTGACCTGATTCACGTGGCCAGGACAAGTTGGGGTCTGATGTGTAACATAGTTGACAAAGCTGACTCAATTCACATGGCCAGGCTAAGTTGTTGTCTGATATGTAAAATAGTTGACAAAGTTGACCTGATTCATGTGGCCTGGACAAGTTGAGGTCTGATATGTAACATAGTTGACAAAGCTGACTAAATTCATATGGCAAGGATAAGCTGAGGTCTGATATGTAACATAGTTGACAGAGCTGTCCAGATTCATATGGCCAGGATGAGGCTCATTCAGGAGAATACTTTGTTTTTCAATGTCTAAAGAGGTATGATAAAAAAAAATTCAATTATCTGCATTGTGAATGAGTAATTTCATACAATCTGCATTTGATATGGCCACCATTTTCTAAAGCGTCTTTTAAAGTAGTTTCAAATACATTAGATTATGCAGTAACAAACTTATTGGGTCCTGTGTGTGTCTTACAGCACCCAATAAGTGCTTGGTAGCACCTAAAAAGTTAAAAATTGACTGGATCATCCCACACAATGTATTTGCATAGGAAGTCATGAGCTGAGTATATAATAATGATAGGTGACTATCAATAGCTCACCATCTCAAAATTTCTACTCTTGCCACATGCTTACATACTGACCATTGAAAGGTAGAATCATTCCGGAACTTCTCTCCACCCCTACCCCCCGTCCCAGAGTATGACCCAGGGGTTAATACCCCAAAATCAGCAACATATATCATGTTCCTTCATGATACGCTGTAAATTAAAAGTTTCATAACAAAACAATTTGAAAATGTCACTGTAATTGGAATCTGAATATCATCTGTACTTGCCTATAAGCTGAGTCCAACTGCAAAGTGCACAGACCCAGATCTGCTATCACATAATGTGATGGCAGATCTGGGTCTATGCAGTTTGTTAGGAGTAATCAGCAGAATAATCAACACAGACCCAAATCTGCATGTGTATTATGCAATGCAGATCAGGGTCTCTGTTGTTTGCAGTTGGATTCCACTTATAAGCAAGTATATATGATATATTGTACATTTAAACCGTTGAAAGGGCCATGGTCAGGGGGAATTGGGATTGGGGAGAGAGAAAAACGACAGATGAACATGCAGACAGATGGCGGTAACTAAATATTCCTAACAGTGTGGGAATACTTATATCACTATGAGTTACGCACTACATAAATCTGACATCAGAAAGAATCTCCATGTTGTGAAGTACCTGCTAAATCCACTAGTTCTTCTTCTGAGGCCTGTTTCAAAATCTCATCCCACTCTGTTTCAATTTCAGGGTCTTCCACTGGTTTAGGTTCTTCTTTTTTCTTGTAAACTTTACCTGAAATAAGAACTTGGTTATATGAATTAAACACAAGTGGGCCACATAATGCAGTGACATGCCCGTAAACATGAAAATAATAATGTAACTGTCTAATTAAATAGGTAAGGTGTGAAACTGAATGTAGTGACATGCCTGTGAACATCAAAACAATTATGTACCTGTCTACTGAAACAGGCAAGGTGTGTCACGGAATGCAGTGACATGCCTTTGATCAAAATATTGATGTACCTCTACTGAAACAGGCAAGGTGTGCCACCGAATGCAGTGATTTGCTTGTGAACATCAAAATAATGATGCAACTGTATACTGAAACAGGCATGGTGTGCCACAGAATGCAGTGATATGCATGTGAACATCAAAATAATGATGTAACGGTCTACTTAAACAGGCATGGTGTGCCATGGAATGCATTGACATGCCTGTGAACATCAAAAAAATGATGTAACTGTCTACTTAAATATGCATGGTGTGCCACAGAATGCAGTAACATAACTATGAACATCAAAATAATGATGTAACTGTCTACTGAATCAGGCATGGTGAGGCACGGAATGCAGTCACATGCCTCTAAACGTTTTAAAAAATGATGTAACTGTCTACTCAAACAGGCAAGACAGGAAAACCTAGCATAGCATGCATATATTAATTGATGCGCCAGTTTCAGCTGAATACAGCAACTGATTAACAAGATAATATGACATTCACCAGAGAATCTAAACATAGTTGAAATTACTGCTGCTGCTTTAACTAGTGGAAACATGATACCAAGGCATTATTGCACCTCAGGCATGGGACAATTAACAATAACAAAATTTTTAAGATGGATGCCATGGTGGTCATATTGGATATCAGACTGGCTCCATTTCCATTTAGGACCAACTAGGCATCATCAATTGTTTTTTTTTTTATGAAAGCAATGTTAATATAACCAGCCATCCCTAGTGATAACAAGATTTTCAAGATGGCTACTGTGGTGGCCATATTGAAAGTCAGATCGGCACTATTTTCATTTACAACCAACTAGACATCATAAGAAGTCTTTCCATGAAAATCACATGCTGATATGACCATTCATTTGGAAGAAGTGATATCACGATTTTTAAGATGGCCATTGTGGTGGCCATATTGGATGTCTGAGTGGTACCATTTTCATTCAGGACCAACTAGACATCTTAAGAAGTCTTTCAGTAACAACGCCATGTTGATACAACCATCCTTTCAGGAATAGCAAAAGCATGATTTTCAAGCTGGCCGCTGTGGCAGCCATGTTGGATATGCAAGCAACACCATTTTCATTTAAGATCGACTGGACATTGTAAGAAGTCTTTTGGTGAAAACCCTATGGCCATATAAGTAGCAATAACAAAATTTACAAGATGGCCACTACAGCAGCCATACTGGACATCAGATCAGCACCATTTTCATTTAGGATCAACTAGACATCATAAGAAGTCTTTTAGTGCAAACCCCATGTAGATATGACCATCCATGTATGACGAGTAGTGACAGCAACATTTTCAAGATGGCCACTGTTGCAGCCCATAGTGGATATCAGATTGGCACCAATTTCATTTAGGACCAACTAGACATCATAAAAAGTCTTCTGGTTACAACCCATGTCAATATAACTTTCCATTCAGAATCAGTGGATATATCCAGATTGTCAAGATGGCCACTATGTTGGTCATACTGGATGTGCAAATGGCACCATTTTCATGTAAGACCAACTAGAAAATGGGAGGAATATTTGTGTAAAGTTTCATGACAATTCTCCAAGTAGTTCAGGAGAAGTAGTGATAACAAACTTGTTGTAATGGACGGACTGACAGACTTTGTATAATGGACAAGAGACCATCCCATAAGCTATCCTGGTCTATAACATAATATATATACTATGGATGACAAAGTTAAGGTGGCAAAACAGATAAAGCATTTTTTTTCTTTATCCCTTTACCCATTTTTGTGTGTTACCCCTGATTTGGAGGATAGAATATACCCCAACCTTTGGACCTACTACCATACTGCCTAGATCTTGTCATTTAATGCAATAAGAAGCAGGTTCCAAAAAATGCTGATTTCATGGCATATTTACAGTAGGTTTTGCTAGATCTATGTTGTTAATTTGCCTAGCACAGTCTCTTATTTGATTCTATTATCTAGTACTAATGTTAGTAACTCCACCTCCTCTGTTGGCTGGGTCGTCCAAATATATAAATCCAAAATATCAGTTGATGCTATGATATGGTCGCTATCAACTAGCTTCTCTTGCCATTCCCATCACCGAAGATTCCTATTCGGCATCCATTTTTATTACATTGTTGGATTTCTTATTTACTTCATCCTTCCTCACAGTCATCACTGGGGTCTGTAACATCAAAATGCTTCACACAAAGACACAGTATGGTATATGTATAAAAACATATACTATACTGTGTGTGAAATATTTTACAGGCCCCTGTGACCATCACTATTTTGAAAATAAACAGAAAAAATGTGAACCATGCACTCAATGTCTTCCAATGAAAACCAATGACTGTATTTTTAATGACAAACTGATCAATCAGATATCACATTACACCAATAGAACTTTCAGACTGGTATACAGTTCATTTTGTGGAAACAGACTAAAATACATTCTAAATGGTTTTCTAGTACACTGGATCAGCAACCAGAATATGCTAAAGGCACCAATGAAAATCCAGAACATGGAAGAAAGATCAAGACACAGAAATTCCAATTGCAATTTACCATGAAAATGTGATATTCTCATATCACTAAGATACTGTATAAAATGGCAACCATGAAAATAGTTCTTGTAAAACATCGGCAACTGTTTCCATAGTAGAAGTCCTCTTTTCATATATTTATAGGATTAAATATTGACTAAAATGATTAATTTTATAAGTAATAGACCTGGTTATATCAAATGAGTCATAATTCGATTGGATTACAAGCATTCAATTTTTCACTTCTTTTTTCAAGAATCATGTGTGAATTTTTAGTGGGAATTCTGTAGACAGCAAAATAAATTTGGGCATTTATGATTATCAAACTGGTACTAAAATAGACTAGAGCTTAAAACATCATTTTCTAACTTTCCACTTCCTCTTTGATGGGAAAATGATTATTAATGAATTGTACTGAAACAAAAGGTGGGGGAAAGGCATAATATCAAAGCAGGCAAAGTGAACTTCCCTTTTGTGGCATGTTTAGGTGAAATGACAGACTCGAGTATGACTATTCAACAATGAATCACACCTAGTGTGGATACTGATAGACAGTAAACAAACCTCTTAATTCCTTAATAAAGGGCTTGAATTGTTCCCAGTCCTTCTCTTCCCTTGCCTTCTTCTCTAAGAAATCCAACAACTTTTTTTTATCAAATTTTCCTGTGGGTTTTTTCTTAGTTTGATCTTTCATGCGTTCTGCGGCTGGCAACAGGGCATTCTGTCACAAAAATAAAATTAAAATTAGTACAGTGAAACCTGCATATAAAGGACAGTCAAGGGACATAAAAAAACTGTTCTTCAAAGACAGATGTCCTTTATATACAGGGTCAGTATACTCGATGTACTCAACTGCTAATACCGTTAGGACTCCGAGTGTTCAAACAATGTGAAAAAGTAGAAGTTGTTAAGATAATATCAGAATCCTGTAGCAGTAAAACTAAACAATCATACATTGATATGTACGGATTTTAACTGAGAACACTATTATCATTATACTAAATTTGAGCTACAGTACAACTCACATAATTTTTCATTTCTCCATGCTTTGCGATGGGGGACTTAATTCCCTCCATGCTTGCTCCGCAATAACACTTCATAGTAGAAGGGTAAATATATACAAATCACCGCCGCACCTCAGCAGGTATGCCTTTGGCAACTCAATCGTGGAGGAGCTGGTTGACATTACTGATTGACATTTGAAGAGCCAATGCACAAGGACCACCAATGGAAAAACTGAGACGTCAAAAGTGATTTACAATCAGATACCATTTGAAGAATAAGTCATCCTTATGTCGATTATGTTTGGAAAATGAAAAAATAATATCAGAAGTCTTGTATATTCAATACATGTGTGGTTAGAAAAGGTTGATCAGCTTCTATTGCAATAATTTTACGTTTTACTTTATTCAATGAAATCTGGGCAAACCTGTGCACTGACTTGACGAGAGGCACACCTTTTGTCTTCACTTGAACAGCAAACATATATCCTATTGTTACAAAGGAAAAGTAATCCTCTGAGATATGGAGAGTGTAATTCCAAATGACAACCTCTGCTATTTAAAATGAAGAAGAAAAAAAGGAAAACACTGAATTTACATTGAAATATGAACCATGTGCTTAGTTCTTAAGCAGTAATGGTGGTACACACAGTCAACAACAGTCACATGGCTGAATATACACAGCTCTGAACCAGCTGAATTTTGACTGCATAAGTACTGTAAGGGACTGACCATTTAATTTATGGGTCTAGGATGTTCTTTCTGACCAGGATATTTGATTTGTTTTTTGTTTCATCACAAGATAAATTTGTTTAGATTAAAATAGGGAACAGAATAAGGTCTTTATTTTATACTACAAATCAGAGCAAGACAATTGTTTTCAACATTTTAACCGCCCTTTTAAAAAATTAAATGGTCTGTCCCTCTTAGAGACTTGACTTCACTGGACATTCTACATAAATCAAGGCAATGGCCATTGTCAACACTGTTATAAAATATTGACATTGGTTATCATCAAAAGAGGATGTCAAGTTCAGTTTGGGAAAGATGTCTTTGTATTACGTGAAGCCATCTGACTTGGAGCATCATATTTAACAGCCCCAATTATGGTCCCACAATCGAAAACGGAAGTTTGATAATTGTTCGTAATTAATCAGAATTAAACTTATTGCTGAAATGAATAATAATGTGGAAAACTGTAAAATCACAGATGTTCAGAGATTTTATCTTCCAACAAATTTAGGACATGCTGCATGGATGTGTTGTCTCCACATGTATCCTATTATTTGCTCAGCCTTTTTTTAAGGGGAAAATATAAACACTAAAACTTTTATCATCATAGAAAAAATAATAAATCATATGGAAATGATAGGTCAATAAACCTAATTGTAATATAGATCTATTTCTTATTATTATTCTGATGCAATGATTAAAGTAGGCATTTTCCTGTTTGTGACTGTTGGAGCGTTTGGTTATTGAGACAAAGAAATCGTGAACCAAATTTCTTGGTGAAAGATTCTTCAAACATAAGCAGAATCATGAAAAACTTTCATGGCAGAAACATCTTTCTGATTTGGTGTGAATGATGAGGATGCTAATTGATGAAAGCTAGGCAATCAGCGAATACTTAAACTGTTACAAAAGCATATACAAAATATGTTTCTAATGTTAAGTGCAACTGATTATGATAACATGATTTGCACTCCCTGAAATATGTGTATTAATTTTATCAGAATACATGGCATTGCCAAATAATAATGTCTTCATTGTAAGTCAGTTCCCTGGGTGACCGAGTGGTCCAAGGTGCTCGCCTTTACAACATCTCACCTCTGTCTGCATGGGTTCAAGTCTCGAATCAGCCAACGTGGGTATATAAGAAAGCATGCCAGTAGCTTCCCGTGGTTTGGTGGTTTTTCTGGGTTCTTCCTGCACCAAATATATTGGCCATTATGTATAGCCTAACATGTGCTGAAAAATTACGTTAAGTGCACAAAAACAACAAAAAAATAAATTGTAAGTCAAAATGGTCAAGTAAATTGAAAAAATGTTATGTTTTAGAGCTATACATTGTTGACATTATAACAGAAAGTGTTCAGCTATTTCGATATGTCTGCATGTACAGTACCTATTGTTGGAAACATGATTTAAGAATAAATTGCTATTTAAACCTCTACATTTGATTCCTGTGGCGTATGCTGGACTTGGCCTACCCGATCATCAGTGTTGTAATATGTTTATCCAGGTTCAGGTCAGTTTTGACATTTGTATAGATGGGTTACATATTATTTGCTGTTAATAATATCTTCCACAGTTAAACTGCAGAAAGCAGGAATGAATTTTGATACAAGGTAGTTCTAAAGAATGGAAGCCGAAAAGTATTCTATGTGTTACGACTCTATGGCTTGAAGAAACATAACAAAAAGAAAGTGAAACCAACAATGTTGGTAAAAATCAACAAACAATTTTTTAAAAATAATTAATGTGAAAATCAAAATACACTTACAGTATTGTGTATAATAATCCAAATAATCCAATAATTATTAGTGTCCTAATCACAAGTCCTGTATATATAGAAACTATAAAATGTTCCAAGTGAATGAATGTTCCAAGCTAATGACTGTTCCAAATGAATCTTCATAATGAACAAATGTTCAGAAAGAATGAGTCTTCACTGTCATGATGTTCCAATGATAATATGATCCAGGTAGCTCTGTTGAATGGTCCAATAAATAATTCCTTTTGCATCATTTATACAGCATGGCATTACAGCATTATAAGATTCCAGCTCGGCTATTATTTCAAACGATCTGATGATTCCAAAGCTGATCATAAAAAAAGTTCTTTTCAACTCAAGATCTAAAATGGAATGGAAATAATTCGTATTTCCAGGTCTTTTATACAACTTGCAAATGGCACATTTCCCAACAGGAAACGTGTCATATTATGACCCAGAATGCAATACTAAATGCATCTATTTTATGGAATTTTACTGAAGAATGATCAACAGCTCTGACCTTGAACAAAAGGTCAGTAAACATGTTGTTATTTGATTAATAGTAAAACTAAACCCAACTTAAATATGACTCACTATTTGACACAACTTTAAAATAGAGTCATAGGCCAAAAGTTTAAGCACATTATAGATTCCATATACATAATTCCGTAACATATGATCGAGTGGTGTAGGTCTCATTGTTAATAACAAAAGGTTGAATTACATTTTTGTAAGTAGTCTGGAGCAAGACCATGGTCCATTGTAGATAAGTAAGCTTATTTCGAGCTCTCTCTCCTCATTAACAAATAATCTTTACTTCTGTGATATGACTGACACAAGGAATGGAAGACAATAAACAGATAAAGGCACAAATTTGATACTACCTGTCATGATTAGTTCAGACGTTCTTCTTTCTATCACTGATTTTTCTTTTATGAGAATCAAACAATGGAGTAGCCTGTGGTTAAACAGTATGATTCAACAAAATGCTCATTCAATAAAATAAACACTCTTCACTTATCCCCAAGTACATTGTTTATTGTCACCATAACGGCAACGAAAACAAACCTGCAGGAGAGCTGCTGTTGTGCTTTTAGGTTATCAGTTTGTACATGAAATTAATACATCAATGGCAAAGAAAACAAACTATATGATGGCTGCTGTTGTACTAGGTTATTAATTTGTACATGAGCATTTATCTTCAAAAAGTTTATGTGTGAACCTTTTTGCATCTAGGTTGACTTTTTGCAACCATTTGTGATTAAAAAACTGTAACAAACAACTGCTACTTTGATAACGAATAAAAAATAGTACAGTTTAAATCAACATAAAGACACAAAATCTTAATAACACACTCTCTCTCACATGCACACATATACCTGAGACTAACATGCATTTATGTAGTGACACTGCCCATGCACACATATATTATTAAGTGCATGAATGCTTTTTATTTTCTTCACAACATACAGAAATTCAGTATGATAATGAACTTAACTTCATTATTGTCTTTATATTTCTGGAACAGTGCATGGTCAGTTAGCTTCTATCAATAAATTTTGTTTTTGTATGTTCATGCAGCAACTGCCAGAACTATGCCTTCTTAAGTTTTACTTACCCCTCTATAGTACTGTGATTGGATGTCAAAAGAAATTGTACATTATGTTAATGAAAACTCATGCATGGGGTAACTATTGGAACTCGTACGATTTTGTTTCGCTTCATTCAGGTGTGAATGCAATTTTTTTATTAACTTGTTCGATGTTTATCATTCTTTTCATAGTAGGAAGTACAATATCGCCAACTTAAAAAAAAATCGCTATCATATGATCATTAAAAAAATAAATCGTGTGAATTGCAACTGAAATAAGGACATGAATGCATCTGTAGATTCTGATAACATAGTATTCAATAAATTTAAAAAGAAGGGACTTTAAATTTAGATTCATTACACAAAATACAGTATTAATAAAGTTCATGAGGCATTTTTTTGGCATGATGTTAATATTATCTAAAATTTGATTTGGCATTATGTATCACACATTATCTTCATTAGAACTAGCAAATGTTTATAAATAACTGAATTATCACGTTTTTTCAATATCAAAGAGAAAATATTTTGCTTCCAAAAGAGATAACAACCTAGATAAATCAGTGCCTCTCTTTCGCTCTCTCAATGAACCTCATCAGCGCATGCTGCTGGGGTTATAAACATTACACCATGCACATTTTAAGGAGACCATGTCCACTCCGCAGTGGTTATCGGATGTGACTGCAAGAAACCGAGGTGTGCTGAGCTATTCTCCATGAGAAGCCATGGCAATTTCATAAGGACGCGCAAAGAGATGGTGGAGGGGTTTTTCTTAATCCTCTCCACTCCCACCACGAAGCATGGAGAAACGAAAAATCTCGTGAGATGTACTGTCTAGTCACCCATACTTACACTGAGCTGTACTGTCTAGTCACCCATACTTACACATCAACTATTTAATTTGCAAGATACGTGGAGCCACCATTTGTTTACCAGTAGGGTGCCCATCACTATAACTGTATTTGTTTTTTTATCAGACTAAACCAGGATCATATTAGTGATGAAAGCAAACTTATGATGTAATTAGGCATTGTGGAAAATGGACCTTACTTACTGAGTAGTTAACTATCAAAACAAGCTGGGCTTCACAAACCTTTGTAGATTTGATAGTGCCTGTGGCAAGCTGAAAGGCAGACTAATATGTGCATGTGTTAGGTCACGAAGTTTGTTGTATACAACTCTGGTGACCAAAACAGTCTGCTGTCCATGTTAGATAGGCATTCACTATATAAAGGACATGTATAAAAAGATTTTAATTGGAGATCCCTAAAGTGTCCATTATGAACCAATGTCTGCTATACAGAAATGTCTGCTAAGGCAGGTTACACTGTATGTGTACATTAATATGTACAAAAGTTCAATCATTATGGAGTACAAACATGTATAGTTTATGATATTCTTTTGGATAAGCAATTGCAGTATGTTAAAAATTGAAATGAGTAAATGCTGTTCGTCTTGATTGAATATACTAGTTGACTTGAACATCTGTTTGCATTTATTTTACACATTTGTGTAGTATCAATCTTTGAATGTTGATTTTTGGTGATTATACAGTGTAACTGTAAACAGACCTTTGGAAAAACAAGAGAATGCTCTGCCCATTAATTAGTTATACATGTATATTAATGATTTCTTTAAGATTTGTTTTTATTTCCTTGAAAAAAACAAGTGTTCCATGGAACCTGGGGTCTCATCTGCCTCCACCAATGTGGAACCTGAGGGTCTCATCTCTCATCTGCCTCCACCAATGTGGAAACCGGGGTCTCATCTGCATCCGTCCACAGATGTATCATCACTGAA
This sequence comes from Margaritifera margaritifera, assembly GCA_029931535.1. NCBI lineage: Eukaryota > Metazoa > Mollusca > Bivalvia > Unionida > Margaritiferidae > Margaritifera > Margaritifera margaritifera. Next base: position 219,358 of record JAQPZY010000952.1, read on the forward strand.
TCTGATTTGCAATGACCTTAACATAAAACTTAAATATTGCTGATGCCGACACCATTGCTGCTACAGAAGTGATTCTTATGTCTCACCATGTTGACACAGGTAAGAGAAAAATCACAAAATTGACAGAGAACTTTTAAGTATGTAGTGAAAATTTCATAAAAATTGAATGAGAAATGTTGAAATTGGAAATAGCTACAATTATAAATTGTATTCTGTCTGACCACCAAACTTAATATGTTAAGTCCAGATGTTGGTGGGTAGAACAATAAATCTTATATTACAATAGTAAATTTGAAAGGTGGGGGGGGGGGGAGGAGATTCTAATGTCTATCAGCCAATTCCCACAAGGAACTCACCCCTCCCAAAATCTTAATTGTAAACATGTCCCAAATTATACTAAAAACATGACACCCATGATAAACAACTGCCATTTGCATGGGCAATTCAGAGCGTCACCTGATGGAATGTCCCCTCTAGTAAAATATGCTTTCTGGAAGTTTCTATGACATCATAGCACATACAAGTGTGTTAGACGAATCCTAAATAGCTAATCAGAGATAAGAGGACATATGAAATTTCCCCCAAAATGCAACTGGCTGTCACTATCTTTGCAGGTGGAAGCACAAAATCTAGATTAATAGATTGATTTTTGAGGAATAATTTTATCTTAAAACCTTGACAGTAATCATGAAAAACTGCTTTAATAAACAAACAAAAATAGAACAAAAACAACCCTAAATAGCTTACACAGCAATGACAATGACTGCCAATCTTGAAGCCGAACATTGAGTGGTACAGCTGTATCTATCGATAGCACACTAACTTGGGACTCACCACTTGATGTACAAGTAACCAAGAATCTTGCTAATTAATATTCTTCAGAAAGAAACAATCAGCACTAACTACTGAATTTGAAAGCTTTAAATATACATATATTAATGTCCAGTTATTCCCAACCAGCCGTATAGGATTACTGTCTGCCGGTGGCATGCTGTTATGTTTACAGCACATTGTACAAAGTAACAAGAAACAGGTATATTGAGTTTTAGTTCACAAGTATGCACTATAAGGGAAGAGATAATCTACATCCATGAATGCAAAATCTGGACCTCTGGAGCAATTCAGAACATTTTAATTACTGTTTTTTTCTCTGGTATGACAGAAATACTTGCTGTCATACCTGAGAATAAGATACCTAGGTAGGTACGACAGAATACTTGCTGTCATACCTGAGAATAAGATACCTAGGTAGGTACGACAGAAATACTTGCTGTCATACCTGAGAATAAGATACCTAGGTAGGTACGACAGAAATACTTGCTGTCATACCTGAGAATAAGATACCTAGGTAGGTACGACAGAAATACTTGCTGTCATACCTGAGAATAAGATACCTAGGTAGGTATGACAGAAATACTTGCTGTCATACCTGAGAATAAGATACCTAGGTAGGAAAGTTTCTTTCAGTGTATGATATACATCAAACTTGTTTTGCACATGATATCTACATGTATATGTGGAGGAGCTAAATTCAGCAGTAGTAATTTTGTTTTAACACCATTCAACAAGTGACATAATTTCCAGTCATGGCAGGCTTGGCAATATTGGCTGTCATATCTGAGACATTACTTTGCAGTGCTTTGGAATGTCAAATATTCACACTTAGCTGGGTATTTAGATCCATCGAGCAACTGGAGTTTTAAATATTCACACTTAGCTGGGTGGTTACATTAACTGGGCAACTGAAATATCAAATATTCCCACTTAGCTCGGTGGTTTGATCCATCGGGCAATTGGAATGTCAAATATTCCCACTTAGCTGGGTGGTTAAATCCATTGGGCAATTGGAATGTCAAATATTCACACTTATCTGGGTGGTTAGATCCATCAGGCAATTGGAATGTCAAATATTCCCACTTAGCTGGGTGGTTAAATCCATTGGGCAATTGGAATGTCAAATATTCACACTTATCTGGGTGGTTAGATCCATCAGGCAATTGGAATGTCAAATATTCACACTTAGCTGGGTGGTTAAATCCATTTGGCAATTGGAATGTCAAATATTCACACTTAGCTGGGTGGTTAGATTCATCAGGCAATTGGAATGTCAAATATTCACACTTAGCTGGGTGGTTAGATCCATTGGGCAAATGAATGTCTGTTATGCAGTAGCTGATTGACAGTTAAATAGTTTATGAAGCTGAATTATTTTGATGTAAATGAGCTGACATGAAATGAGATTTCTGTTATCTTTATTTCCAAGCTATAGCAGGGGATATTGTAATACTCTCTGCCTGCCTGTCTGTCTGTCCATTACCACATCTAAATACTCTATAATTATGGGTGTCCTGAGGGTAACCATTTGCAAGAGAGAGTTATCCATGGCTCCCTCCCCTAGGGTAAATGGATGGAGGTCAAAGGTCAGATGTACAAAAACATTTAAATTACAATGACATTTTCAAAGATTTTTTTGGACCAAATTTTAAATATGCAGTCATAGCAGGAAGGTGCATCATATATGTAACATATATTGAATTATGACCCATGGGTCACTGTCTGGGGGGTGGGAGTGAGTACAGCGGGGAGGGTATGCGAGTGTGTGTGTTGGAACATACAATACAATCATTGGGGATTTGTGATGGTGAGTCATTACAGTGCTGTTGCTGTTGCATGTTATTAACTTAACAATTTAAGTTGCTGTATGATTTGCACAGAAAAATAATAACTTCTTCATTTTAATTAGCTACTAGGATAAATTCTTGGAATTTTGAAATGTCTGTGAAATGTGTACATCTTGACATACATGAAATTCAGTTACTAATCTTGAACATCAAAGGTCACTCTGGTTTAAACATAATCCATTTGGAGCAAATAAAATATGGACTGCTGAGCCAGTCAAAGGGTAAAACAATAATTACATCTGGATCAAAATCCCCATTAAGCTCATCTATCTCTTCTGCCGTCAACTGGGCCAAAAGTTCATCGATGTTTTCAAGATCAATGTCTGGAAACTCTGATTTCAATTGCACTGGAAATCCGGTCGTCATGATGAAACCCTTCTTCTGTTACCTGAAATGTACATGGCAGGTATTATATTCATGTTCATTAATTCGGTGCAAGAAAGTTCTCTCCCTCCATGGTGCCCATACTGTGCATAAAAAAAGACCTCACACCAGAATATAAAGATAAAAGATCGTTATAGTTAAGTTTAGACTGCTACAATTTCCTTGATAACTAAAATAACAGTGACCTGAAAAGTGGACACAATTACAGTATTTCAGCAAACAAGAAAATTGTCAAAAACAGTGCTGTAGTCTGATTCTACAATGAGTGATTTAAAGCATGTAATGATGGAAAAGTGAGTACTTATTGCAGAAATGAACAAATCCACAATCTGAGTGCCCGTGATAATGACTGCATTTCTTGAATAAACAATTACCCCATTTTTCGACCTGATAGGGACATTGGGCCAGATTTTTTCCGTTTCTGGAATGAACATTGCTACCCTATTTGATGTAATTATCGACAGTTAAGTGGATTAGAGGGATGGATAGAACAACAATCGCAAGAATAGTATCTTAAGTCTGCTATAGACTGAGTGGAGCCTGTCTTAGAGTATTGCATCTGCTCCTGTGCTGAGTACAGCCAGTCTTAGAGTACTGTATCTGCTCATCTGCTGACATCAACCTATCTTAAGAGTCCAGTATTCTCAGAGATGCCGAAATCAGTGTAAAAATATGCACACTTTTAATTTTGGACACATGAAAATTCCAATAGCTCAGTCCTTGGTACACAAATTTTTGTCAGCGAACTTCTCTTTTATTTGATCTCTTTCTACAAAGTATCAATCATGTAGTGTGTGGGATCATACAGAGTTTTAGGTAATTGTAAAGGGATTAGGTCAAGCCACATAGGGTAGATCTTAACAGATAAGGAGACTAAGACACTTGTTAATCAATTTTCAGTATCTAATTATTGTTTTGATCAAAATACTGATTACACTCATGTATGCTGACACCTCACTTTGATAAGCACCACTCTGCACACTTTCATTCCACTGTATTTTAAATCCTTCTACAATGTTTGGAACACTTGCATTTTATCATATGCCGTATTTAGAAAAATAGTACAAAGATTTTTAGGCTTATTTTGTTTGTCACAGAAATATGAGCTCCCATGTTAATTGTCGAAAGTTGTCATAAAATCAGCAGTTTTTCGGTATCATGTAATTTCATTTTTTGAGTGATTATCACGTGCACTTTCCCGACTTTAAATAATTTCTTTGGTGCTAAGTGCAAGGCTGTATATAAGCCTGTTTTAGCTGAAGTGTTGCTGGTTTCACCTATAATGGCAGTGGCTTGTGAGTGAGGTTTCTCATCACATAATCATATCGAGGCAAATGGTTGTGGACGTTTAAAACAGAAAACTGAAATGAAATTGATGGGGATGATGAAGGAAGATCAAAACTTGAGGATTTTGATCCTTAACCTGCAGTGGAGAAGTTTGGTAAAGCTTGTTTAAGAAAAAGTGAATGTAGTATCCTGTGTTTTTTAAAGATGAAATGGAAAAAAAAGTGAATGGAATAAGGTCATTTGTTTCTTCTTTCACTGTCTTGGCAAATTTATTGATCTGAAATGGAATTAAGCTAATTAAATAATTAATATAGAAAAGAAACTGTAATCTCTCATTTGATTCCTTCAAGCTACATATAAAATTAAAGAATGGCAAGGTAAAGCCATTGAGAATTGTTATAATTGTAACATCACAATCACAATTATCAGAGTTCTCAAATGCCTTAGATTTTCATTCTTTTATTATAATACTATTTCACGATGAATGAGCATTAGCAATCTGATGACTTTTTATATTGGTGATGCAACAATACACACATAATGTTTGGAGTTATTGTAAGGAAAAATGGTTTCGTTTTTGGAACTCCTTATTTTAAGGGTGGGACTACAATGTTTTTCAAGGAAGGAGTCCTCGACTGCAACTTTAAAAATCCTATGGAGAACACTGTTAAAGTACTGCATCTGCTCATGTACTGAGTGGAGCCTGTTTTTGAGTACTGCATCTGCTCATGTACTGAGTGGAGACTCTTTGAGTACTGCATCTGCTCATGTACTGAGTGGAGCCTGTAAGAGTACTGCATCTGCTCATGTTCTAAGTAAGCCTATCTTCAAGTACTTCATCTGCTCATGTACTGAGCAGAGCCTTTCTTCGAGTTGTTGTTGTTGCTGTTGCTGTTGTTGTTGTTGTTGTGGGGTTTAACACCATTTTCAGCACATGATAGACAATACATGGTGACCAGTATATTTGGTGCAGGAAGAACCTGGGAAGAATCAATGACCCATGAAAAGCTACTGGCAAGATTTCTCACATATCCATGTTGGTCGAGCCAAGACTCAAACTCATGCAGACAGAGGTGAGATGTGTGAGTGATGTGTAAAGGTGAGCGCTTTAGACCACTCGGCCATAAGACACTTCCTTTCTTCGAGAACTGCATACATGTATGCTCATGTACTTAGTGAAGCCTGTCTTAGAGTTCTGCTCATGTATAACATATACACAAGTTGTGAACAGTGATATGTTGTATGTTTTATAAGACATTCAAAATTAAGCTACATTCCCTAACAAATCTTTGGACCAATTTATCACTGATGTGACAAGTACATTGTTTGTAACAACTATGTAAAAATGATTGTCTTAACATGAAAATCCACCCAGATGATCAAGTTCAATTCATTTAGTTTTTGGTAAAACCCCTGTGTTGCAGACAAAACATAGTATTAATTATACTTGTGACGTGGAGATTTTGAAAATGGTTCTCACTTTCCTGATATTGTAACATATTGTGAAAGGCTGCAACATTTACTAAACATTACGCAATATACAATAACTGAAACGATACCATTTAATTGTACTGATTCAAAACTCAGCCTTCCCTTGATTGCCATGTTAGGTTTACAGCTTACAGCTGACAGATGTTTATATGTAAGCCATTGATAATGTGCATGATGTAACTCGCTCAACCTGTCCTTTAATTTGCTGGGCATTATTTACCGCTTATTATGACATTTATTAAATATACAGATTCTGACAGCCATAGGATCATCGTGATCTTGTTTTGTACTGTAGAACCAATGAAAAAACTGAAAGCTTGCTATGCCATTATTTCAATGTATAATTTTTTGCTTAAAAAACAAATCTTGGCACAAATTTTAAAACTGTGAGTGATTGTTGATACACAGGTCTAACTGCTATCAGCTAATGTAGGTAAGACAATATGATTAATCAATAAGGTAATAAATCTTGAAAAATTTGCCACAGTATGTAATGGTGAGCAAAATGATCAAATGCATGCCGTGATCCAACACTTTATATCTAACCTTAATGTATATTCATCCAATGCAACCTTACCCCTAATGTATTACAATTGTCAGCATTAATAGGCTGCACATGGTATAAATTGGAATCCAAGACCTATCAAACATTGATACATCTACTAATTGGTAAAGCATAGTTGTGGAACAGTCAACACTGGACTGGTGCATATGTTGTACCACACAAAAGTGTTTCTTGATATGTTTGTGTGCAAACCAGTCAGCTCCATATGCTTCATTAGCTGCAATAATATCCTAATTAAAAAATGGTTGGCTAAGTACTCTTGGTAAATGTGTGTGACTGTATCTGATTAATGTTTCCAAAATTTGCTCAAAGCCCTGCCTATGCTCATTTGCATAAGAAAGTATTTTTTTAGTGGCTTATAAAAATACAAGTTGACAGACTTATCAATTAAACTAAAAAAAAGGCCAAATTCAAAACTGAAACAAGATCAAAGCAGTAGATTCTTTTATATTTTGGCTCAAAATTACTATACATATATTACCTATATTTTAGTCTTGGTTGTGGGAACATTTCCCAGCATGTTGACCCACATTATGTAACATGATACAATTACTCACACAAGACCCTCTCAATGACCATGGCTAATATTAGATAAGTGCATGTAGGTGCAAAGCAAGGTTGATTGACATGTCAGAAAGATCTACTGCATGTGCAGCCCCCTGATGAACTGATGATGCAGATAATAAAAGTGGGTTACCAAACGTGATCTACAACCAGATGTGTGTGAGAGCATATGGTTTTATAATGATATGTACAATTGCCAGTCTTTTCTTCAGGATTTTCATACCAAGGGGGAATTTCCCTTCAGGCATTTTCATAAGGAATTTCAATTGCTATGGAACAGTTTTTATATGAGAACAGTATAGTGTTCTGTGTAAGATCCGTTATAGTATGTTTTAACAAATCTGTGTGTAATAAATAAGTCGGAATGAATAATGATAAAACTTGCAGTTGTTTATCTCCATCATTGGAACTGTGGAATTGATCAAGTGTTACTACAATGAAGGGTTAAACTTAACAATGATTTTTCCATTGGCCAGCATGGCCAGCTCACATGGAAATCAACTGGCCCTGCAGACAATCAACTGACCCTCCAAAAAAAATAAGAATAACGACTTCAGAAAAATTTTCAGCAGCTGTCAGTATTAACTGGCCCTTTTCCAAACCCACAGGATAAGGGCCTGCAGGGCAGTGTCTAAATTGACCACTGCAGGGCTCGAAATTAGCGGCAGTCCGCTAGCCCGAGGCTACTAGATTTCCTGTCGGACTAGTAACTTTCATAATGTAATAGTCCGGTGGGCTAGTAAGTTTCGGTTATCAACAGTCAGCGTTTGTTTACGCCTCTCCCTAATAAAGACTTGACTTCAGCAGATGTTCTGTAGAATCAAGGCAGTGACCATTGTAAACACAGTCATAAAATATTAGCATCAGAAGATAAAGTCAATTTCTGCCTCGGAAAGGTGCGTTTCTATAACAAGAAGCCATCCGATTTTGCGCATTTCGCTTAACAGCGCCAATTATGGTCCTGTCATTAACAGCGGAAGTTTGGTAATTGATCCTAATTAATCTGATAACGTATGAAATGAAAAATGACGTGGAAATAGTCAAATGTTAGTTGTTAAGAGATTTTTATTTCCAACAAATTTATGGCATTCTACAACTTTATATGCGGAAAGTTATTCAGATTTAAAATCTCTCCCCTCAACCATAAATAAAAACAATTTTGTTTCTTGTGTTTCTTTTGGATCATCTGATTGCAACACACACTGTTATAGAGGGGCTGAACTTCACTATATTAGACATGGATAGTGAAGCGATCGTACTTTTGTTTTACTTATTTCTTTTTCTCTTCATTTTTCTATTGCACATTATATATAATATATAAAATTGAGAATAACCTGTTTTAAAGCATCTCTATCTTTCTCTCCCACACGCACGGATACAACATGGAATCCAAATCATAAGTTCGGTAAGAGTTTACGTATTCCCTGATTGCCAAGCTTTCTGCAGTTAGCGACCTCATCGTTCACACCAAGTCATAAAGATGTGTCTTCCGTGAAAGATTTTTAATGATTCTGATAATGTTTAGAAAATTTTTTCACCAAAGTTAACATTTAAAAAGTAACGCTAGAATGCTTATTAATTATAACCAAATTTTACTTTTTCGGTGCATGATACGATCACAGGGGCTCGTATTGTTGCTTACAACTTATCTATCAGTCATACATGTACTATATAATATAGTAGTATTATATAGTACATGTATGACTGATAGATAAGTTGTAAGCAACAATACGAGCCCCTGTGGATACGATGACATTTTTAGGAAATATTCTGAAAATATTAAAATTTGACCATTTATAAATCTACACATTTGGAAAAGTTCATAAAAGTAAGAAAATTAATACGAAAACTGTGTTAGACGTAGCGTCATGGAGCAAAAAGCACGAACGAATATTCCCCTTGTGTTCCAGAGTCAAGTACGTTTGCGTGTGTGTGCGTGCTGGTATGACACTTTATCCACTCGACTACAGTAACAAACTACAAACTACAATGTAGTATACCACACACAGAAACACGACAAAAACTATTTAAAGAAATTAGTTTGTATGTTTGTTTGTTTAATTTTTTTTTTTTTTTGGCTCACTAGCCAAACGCTTAAACAGTCACAAACGGGAAACTGCATATTTTACATTTGCATCTAAATAATTATAAGAATTAGATCAATGTTACGATTACGTTACTGACACATCATTTCCATATAACTACTTTTTTCTATGATGATAAAAATAGTTTTTATATTTTTCCCTTACAAGAACGAACGAATACATTGAGGTCAGATTAATTAAGGACAATTACCAAACTTCCGCTGTTAATGATGAGACCATAATTGGAGCTGTTAAGTACAACGCGCCGAGTCAGATGGCTTCGTTTGCTAGGAACACACCTTTTCCAAGCTGAAACCAACATTACCGTCTGATGCTAATATTTTATAACAGTGTTTACAATGGCCACTGCTTTGATCCTGCAGAACATCCACTGAAGTCAAGTCTTTATTAGGGAGAGGCCATTTAATTTTAAGGGGGGGGGGGTGGGGGGGCAGAAGCACATGCTTTGAAACATGTTTCTTGCTCTGATTTTGTTATATAAATGACACTGTGCCATTCCTTTTCTTACTTTAAATAATCCGCATCAGCTATACTGTAACACCTCGTATTTCAAAACGAGGCACAATTCCCTCCTTGCAAGACTGGCAAAATGTGGCGTTTTATAGAAGGTGTTCAGCCACCGGAAAAAAACCAAAAGTTGAATGAAAATGACATAAAAGAGAGGAACAACTGTTATGATAGGGAAAAGCGTAATCAAACGTTTCAGAAGACATGGTCAAAAGACAGGGAATGGCTGAATTATGATGAGGAGAAGAACGTTATGCGGTATTATTGGGGTACGGAATTCGCAAAAACAAACACAGAAAACATCCAGACGGGTAAGGAGACCAGAACAAACCCCATATGGACCTAGAGTGCAGGTGGAGGACAAGAAAGGAGACCTGGATCCCTTTCTGGAATTGGATCCAGATTATCTTGAGAAACAAGGAATGCGAATTGACTGATTGATGATTTGAAGCAAGATTTATACTTCTGTACTTCTGCATTTCATATGATAATGCTATTTATGAAATAAAATTGTTGTTAATCTCAATACGAGTGTGTGACATTGTTTTGTGGACAGGACTAGTAAAGATTTGGCAGGACTAGTAAATTTCTCAGTATACTAGTCCTTCTGGCTACAAAGAAATTTGTGTTAAATTCGAGCCCTGCACTGCAATGTCATTACATCGATTGCAAGAGATTACCACTGAATACCAAACACTGTATGTCAACCACTGTACTGCCTCACCAAGTACAGTTGATAGAACATTTCTGATATCAATAAAAAAAAGTGTCTAATCGCTTACATGTAATTGCAAAAAGTCACCTAATAAACGATTGATCATTGCCATTGATCTAGAAGCACACATTTCGCCAGAACGAGTTTTGCTAATATTAAAGAATGTTACAGGTTTTGTTATACTCATAGCAAATCAACTGTGCACAATTTGTGCACACTTGCCCATTTTTAAGGGAGACTTTTTCATTAAATTTAGGTGGGATTCATGCAGTTGTGCATCCTGAAGAAAACACTGCAATGCATTTTCTTAGTAATACACACAATCTGCAACATGGTGTGCATGTTTTCTTGTTCATCATTAATATGTAAGAACAAACATCATGTTACATGTATATTCAGTGAACATCCTTATGGTTATGTACCTAGATATACATCTGAATACATCTATTAAGCCCAATTCTTTGAAATGATATGCAATGATAAATGAACACAAACAATATCTGTAAGAAAGGTTAAATTAATTTTTGCAGCTTTGTATTTAACATTTGGTAATTCAACAACATATGAGTAATGAAACAAGTTTCATATTTTCTGAACGAGGTACCGGTATATAACCTATTGATGCCAACATACTAGTGTCATAAACAAAATAACAAATGGGATAAGAAAAGTAAGGGTATTAATTTTAAAATAAGAAAAATTTTGTCCTTATACTCTGGACAAGAATGCTACAAAATGCTATACTATGTACCTGGCTTGGTAAACTAAGATACTGTAGGTTGGTCACTGTGGCATACTGTACTAATTACTTATGAATATTAGTTCTTAAAATGACTTAAATCATGAAGTTTCATTACTGCAAAAGTATTAGCATCAGAGAAATGGAGCTGAATCCACCAGATTAATGTAATTGTGGGCACATGAAAAGTATGACAACGTGACCCACTTTTACGAGTGGGCAGTATTCCTAAATATAAATAAACCCAACATGTGCCATGACTACATGCAAAAGTTTAAGAGAAATGAAACTAAAATGTCATGACTACATGCAAAAGTTTAAGAGAAATGAAACTAAAATATCATGACTACACGCAAATGTTTAAGAGAAATGAAACTAAAATGCCATGACTACATGCAAAAGTTCAAGAGAAATGAAACTAAAATGCCATGACTACATGCAAAAGTTCATGAGAAATGAAACTAAAATGCCATGACTACATGCAAAAGTTCAAGAGAAATGAAACTAAAATGCCACGACTACATGCAAAAGTTCATGAGAAATGAAACTAAAAATGCACAAACTTTGTCTGATGCCTATGTTTAAAATAATGACAAGGACAACAATGTTGTCAGAAAGCAATACCTATGCCATACACATGATTTGCAAGCAAGACAAAAATTAGAGAAACAGATGGTCACTAAACTACATGTATGAGAAGTGCTTTACAGGGCACTTGCAATATGGTACATGTATATAATGAAAATACATGTAGGCTATGCATCATAGCTTGTCATAGCAAATCCCACCACCATTTATTACACATTTCCCTCTCCCCCAAACCTTTCTCCTTTTCCAGACAGTGGCCCAAGGGTCATAATCCTAAATCCGCAAAATATGTGTCATTCTGCTATACATGCATATAGGTATAATGTTTAATAAAAGAAAACTATTCTAGAATGTCCTTGTAATTGTTTTTTTTATTAATATGTGACATTTGACTCACCCCACTCCCCCATTTTTAGGGATCCTAGGGCAGAGGCAACAAAATTATACCCGTCTCACAGATGGTTACCACATGAACACCCATGTATCCATTTTGGTGAATTTTAATAGTTTAAGAGATAGAGACAGATGGATGGGCTGACAGATTAAAGATATCACAATATTCCCCCCCCCCCATAAAACACATGGATTAAAAAGCCCTATTACAAAAAAGATAAATCTTGTCTTTTCTGGATAATATCCAAAAAATTCCAAGCCTCCTGGATCATGATGCCATTTTAAAGGAGTCAGTAACCCCTTTACTCCTAAATATAAAACATCTTTAGGTAAAACCTACAATATTAACCTGACCTTATTTTAACTACATGCTGGCAGATTTGCATGTACAACATATAATACTAGCCTGACCTTGTGTTAACTACAATATTAACCTAACTACAATATTAAACTGACCTTATGTTAACTACAATATTAACCTGACCTTATGTTAACTACAATATTAACCTGACCTTATATTAAGTACAAAATTAACCTGACCTTATATTAACTACTGTAACAGTTGGCAGATTTGCAAGTAAAACCTACAATATTAACCTGACCTTATGTTAATTACAAGCAGGCATATTTGCAATTCAGTAACCCCACTGATTCTAAATATTAAACAGCATCTTGTGAGAGCACTTCCAATGTTAACCTGACTTGATATCAAGCATAAGCTCAGCCAAGCTGGCAGATCTACAAAGTGGCTACAACATCCAAACAACATGTGAGTGCCAAAAATTAGTACCTATGTACTCGTGTAAAAGCCAGGTTCAAATGCAAACAACATAGACCCTGATCTGCCAGTGCATAATGCGCCGGCAGATCAGGGTCATTGTTGTTTGTTCTACTGATTAGTCCTTATAAACTGCATAGATCCAGATCTGTCGGAGCATTATGCGATGGCAGATCTGAGTCTATGCAGTTTGCAGTTGGTATTAGCTTATACACGAGTATATATGGTAAACCTTGGTACAACAAATCTTAATAATCCATGGTGGCTCAGTGAATACAGCATTGGACTCGTGTCCAATAAGGGTACAGGTTTGATTTTCACCATTTGATAAGCTACCATGGTGTGTACTTGGGCAAGGTGCACTGTACTCTGCTTGCCTTGGTACAATATACTGTAACTTTAAAATACTGCTGTACCATAAAATACCAAACCAAACCAAATAAAGAATCTTGTTGTTTACACACAAAAACACATCTATCTTTGCTGGCTTGTATCCAATAATTTCTAGGCCTTTGGAATGTGGCAATCTGAACATCTAAGAAGAGTGCATGTTACTGAGAGTTGACCCTGCTTACAAAACCTTTAGTTTCTGGTCCTGACTCTGTTTTCAAAAGTTTGGGTCTACAGTTATCAATACAATGGATTCCCAGGTTTAGGAGAAATGTGGCCCTGAACTTCTCTTAACAAAATATTATAGACAGCTCTACTAAAACTGAAGTAGTAATTACAGTCTTCAAGGATGTAAGCACCAGCAAAGTTACACTCACTCTATACTCACTTCACACTGCCAGATGTATAAATAGTTAGTTGCAACATCCAAACGTGTTCCACAAATCAGTGAGATAAGTACATGCACATGTATATTTATCTGTGCCTGGCAGGATTTATCGTTTTTGCCTTTGCCACTACATATATATGCTACTGTCTTTAAGTGGCATGGTATCACTTCACACATGATGCAAATGCACCCATCAGGATTTTATTATTCATCACTGTGACCTAAGCTACACTCAGACAAATACCTTTACATTATTTATCACTGTTATGACTCTGTGGTCTAAGAAAAATGTAACAGAAAGAATGTGAAACCAACAAATCAAGTAAAAATCAACAAGCAATTTATTTCTAGATAATTAAAATGAAAATCAAAAGACACTTACAGTAACGTGAATTAAATCCAAATAATCCAATAATCCTAAAGGTCCTAATCACAAGTCCTAAATATAGACTGTTCCAAATGAATTTCAGTGTCCTTGAATGTCCGTGTATGCCAGCAGTCTTTAAATGCTGATGAGTCAAAATGAAGTACTCCAAAATATCTTTGAATAAGTTCACATAAATCCCCAAATCATCAATTCAAAATCCAAAAGTCTATCAGCACTGTAATCCAATGAATATTTTAAATAATTCCTCTCTCTGAATTTGGAATTATTTTTCACAACTGTAATGACTCTTTAAAGACTGACGTTAAGGTCGAAAAACTGAAAAATGTCCACTAAACATGGTATAGATAAAGATAGGTCACATGACAGAATGTTCTAGAAAATTATATGGTGTATGTGACTTTAAACACATAATTCTAAAGAAAATTCTAGTTTTATCTGTAAACAAAATCAACCCTGACCTCGAACTGAATCAACAACTTGTTTACCAAAACTGTCCTTGAACTCAAATACTAATATACATAACATTAAGGTTTGAACAAATATTAAAGTCAATAAACGTTTGTAATTTCCTGAAATATTTATAATATTTGGCAAAAAAAAAATATGTGTGTTTCCTATTGCACTGGTTTAAAATTAGGGTAGGCAGGTAGGTATTTTTTTTTTTAATAAACATTATAAATAAAAAAATATTTAAAGCGCTTTTAAGTACCAGGCAAAACTGGCTCAATTAGGTGCAAAAATCAATTTCAGCAATGTGATTTTGTTTATAATAAAAAAAATTTAAAAAATTGGGGGAGGGGGGGGAAGTGATAGGGTCGGCAACGTGAAACAGGGACAGTTGGCCGACTGGAAACACATATTTTTTCTTGTCCTTATATAAACATCACACATATAATGTAACAATCACTGTGACCTAAGCTACACTAACAAATACTTTAACATTATTCATCAATGTGAGCTACAAGTTACACTCTAACAAATACCATTACATTATTCATCACTGTGACCTTCAAGTTACACTATAACAAGTACCAAGTCAAGCTTTATCTAAACATACATTAATACTGCGTATCTGACAGAGTTAGCAAATTGTGCCTCAAGTATTTATGTTTTAAAATTCCAATCTTGCTCTTGTTGCTCTATCCATTTATGGCAGCCTCTATTAACGAGGCCACATCAATTAGAAAGAATAAGATGCAATAAGAATCCACAATCTTACTAATGAATCATGACTAGCATGAATCAACCAATCAGAAGCTACTATATGAATTCCCTTGCTTATTTCTGCTCCTTCAACTTTCAGTGGTTTGCATGCTGGACTTGTGATTGAAACAGTGTGGGTTTGAATCCTACCACAGCATCAGCCCGGGTTGGCTACCGTGGTGTGCACATGGGCAAAGCACTTAACTCCAAATGTCTTGTCACTAATTAACCTACTTGTGTAGCTGTGCCACCCCACCCCCCACCTCCACTTTACCATTCTTCATCTCTGATGATAAATAATTTTGTCTAGACTACCGGTATTTGTATTTTCTAAATAAATATGAACACATAGAATGTGTTAACATTTATTGCCAAGATTTTTAAAGCTTAATTTGAGAAATTTTATTAAGGCATTTATGAATCCGAGGAAGGATGCATGATAATACAGGGCAAGTACAGGGTGACCATACCTGTGGAAAGTGAGCATATTTGAGGCAGACTTGTCCATTTTGCAGATTTTTCTATTCATTTTGAAATTTTTAAAATTTCTTTAACATTATAGAAATTTCTAAGCACATTTGGCCAAATGCAAACATTTTCGATCTTGGGGATTAGATATTTAAATACACATAGATCGCACCCAATTGCAGATAAATTAAAATGCTACCGAAAATACAAACTGACCTTGTGCCCTGTCCTAAAATAAAATGGATTTTGCTAGCAGCTAAGGTGTAAAGAGTGTTTGGATTGTGGGTTTTCTGTGGATCTTTGCGTAAAACTTTGTGGAAATTTGTAGATACCATATAAACGGAGTTTTTAACTAACAGAGGTGTGACTCTAGCCTACATGTTAAAACTGTAGACTAGCGAAGGCCTTTATAAGGTTTGTTTAAGCATTCAGCTACATCTACATGTTACGGTGTTACATGTATTATTAGACCCATATCTGTTTCTACATCAAGTACATGTATTTGAAGTGTTCATGTCAATTTTGACAAGTCCACATGTCTGTCTATCTATTTGTAACTGTGTATCGCTCTAACTGCCGGTTGTTCAATATTTTGTTAATTTTGCTTTTACTTGATGATTTACCAAGCCAGAGACTTAAAAAGAAGAATTCTACAAGGTTTTTTTTTTCTTTCCCAATTTTGCAGGGTATCTCCTAAAAGAAGCATCATCTGAATCAATACTGTAACCCACAGGATAACTTTTGTTGCTAGGAAGTACACTTATTCCAGGGACTATGACGTAAGTTTATTGGGGCTGTGACTTAAGTTTATTGGGGCTGTGACATAAGTTTATCTTCAAGACATATGCAAGGTATCAGCAAAATGAGCAAAGACATAACATTCCAATCATGTAAAGTAATGTATATTTTCTATATAACAGTTCATATAGATGTATTTTACAATGTTGCAGTAACAAAAACATGAATTTTAAAACCTGATTTTTTCTCAGTCAAATCAGAGATGGAAGCAGTCACAAATATCCGCACTGAGCTTTGTTTCCCACCAACATTTAACCCACCACCACCATCCTAGAGGTTGCATCTAGGATCTGAAACATTTGTTGCCATCTACTTATCCTACGGAAACATCACACCAAATTTGATTATACTCCCCCACCCCACCCCAACCATCAACTGGTGTAGATGGAGTAAAGTTTACATGGAAAATTCATATCACCTAAGAAATGTGACTTCATACCCCCATGTCCTCCTTCCCTGGTGCTGGTGTCTATATCTAGGATAGAAACCTTTATTGTCATCAGCTTATCCTTGTGAAAACATACCAAATATGATTACCCTCCCTCAATCAGTGTACATGGAGTTTAGGTTACATGTACATGGAAACACTGATGGATGGACAGATGGAGAAATGAATGGATGAATGGACACAGATGGCTGGATAGACATGACCTATCACTGCATATCCTCAAAAAATGCAGATATAAAAATCACAAATTGGAGATTGACTCAGTTTATGTTGAAATGAGGGAGGCAAATTGCTAATTAAATTCCATATGCAACATCTGTGGCCCTTTTTAATTAATTCCATTTTATCTGCTTTCATTTATGTACTATTTGCACTTTGTCATACAGCACTGTTTGCTATTCAGCCCATTATAAAGCACTGTCTCTAGGTTACTTAACGATGGATAAAAACTGAGTAAAAACATTCAAGAAATTTATTGTTTCATTAATCTATGTCAAGAGGAAAAGATAAATTCGGACGATAATGATAAACAGGTCGGGTCAAAAGTTATTTACTACTTGTGTCTAAGCCAGTGGACCAAACAACATTTATGGCTTAAAGGAACATTTACATACTGGTAACACATTACTGTCTTCACTTAGGATTATGGTGAGTCAAAACTGTCCTAGTACAAGCTGTACACTGAATATTACAGATCAAACTCGGACACACTATGCAGTGATTAGTCTCTGGTATATATACCTGTACCAAATAAAAATGACTCCCTGATTTTGCAGTGAAAGAACCATATTTATTTACCCTATTTTACAGAATCTACAAGTCTTGGACAGTCAAATTAACTATTATTTGAACTAGACAAGAATGAAGAGGGCATTAATGTAGATCTTATTTCAGTGTCGGATCTCTCTGTAGTGAGAGTCCCTGCATCCAGGACCTCCAATTTCTGGTCCAGATTCTCAGTTTCGAAAATTTGGTCAACGTATGGGACCCTCAGTTTTTAGAGAAATGTGATCTGGACTTCCATCTTCAAAATCCGACAGAGAGCTGAGCGTGTCAATTGTATTTCTAATAAGTTTTTGTAAAAATGCTTTATTTTCATGGAAAAAAAAATTGTGTCTGATTTCTCGACTTATTCCCATTTTATCTAGCATAGTGGTCTATTTCAAGCTGGGAAATAAGCATGAAATCATTATATTTGAGAAGAAAATATATCTTTGCATGAAACAGTTATTCTAATTTGCTAATTTGTATTCTTTGGGTAAACTGGTACCATTGTAAAAGAAAAATCTGGACAAAAACCAGTGGGTGTCAGTGGGAACTTTGCCTTTTGGGCATGATTAGGGGAAATGACAGACTCTAAGGCAACTAGTGTGGACCCTGCTGGCCATAGTTTACAAATAATCAGCATCATTTGAACAAACTCTAAAATCATTCATGCCAGGGTGCTCTCTGTCTAATTTGGTCAAATTCTGTGCAGTTTCTTGAGAAGTCATTTTGGGGTTCATTTTTAGCAATGGTGGCCATATTTCATGGTGGATTAGCACAATTAAATAAAATTGAAAGCCATCTATTCCAGGATTGTTTCTATCAAATTTCATAAAATTTTGTTGAGTGGTTTGTGTTGAAATAACTTTTTGTCTATTTTAGTGTTGGTGTCCATATTTTTTGGTGGTTAGACATCATTTGAACAAATTTGAAATACCTTCATGCCAGGATGCTTTATGTCAAATTTGGTCAGATTCTGTTGAGCAATTTCTAATATGGTGAGTTCAGAAACTTGGTTTTTATTTTATCAGACCCTTCTTTGGTGGTGATCTATCAGAGCCAAGTGAGAGAACAAATAATGCAATGATCGACATAAATTAGATTAATGCTTATTTGTATTGTTCCTTCACCGAGTTGAGGCTGATGTAAAAAAATATTTGTATAAAATAACTGCAGCAAGTTTATTCTCTACAATCTCTGTGATTTAAGATTTAACCAGAAATTGCTGAATTAAACAAGTCCAGTTTTCTCAAAGCTATGGATAATTAGATCCGATCTCTCAGGCATTTTCTAAAAGCTGCTATTATCCATTTAACATGAATTGGTTGACATTTCAATGTTCGAAGGTTCATTGATGAAGTGCACTGATCTTAATAAGTGGCATCTTCCTTTTCCCCTCATGCTTTCTATGGATGCCCCGGATGGCCAAGTGGTCTAAGGCACTTGCCTTTACAGATCACTCACTCATCTGACCTTTGTCTGCATGAGTTCAAGTCTCAGTTAGACCTGTGTGGGTATGTAAGAGAGCTTGCCATAAGCTTCCCATGGGTCAGTGGTTCTTCTGTGTTCTTCCTCCACCAAATATTCTGGTCGCCATGTAAAGCCTATCATGTGCTGAAAAAATGGTGTTAAACCCAACAACAACAACATCATGATTTCTATCACCTGTTTTGCATATCAGTGGAAATGTCAATTAAGTTCTTCTTGGTGGTATTTGCTTACTGCTACATCAAATAGTTGGAGTTTGTCCATATACTAGGCAGGCAAAAATAAAGGTGTGATTATATTATGACAAAGTTTTGATAGTATTTTGTGTTAATCATCTGAGATGAAAATATGTCAAAACAGAAGTTTAGAGTGACTGTTTGAACATTGTAAGTTGTGAGCTTTCTACACTCACTCACACAGAGCCCCACCTACCTACCCCACTAGCAATTCTCTCTCCCACCCCCACCCATTACAGCACCATATCCCCGTGCATACATGTGACAAAACAGAGAAGTCAGGTTAGGACAAACCGGGACATTTGCAAAATTTGGTAGGGTGTTTTTACTTCAAAAGATGGAGGATTTTCAATGAGAAATTGATTCCAACCAGTGAAATTCCTGTTTTCATGCATCATTGAATTTCATGTGATATTTCGGTTGTTTAGATTTTAGACTTTTAGTATTGGGAGATAATGCATGCTTAGATATCTCATCAAACTTTAAATACTGAAGCCAAACCGACCCTGTGTTGTCCTGATTGAGCTCTTTTTTAATCCAACCATAATCAATTAATCTCTTTAATCGTTTCAGAATGACTTCTGATCACACATAGTATAATCCATGTTGAAAAACTTCAAACACTGAAGCCAGCCGACCCTGCCAACAGAATCAAAGGGATGTTTATTGTTTTATGCTGCTTGAAATTAGCAACTAAAATGTCTTGCCCTGCTTAAGGCACTTTACAGTCATGTGATCACAGGCAGTATTACCGTAAATAATACTACACTGGAAGTAAGGTGTGAAAAAAGATGGAAAAACATAACAATTTTCAATAATAATTTTGTGCACAGGGGAGATTTCAGTGAGTGACTGGAAATACCCCTCATCTCGAGAGGAAAACCCTCCCATCCGGGAAGTTCACATGTATGCCAGTGTTTTAATGCCACAGTAAAAATCATGCCCATCACCAATTCTTGTTCAACATCTGAACTTAGATATAGGACTGTCAGGGGACATAACTCTTTCTAGCTTTCCAATTTCTCTTGTCGCTTAGGTTCCTGAACAGTGGTCTGCTCATACGCAGGGCTGAGCAAATTTTTTTTTTGAACCACTAGTCCAGGACAAGTGGTTTCAGAAAATTCACTAGTCCCACCTTGCTCTTCACTAGTCCCACCTTACTCTTCACTGGTCCCACCTTACTTTTCACTGGTCCCAAAATGGTAATCACTTGCCAAGATTTGATGAGATGTATGTACTTAATCCATAGAAAATACAAATGAAATAATATACAACATAATTATTTCTTAAAAGAATTTAATTTTTCAAAAACATTGGTTGTTATACATTTGGCTTCTTCAGGTTCATGTATATATGTTTTAGCTGATGGATTTGAAAACATGTCCATGTATATGTCTGCCACCTGCACCAGCACTCTGTCTCTTAGTAGTGTCATATTTGACATTTTTTGCCATCACAGATTGTTGCTTATGTCTCTTTGGAGAAATAGCTACCGCACACTCAGTATCAGTCTTACGTTTTATCCCTCCACTTTCAAACAAATTTTCCTTCTCCGAATCGCCGTTATTACCTTCCTTGCGAAAATAATTTAGCAAACTCATTTTATCCACAGAGTAACTATCAGCTTGCTTGACAACTACTTCTAAAGTGATCATAACATATATTTTCTCTTTTAAATACGAACAGAGACAGATCATTGATTAGTGTAATTGTTTCGCTTCAAACGCAATATCGCACGTGGAAGTTAATCATCTGTATAATCAATTAAAAATTAAAGAATCATTACTGTCATTTAATCAGTTCATAAAAGAAACCAACACTGATGTCGGTAAAGTACCTTTTATTAATTTAATTACACTGACTCGCTGGATTAAAATCATCGTGATAATCTGGCTTGAGTAAACTCAATGCAACAAAGCCGCTTAAAACACTACTAATTGATCATACTGGCTTTCTTTTGTTTGACGTGTTTTGATTTGCCGATAATTTGGTCGCTTAGCCCAATATGCAGTCAAGAGGTAACAGGATGTAAATGTATATACAAAGAGGGGTAGAATCAAGTACATGTATTCAGTACGCCCGGAGGGCATGATTGGCCAAATAAAGGTAGATATAGTGATTATAGCACAAAAATAAGGACTAGCCCGACTTTTTTAAAAAGCACTTGTCCCGGACTAGCGACTTGGAAAATTTTACTTGCCCGACTTCAAAAATGACTAGTCCGGGACGTCGGGCTATGGGAATTGCTCTTCCCTGATACGGTATATTTTCATACAAATTTTGACATATTTGAATGCATAAACATTGGAACCTGACAGAATAAACATCAGGACACACATTTATGACATTAAGCATTAAGATTGAGAACAAAGTAATTTTTAGTAGAATTGAAACTTTCACAATTTTTATTTCCACATACACCACTCCCTCAATAACTCATGCCCATATAACTCACGAACCCTATTTGTTGAACATGAAGAAAATCTTAACCGAAATTGGTAAAAGAAACGTTGATATATCGCTTGTTTTATCATCAAAAAACGGTTGTTAGTACCCAGAAATTTGAGTCAACATCATGAAATTCTCAGCTTTTAATAAGATGGGATATATTTTGTTAAATGTTCTTTGCAAGCAACATTCACACTGTACACTGTAATTAACAATATTTGATGAAATTTTGATAAATGAAGATATCTCTAATGCCTACTGGTGGCAACACTTAAATAAATAAATACCAATTAAATATGTTTTGTCAAGTGAAATTCATGTTTTAGTTGTATCTTTTAATTCGCTTTCAGTGTAATCATCATAAATCAATATGCCCTTTTGCATTAAAATGTGAAAAATGTCAATCTACCATCACAGCTATGTCCATGAGGTTTCTGTCAGAACCTAATTAAGTGCCGACTACATTTTGATCTCCAACTTGTGTAAGTATTTGTTGTATAGTTACACTCAATTAAAAGCAGACCCTTTTTTTGCATTATCACATTAATAAACGGGGTGGAATAAAAGAAAAGTTAAAAAGGCATGCAAATCCTACCTGTGTAAGAGCTAGCGGTTGTGTGTAAGATCAACTCATTTCAGTTTATCAATCGAATGCTGGTATAAATATTATTATGTAAATAAGATAATTAAAGTACCTTATATTAGGATACTCATTCACAAATGTGATCAAAGATAGCACGGCAACCAAGTGAAACGAGTACTTGGCAAAGAAAAACCTTTGTTTCACAGATACAGTTCATTATTGACAAGCGAGTCCCAGTTTGTAGTGAACATAAAATTCCTGATGAGAAGAAGTTTCACTATTACGTACAATTAAATCATGGAATCAATATTTCACTAATAGAACAATTAAAAAATGAATAGAGTTTCCATGCTTACAGTAGTTTCACTGAATAAATGTCCCAAGTTTCTGAAGAAAAGGAACTTTGTGTTGTGAATCAGCAACAACAAAAAGCAGTGATGTAATACACAATGTTTTCATGTACACATGATGGTTCTTGGAATAATTTTGTTAACGATCGTTCAGAGGTTAGGTATCTTGAAAATAAAGGTAACTTATACAAAAAAAGTGAACAACTTCATTAGAAAAAGTTCTTTTATTGACAATTATTTCTAGCACGATTAGAAAATGAGTATTCAGCCATTAAACAGCCCCATTACACCCCCACCCCAGTTTTTTTGATGTCTAGTGGGAATGGCATCACCTTAATTTTTTTGTAGGTCCCTCTGTAACTCGCACCTTCGCTTATAGTGCAGTCTATATTTTTGGACCCCATTGTGCGCGAGTTATTGAGAGGTGTATTAAGAGAAGGTAATAATCATACACATAGTAGGTCATAAGCTGCCGACGCATTGGAATTTATTGAAGCATGTTTCATATTTCTAACTAATCTCTGTTTACCATACGAAGCCTCAATTTCAGCCATATGGAAATGACCGGTGCATAGGCCAAGGTTATCCTTCAAATATTTAGGACATTGTCACTCACCAGTGTTATTATGTGAAACTTGATTTAGTAAGATAATTTCTGTGAAGTTATTTCATATATATAATGATTTTCATTCACATAAACAAAAAAGTGTTCAGGTTTCTTCTTCAGAAATTAATGTATTCAATTTACTTAACTGAAACAGTGTCATGGCCAGATTATACCCATATGAATTTAGTCCTCTGTTCAAAAGAATATATATACACAAGAAAGAATCATCTAAACAATAATGTTGGTTTGTTTCACATATTTCCAATTCTTCTTTACAAGGAGCCTTCCTTACATAATCATGTCAACAAACATAATTAATTATCAATGCAATATTTATTTTTGTATTGAAAGTACTACTTTTAATCTGAGTAGAGTGTGAGTGACATATCATAGAGTGTGAGTGACACGTCATGTGACAGTCACTTGCTGAAAAAAGCTTATTTTTAACAAAAATGTAAGTATTTTACAACCGATTTAGATTCTGTGCTTAATTTTTTTTTAATACAAAATAAGATGCAAATTTTGTGCATGACATCAATTTTATGAAATTCAGTAGCAAGTACCAAAAATAATGGCTGAATTGTTCAATCATCTGGATTTAAAGCAATTAATACTAAAGTAAAGAGTAAATTCAAATAAGACCCGACAGACCCACAATGGATATTGACATACAAGTTTCTTTTAACTTTTTCAATGCAGGTTTTCTTTGAATACCTTCAGCTAAATTTAATTGTGGAACTTGATCAGAGACTCTCTTTAAACTCAATAACATCAGAAATGTTTCACAGTAGCATGTTATGACATAATATTTCTATCCAATGGAAAAGAAACTTAGATTCATGAAACTAACCATAAAAAGATATATATAGATTACAATGCACAACATGCACACACACACACACTTCAGTGCGTATATTATTTTGAGTATAAGGGTGTGTATGTATGTTATTATGTGTGTCTGTATGTGACAGAAAGAGAGTCAATGGAATTGAGAGAAATGCAAAGTGTGGACGAGTTCAACCTACTAAGAAAGCTTTTTCAATATGTCACCAACATTTTCCTTTACTGCATTATAAGTAATAGAAAAGGATCATTGAGTTATCTCCCCCTTATGGTGACTCTAAAAATATTATTTATTTATTGAATTTAGTATACTTAAACATGGATATATTCTGTAGAAATAAGTTTATAAACACATATGAAACAGTTTAATGAAGGTCCAAACTTTGTGTTAGATTTCATGAAAATGATTATGGGGTAGGGCAAAGGGTACATGTACATGTATTCTTCAGATGACTGCCAACAGATGTGACTTACTGTATATCTCATTATTTGTCCAAATTAAAACTGAGGCTATGAACATGTTTTGTAGCACAATCAAGAGTTTTAGACTCGATTCATTTTCATTAAATTGTGTGGGACCATGTTTTTCTGAAACCTGATAAAAATGCATATTTAGAATTGCACACACCCACTCATTTCAGTTGGAGAATTCATGCCAAGTAGCATATAACAGTTCAGACTTCATTTTTATCATTACTGGATGCATCTTGATTGAAAAATAGCTTGGTTTAGTTGCAAAAGCTGGTACTTCATTATTCATGTCCTATGCCTACTCAAGTTATTGTTTGCATGCATGTGTTACACACTACTATACTGCAATATACTGCAATGTACATTTGCTTTCATATAAGTAAACTGTAAATTGGCGATACTCACTTTCAGACCTAAATTTTGTTGTGAATTCCTGACCAGATGTTTTATTCTCAAATAGGTCCAACTTACCGTACATACTCGCGTATAATCCGAGTTCAAATGTAAACAACATAGACCCTGATCTGCCGTCACATAATGCTCTGGCAGATCAGGGTACTGTATATATGTTGTTTGTTCTACTGATTAGTCCTTACAAACTGCATAGACCCAGATCTGCTAGCCCATTATGCGACGGCAGATCTGGGTCTATGCAGTTTGCAGTTGGTATCAGTTTATACGTGAGTACATACGGTAACTGACCGGCTTCAAAGTTCCAGAATCTTTCTGCTCAGAAAATTGGCCGTACTGTCTCATATGCTCAATAGTGGTCATACGATTAAACGGCATCAATATTAAACTGCATTAATATTTATTTGTAAAATTCACATATGATAAACATTTTAACCTACACGAAGATAGAATATTCCTGAGGATTTCGATAAGATGAATCATCAATGGTCATCTTGTATACTGAACATATTCGCAAACTTCAGACCCCTGCCGGGCGGAAAAAGTGACTTACAAATGAACAAATCTATGCAGAAATTTCTTGAAATTGTTAAAGATTAAATCATTGTAACGATATAGTTACCAACTTATCCACATAAATCACAACAGGAAGGTAATTTTCTCAGTTTGTTGAGCTTACCTGATAAGACTGTTCTTCGGGCCAACCTTAACAACCTTGACATTAGAGTTTATAGTGTTTATGTAAATACAGCTGATACATGTATTTCATCCCGGATAACATATCTCAACTACGATAAGTGTCGCAAAAGAATATGTAGCCTGGTATTCGATCTTGATTAGTTGGCTGCTACATTATAATGACATTCAACCTTTACAACAAGAACTTATTTTAGAAAAAATGTGTCCGTATTAATTTGGAAAAGTTTTCAATTTTCTTTTCTGAGGATTCGGCAGTGGTTATTAACATTTGTGGTAATGAATTCCAGTCTTTGGTTGATTTGGGGATAAAGCTAAATTTGTATCTCACCCAAATTCACTAATGAGGCACAAATCAATGTCGCTGACATGTTAGCTCATTATATACTATTCTTTCCTTAATGCATACCTTTTTGCCATATCAATATACGTCTATCATTCCAACAACAACAAAAAAATCAATGCAAACAATAAATAAAGCTTGGATCTGAAAATATCGAAACCTAAATGGTGTATATCAATACCTACGTTATTCTCGCCAGTGTAATTACTAGCTAATTAAGTCAGATAACGATGAAAAATAAATTTGAAGATTGAATTAAAAAGTCTCTGAGTCAATCGTCTATACTCGTTGAGATATCTAAAAGCAAATTTTAATTTTTATACGCAGAACATTCATTCACGAGGCATCAGAATGCAGGTCGCTAAGGTTGTGATACATACGTAACCCCTTTTTATCCACGGCCTTTTTTTTGTGTAAAACGAGGGTTTTGGGGAGTATAAAAGGCATTCAAAATTCACTTGTACGTTTTATTATCACAAAACCAATCAAATAAATGGTTATTGTTGATGCATATAATTTTTTTACGTGCCATATGTCGTGATGATCATTGGTTATAAAATATATTATATTTACGTTACTTGGTCCAAATAATATGAAATTAAAATCAAAAGATTAAATAAACCCCTCGAAAGTGTAATCACGTTTCATATATGTCTGAAAATAAAATCTTGTTAAATCTATGATGTAATAGTTTGACAAATTTTAGCGTATTAACGCTTAATAATACATACGTTACCGATACATACGTGACAAAGATATACTAAACTACGGAACACGTGGTGATAGCCGGCCAACTTTGCATGCTGAAACTTGTCACGCCGCCATCTTTGAATTCTCAGTAAAAAAAAAATCATGGACAATGAGGACAAACGAGTAAAATTGTGCTACACTCTATGTACTAAAGACCACCTATAGGTAAGCGATTCAAATTAAAAATTTTGATTGACATTTACGTTTTTCTTTGAAAGGAATCAGTGAAAAAGAAACAGTAGATATCATACATAAAAATATAGTGACCTCTATGTTTATAAGCGATGTAATCACTGTGTATAAAGTACTGATACACACGTTACAGAGCGTAATGTATGTATTAAGACTTAATCCAGAACCATAATAATTACCAGTGTAAAATATGAGTAAAATTTTGCTCTACTATAGAATTATTCTTAAAACACAATTAATATTGGATAAATTTGTAAACAGTTTTAACAGTGAATATGAATGACATGAGTATATTCGGTTACTAATAGTTAAAGGACTAGCATAAAAACAAAAAAAGAAAAATATATTTTTTTTTATTCGAAGGTAATTTTATAAACAAACTAGAAAAAAATTCAGTGCAAATGTGAATTAGAAACATACCATGGGTGTAAATATTTATTAAAAAAAATAAATGAATTTCAGCAATACTCGATAATTCACAATAATTCACATGGTCATTTGTTACCGAATTATCGATACTTACGTTATTAGTGATGTAATGTCACATTCTTCTAGCACAGTTGCTGCATTGCTTTACAAGCTCATTCCGGAGCTGAACGAGATGAAACCTAATCTTAAGCTTATCCATTATTGGACAGATTCACCGTCAAGCCAGTACAGAAACAGATTTGTATTCTATTTGATTGCTAATCACATAAATCTGTACTCCACTGGTGCCAAGTGGAATTACTTCGACGCGGGGCATGGGAAAGGATCATGTGATGGATTGGGAGGGACAGTAAAAAGAATGGCAGATGAAGCCATACCACAGGGAAATGCTGTAATCCAGGATCCTTGGGATTTTCATGCATGGGGAACGCTTCATCCGCGTCTCCAGCGAAGCAACCAAACAGAAACAATGTGAACTAAATTCAATTAAGACAAAACCATTGCGAATCACAATGAAACTTAACGCAGTCGGCATCACTGATGACTCTAAAAAATTGTTGACCCGTGAAATCTCCTGCTACTGTTCAGTGTGCATTACGGGTTCTTACTGCGACAGCTGGACTATTCAGAACTTCTCTTGGAGTCAGTTTGCCTCTTCACCAGACGAGAGCACTTCGTCAGTCACTGTCAGTGACCCACCATGTAGTACTACCCATCCATCTGTACAGTCAGACGTAGCCATGGACCGTACAAGCTCTGAAAACGACACCTCATCGCCTGCATTTGTTGGATTTAAAGAATGAGACATCGTAGATGTCGTTTACGATGGAAAATGGTACCTTGGAAGGATTGAAGAAATTGATACGTGCGATAAAGACTGTGAGATTAACTTTATGAAACAATCAAAAGGACTCTTCAAATGGCCGGAACAACCTGACCTTGTATGGATTGACGAACAAAATATTTTTTGTAAAGTTGCATCTCTTGTTTCATCTGGAAAATCTGAACGACTATTCAAAATATCTGATGCCGAAATGGAATTAGTTAACAATGCATTTGCTTCACGTTAGTGAAATATATACGTTACCTAAACAGTACACGTGAACAGTCCCCTCTGTTTCATCGGCTAAAAATGTTGTTTTCTATATGTGAGACTGTATATACGTTCAGGTCTTTTTAATTCTAC
Source organism: Margaritifera margaritifera (assembly GCA_029931535.1). Classification (NCBI taxonomy): domain Eukaryota; kingdom Metazoa; phylum Mollusca; class Bivalvia; order Unionida; family Margaritiferidae; genus Margaritifera; species Margaritifera margaritifera. The sequence goes on from JAQPZY010000952.1 coordinate 248,036, forward strand.
ACAAAAGTGTTCATTTCGGTTCTTTGAACTTTAAAAAAGTTCCGTGTTTTATACTACCGCACATACGTTACCATTCTACGTTACAAAAAAACTTTAATAAAATACATTAGTTATTTTATTTTATTTTTAAAATTTCGTGAATTCATTTAATTAAGCATAAAAACGTAATCATTTTATCTTCCTATAAAATATAAAATAAATCATAATGATTGTCAGATCAGTGATCATGTGAATAATGATGATGTTCAACTGCCACACACAGGAGACAAATATAAAAATCACGAATGTACGTGTTTAATTGGGTTAATCAAACATATTTGCAATAATTTCATGCCATATTTTCATGACAAAAAGGGAACCAACGAAACTGAGTGAAAACAATTATAGATTTAATGAACAGTCTCTTGTCGTGTGTGTCTGATACATACGTTATATTTTTGGAGTGACTAAAAAGGAATAAACATTTTAAACATTCGTGCTTATATCTTGAATTGGAAACTGTTATGATTAAAATGGTATTAATTTGACAAACTTAAAATGTTTTTAATGTTTCAATATTCATTATTATCCATTTATATGAAATTTAAAATATGAGTAATTTTTGGTAATGATGCATTTTACTTTACCCACATTTATCTATCTTTCTTCATAACTCATAATAGCAAAACGCAATAATGTTTTGAATTAAATATATGTGAAATTATCACAAAATACTTAATTATATAATTTTCAAAGATTTTTCCGGTATAATTTTATTTGTAAATCATAAAAAATACTTTCAAATACGAGAAGATCTCTTGTAACGTATGTATTTTGTTTGAAAATTATTGTTTTGAGACCATATTTGTGAGAAAACATAAACAAAATATGGGTCAATTGGTGTTGTTGAAATTTTCACAGTTTAAATTTCAGATATTTCTCTGTAAAATAGGTGAATAAAGTTGTTGTTTCTCGATCATTTTTTTTCCATTTTGATACGTCTAATTGAGCCTCATTGATGAATTTTAGTTCATGTGTATGGTATCATATAAGTATATTCATCTTGATTTCTAATGGTTCTTTTTGGTTTGATTAAGTTGCGCCAGGTATTTTTGCTTGATTTTTCAGATGTTTGTAGAAAAGTATCTATCTATTTTCCAGTCTACATTTTTAAGAATGGTTTCCACGACAATTTATTCAATATTGAGGTCATACTTCCTGGGGTATAGTCATAAATCAAATGTAACAAACCTGGCTTCTCGCTAACGCAATTCCATAATGAAATAGTTTACTCTTTAACAAGTCATCTTCTGCAACCTGTGAATGGGGGTCCCAAACCGTGCAAGCATATTTTAAAATATGTCTAACTAAACCCTTGTAGGTTAATTCTTTCGCATTTTGTGGGCAAGATGACAGGTTACTTCTTAATAGGGCTAAAGTATGATTTGCTTTAGTGCATAATTCTTGAATTTGAAGGTTTCCATTTCAGATCACTAGTGACTGTAACCCCTAAATATTTCATTTGATTGAGGTTTTCTAAAGTAGTACCTTCCAATTAACATGACATACTGGCTTTAGGGCATATCTTTCTTGTCATTTGCATTATGTTGCATTTTTTAGGTTGTAATTGCATGCCCCATTTTCGTGCACACTGTCCTAGTTTATTATTATCATTTTGTAATATCTTAGAATCCTGTTCGGTGTTGATTGATCTGTAGCATGCACAGTCATCTGCAAAGGGGCGAATTTCCGAGTCAATTTCAATCATGATTTTATTGATGTGCAAGAAAATGAGCAAGGGTCCAAGTACTGTGCCTTGGGGGTACTCCCGAAGCTGCTTTGGACCAACCAGATTTGAAACCGTTTACCACCACACGTTGTTCTCGGAAACATAAAAAGATATATTCAGTGTAAGGTTTTACCTGCAATTCCAGAATGAAATAGTTTACTCTTTAACAAGTCATGCGGGACAGTGTCAAAAGCTTTTTTTTAAGTCTAATACAAAAATGTCTACTTGGTCCCCTTTATCTAAACGTTTAGCCCAATCATTAATAACACAACACAGCTGTATTTCGCAGCTATGTAATTTCCGGAAGGCATGTTGTTTATCAGATATGATAGAATAGTTATCCAAATGATTCATGGTGTTTGAACAGACAACATGCTTCAAGCACTTTGCAAAGAACACTGGTGAGTGAGACTGGGCGGTAATTACTGGCCATTTCGCGATCATCATTTTTGAACTGTGGGCATATATTTGCTAGTGACCAATCCTTTGGGATGTTGCACATGTCCACAGATTGTTGAAAGAGGTGCGTAAGCACTGGTGCCAACTCAGAAGGCAGTTCCTAAAGTATTTTTTGATGTATATAATCCAGACCACAAGCTTTTGATTGGCTTAAACCATGTAGCAACCTTTGAACTCCTAAACACATTACTACTATATTATTCATTTTTGGGGAAGTTACATGGTGAAGCCATCTCACTGAAGGGGCTAAAAAATATTGCAGAATTGTGAGTTCAGTGTTTCAGCCTTCTCATTATCTGTTTCTACTAATTTGATATTTGTCTTAAGTGGAGGAAAGCCCTGTGAGTCTTTTTTTCTTTTTCTTCTGGCTGTTGATGTATTTCTTCTGGCTGTTGATGTATTTCTTCTGGCTGTTGATGTATTTCTTTCAAAAACTGTTTCATGTTGTTTATCTGGCTGATAAGTGAATTTTTAACATTTTCTGTAACTTCAACTGTTTCCATTTTGTTCTTAAGTTTTCACTGAAAATTCCAATTTGGGGAGAAGACTACTTTATTACAAATTGCCTGCCGTTGACTTGCTTTCTCAAGTTTATTTCCCGTCTCATTTTTCCTTGACAAATATCACCTCATGTAAACAGTAACGCCTCGTAGAATTGCATAATAGGTCGGAGAAGGAAAAATAACGCATATGAAGAGAAAATGGTCTTGCAAACGTTGGTAAAATACACTGGCAGTCAATATTTTCATTCAAAGCTATACAAACTGGCAAAGTTAGGTTTTGGTTTGTACCGATCCGATAGTAAATGCAAGTTCTGAAACACATGTAATTAAAAACATTGGTACGATCATTTTGTCTGTTGCCCACGAACAAGAAATTTTTTTTTTTTAAATTAAAAAACAAAAAATCAGCGGTTGAGTTCAAGATTCACATAACCCGTATTTACTACCTACTATAGGGACCTACTACTGTACTGCCGGTTACTATCTACTCTAGGGCCCCTGCCGGTTACTATCTACTCTAGGGCCCCTGCCGGTTACTATCTACTCTAGGGCCCTACTACTGTACTGCGGGTTACAATCTACTCTAGGGCCCTACTACTGTACTGCGGGTTACAATCTACTCTAGGGCCCTACTACTGTGCTGCCGGTTACTATCTACTCTAGAGCCCATGCCGGTTACTATCTACTCTAGGGCCCTACTACTGTACTGCGGGTTACAATCTACTCTACGGCCCTACTACTGTGCTGCCGGTTACTATCTACTCTAGGGCCCTACTACTGTACTGCCGGTTACTATCTACTCTAGGGCTCTACTACTGTACTTCCGGTTCTGAAACATCCTTAATACTAGAATAAACTGAGCTGTCTTTTGCTACCTACTCTAGGTCCCTACTATCATGCTGCCGATTCTATAACACTCTTACTACTACAATACATGGAGATATCAATCACCCTCTTCGTTTCGTCCCTACTATCGTGACGCTTGTTCTAAAACACCGTTACTACTACTATTACATTAAATGGAGATGTCATTGATTATCTACTCTAGGTCTCTGTTATCTTGACATCTGCTCTGAAACAGCCTTATTACTTCAGTAAATAAAGATAATAAAATTCGACTTCTTTGGTACTGACAAATCTCGAAAAGAAATGGAATACCAGATAACAACGTTGTAGAGAGTGTTCATCTATGAAGCAGATTGATTGTGAATTTAGCGCGAGAGCAAAAATAATTTGAAATGTTTAATATAAAAAAAAATACTATTTTCAGAGAGGTGGTATAAATATTTCATGAATTTAACATACAAGCAACAATGTCAGTATCAATTGATAACACGAATTTGTTTACAACTTTGGGTGGGATAAAAGTATGGCCAATGCCAGTTGTGTTACAACGTAACATTTAACACAGTAAAAACTGAATGTCCGAAAAGCAGAGTTAGATTTCAAGCAGCACATGGTCACTCAGTGTATGAAGTAGCTGTCTTTCAATCAAGAAAAGAAATGCAAAATGTGATGTAAACATGAAATCATTCATACGTCTGAAAGGATTGAAGAAACGCTGTAAACGCTGTAAACTGTTGAAAATAAAAGTTTCCATTGTAGATGGATGTGTTTTTGGCTTGTTGATAACGGTTAAAGAGAATTTATCAAGCAACAGTCTTCTCTGAATGATTTTATACAGATTTACATGGATGACATGTGTACTAAACCCCTCAAAGTACAGCTGCTGACACAAATATCAATTAACTGTGGGGACGAATAAGTTAAAACAGGAACTAGAAGAAAATACAATGCGCAGAATTGAAAGAACAGCTAACTGAACAATCTAGATACACACAACACAAGTAATTTAAAAACAATATTTAAATACAGATGATGACTAGTTAAAGTCAGATATTTTTGACATGCAAGCATACGAAAAATACAAGGGATACAGATGCTTTTTGATAGTGACGCTCTCAGAGAAATATTGAAAGAACGAAAACCTGAAAAGATATAGTTTGATGAAGGAAAATAGTTTTACAATAGGAAATGTAAGGATTGTTGGAAAGGAAAACATTCGTTACTTTTCAATTTCCTCAGACAAAATAGCATCTGTAGTTCATAGGTTTAGCAGAACACTACAGACTAGAACGTGGAAGCATTTCATACAAAATAAAACTAGAAAATGCATTGAAGTTGTACCAATGCTAACTGATGGATACAATAACACTGGTCACACGTGAATAGACAAGACTCCAGATGACACGAGCAACTAAGAAAAGATACCAAAAGTATGGATCAATATACTCAGTTACCTGACAACCGGTACATGTTGAACTCCTAAATTCAAATGTTGTGAAACAGTTAGACTTTTGAAATGAAATTTAAAAAAATATCTGCAAAGGGATACCTTCGTAACTGTACCGAGGAATATTTAAATTTAGGCAAGTAATTGGAAGATTTGAAGTGGGAGAATACCGAGTACATGCTTTATGAACAAGCGCTATCTCTACACAGCAAACAATGTGACATATACAAAGTTGAAAAGATTTTGAAGACCATATAAATGAAAGATAGAAAGTATGAACTCGTAAATGGAAAGGATATAATGAATCGTTAACAGTTGGGATGCAGCAGGAAACATTATTTGGCTAAAATAAATGATGGAAGCACATTACATAGATTGCTGTATCAAGGAAAATCGGTTAGCTTTTTGTCTCAAACTGATATTTAACTTCATGTATGATTTAATCCAAGTTTGCTGTTCAAACAAGATAGCTCCGTGTACTTTTATCAATTTGTTCCAAAACTCAATGTTGAATGTAAGATTTTTGTAATGCACCACTTATTTTTCTTTATTTTGCAATGTGCACAGTAGTTAAGGCACATTTAGTTTTGTACCTTTGTGATCATTTATGAACTATTTTTGCAAGGGAATCAATAATTTTCATCAGGAAATTAACTTCTCTGGAGCAAGCCGTTATCATTGATATGGTCGTGCAGATGCAATGGAATCTCCAAGTCTATTTTAATTATGTAAAAAGTAGTAACATTGTCATATATTTCAAGCACATTTTCTTTTACCTATCTAATTTGTTCATCATTTGCCCATCTGAATTTGTTTAAAACTGCATGTATTGGCTCACGGCCGAACCATATAAATTATTGCTGGGGACGTAAATAGATACTGACTCCTGGCCCAACCATATACATTATTGCTAGAGCGGTAAAAAGTGACTAATTTAGATATTGACTCATGGCCCAAACATATTAATTATTGCTGGGAACGTACATAGTGACTGATTTAGATATTTATTCCATGCACTCTCCGTCATCTTTTATCTTGCCATCTACGTCTGCAAAAAATTAGTTATTTGCTTTTGCGTATTTATGTGACATCATACTAATCTCACCGTTAATTCAGCTCTAGATTATTAGAAACATGTCATAGTTTATTAAATGTTCTAATTCAATACCGGAGAGTTTAACGACGTATCATCAGCTAAAACACGTGCAATGTAATAATGTGCTGGGTCAAGTTTGTAGTGTTTCATAAAGACATTATGAAATCCATCGAAAATGTCACACAACATTAAAAATACAGACATTACAAAACTCCTTATAAATGTGTCACAACATTAAAGCCTCTTGTTTCACGTAATAATTGTGCAGATCACCTAAATGTTTGAAGGTTGACATGTAACATCACATTATTTACATTCTAGTGATCATCATCAGATATGTTTGAATTGTTAAGTAATGAGTCAAACTTTTCTTTTTATGGAGTAGCTGTTACATTAAGCATTTCAGAACCATCTACGTATTCGTATGGGTAAATGTCTTTCCTCAAAACATTTAGTTTTCATTGCGTCATAATAGTCCATGGTCTCAACGAACTTGTCATTGTTTAAATTCTTTGCCAACTGCTTTAGAAAGTGACCCTTAAACATAAAGCTATCTACAAATCTAATCATTCTTTTCATAGTTATTTTCTTTACTATCCTACTGGACCCTGTCATCAAAATATTTCTCATCGTTATTTGGTATTATTTTTATCTGTTCATTGGGATAATTTTTTATCTGTTCATTGGGATAATTTTTTTATCTGTTCATTGGGATAATTTTTTATCTGTTCATTGGGATAATTTTTTAAAAAAGAGACTTGATAAACAGATGGATGACATACCCATACAAGTTGTAAATGAACAAGGGTATGAAATTTGGATATTTGAAATTTAAATTGCAATCGCTGTTAGCACGGGTTATATGATCGTGGTTGGTAACTTCTAATTACTATTTGTTCCCCACAGATATGGCATGAACTTGATGAGCCAAAGTGTTTATCATCATCCTCTGTGTAAACCACAGGCTTTGCATTTTTCGACCTTAATTCGTCGTAAACTATTGCTATCGTAAGCAGCCACTTGTAAAGCACCCGAATGCAATACATTACTTCTGTAATCGATTGGTTTGTAGCATTTGTGAATTAACCTGAGGTACAGGCAAAGCCCTGATACAATGTGTTTTCATGGTCCAGCTTTGTTGTTATTCCTCCTTAACACCTTGCCTAAGGCAAAGAGTCTCCAACGTCCAGGATATATCTGTTCGATGAGTATCACTACTAACAAATTCTAGAATGATGATACTTTAAAAAAAAAAAAAAAAAATACATACGGAACATTTAACTGATGCTGATAATGTTTCAATTTTACAAATGATCATTCTTCAGAAATTGTATCTATTGAATTATATATACTGTCACATAGTCTTTGGTGTTCTGATAATATTTCTGATGTAGTGAGGAAACAAAATCACTCATTTTTTTACCTATGTTTTTTTTTTTTTTCTTTTTTTTTTTTTGGATTAATTTAGCTCAATAATAGCCTTGATAAATATTGTATTCCATCGTAATGATGCCTTCCATATGTGTAGTTATGAGGATCGCTTAAAGCGAATATGATCAGCATGTCAACATATTTAACTTTCTCAGTCCCAGTTACTCTAAAGGGTTTAATGTAGTTTCTCTCCATACTGTTCTCTACCCCTTCCAGTATTTCAAACACATGTAAAGATATATCAAATTCATTCTCAGGTTTCCCAATTATATCTATTTTCACCGGGCATATATCAAACCAATAACTGTATATATCCAATTTGTATTTTTATATTCCTGGAAGATTTTGTGAGGGAGTATTTAATTTGACTCAGTGGCATAAAAGAAACATTTGTCACCCGTATTTTTTATACTGGCACAAGCTTTTTTATTTTTAATCCATTCAGACAAATCTATAAATATGGGCATCCTTAGAGCAATTGATTGATAGCTGGCTTTCCATTTTGTTCGGTGGTTTTTCAGTACCAAACTTGTCGAATTTTGTCATCTTTATTTATTGTAGTAGAAATAATGATTTAGACCCGGCAGTACGATAGTAGGGACCGAAAATAGAGAGTATATGACATCTCCATTTATTGAAGTAGTAAGAACATTTCAGAACAGACAGCATGACAGTAGGGACCTAAAGTAGAGGGTATATGACATCTCCATTTATTGTAGTAGTAAGGTCGTTCCAAAACAGACAGCACGACAGTAGGGATTTGAGTAGAGGGTATATGACATCTCCATTTATTGTAGTAGTAAGGGCGTTCCAAAACAGACAGTACGACAGTAGGGACCTTGAGTAGAGGGTATATGACATCTCCATTTATTGTAGTAGTAAGGGCGTTCCAAAACAGACAGCACGACAGTAGGGATTTGAGTAGAGGGTATATGACATCTCCATTTATTGTAGTAGTAAGGACGTTCCAAAACAGACAGTACGACAGTAGGGACCTTGAGTAGAGGGTATATGCCATCTCCATTTATTGTAGTAGTAAGGGCGTTCCAAAGCAGACAGCATGACAGTAGGGACCTTGAGTAGAGGGTATATGACATCTCCATTTATTGTAATAGTAAGGGCGTTCCAAAACAGACAGCACGACAGTAGGGACCTTGAGTAGAGGGTATATGACATCTCCATTGATATTGCAGTAGTAAGGGGATTTCAGAACCAGAAGCACGACAGAATGGACCTGAAGTAGATAATAAATGTGGATTCTGTGAATCTTGAACTTAACATTGGATCTGTGCGTGCGTGCGTGTGTGCCTGCGTGTGTGCCCGCCCGTTACGCGCCCGCGTGCGAAGGCAGCAAACAATAAGATCTTTTTTTTTTAAATTTGGGGTTTCTGGTGGTCGAGTAGTCTAAAGCGGTCTCCTTTACAAATTACTGACGTCACATCTCTATCCGCGTGGGTTTTTTTTTTTTTTTAGCTTCTCTTTAAAAGTAAATAACAACTACAACAAAATTTGGAAACTAAAAAGCCAGTCCAAACAAGAATACAGGGGTTTATAGCACACGATAACACAATATAGCAACATACATATAGCATACACTGGACTTTTAAAAGATCCCTGGCAAGGATCACTGAAAACAACTTTTATAACATGGCAAGGAAACCAGCCGCAAGGGCAAGGGAGTACAAGCCATGGAGTAAATTCTTTAGGCCCAGGGTGGAACGATTAGGGAACCTGGAAACGGGTTTCAAATCAAGTACGCCCTTCAAAAATAATATACAAAAAGGAACCCTAGTCTAAAAAGTAACAATAAAATTTTCTTTTCAAAATTCTTTTTGATTTTTTTCAAAACCCACAACAACAGACTTTATGGGGGTACAAACAGATATAAAAAACCTTTTCAAAACATTTCGGCACAAAGGGGGACACCTTAAGGGCTGATAGCTTAACATAGCTAGAGGTCTAAGAGGGGTCCACAAAAAAAGAAAACACCCTAACCCTAACCCTAACACAGTGATGGCTTAAACTGGATACCATTGACTGGAATGAACGTATGCCCCCTGTTATGTATAACTTAGAGGAAATAGGTCTTGAACTAAATATCTCGATTTTCTAAATCTGGTAAGCGACAAAAATGTGCTTTAAATAATTTGAATCCGCTGCTGTTTCCTGAAACCGTATGTAATTTTTTTTTTTTTTTTTAGTTTACGAAGAAAACTGCCAGCGTGTTGTACTGGAAAAAACTAGGTATGGAATGTTGTAATATGATTTTATTGTTTTTTTTTATGGGAGCTCCTAAAATCTTTGCCAAGTAGTTTCTTCAAAAGCTTTACATATGTAATCACTTACTGGGGATATCCTCTCACTCGCAAAAACTATATTCACTCACGAGTAACTGCCCCGCACAATCAGCGCTTTGTTATTTGTCTTGTGTTGTGCATGTGTGTGGTGCAAGTTCAGTGCAGGAGTATGAGTATATGTGTTTAACTAACTGATTAAAATCGAGATCTCTGACATCATGGAGGAATGATTCTAATCAGATTTATTTATGTGTATAAATAACCTTACAGCATTAATCTCTCTCTCTCTCTCTCTCTCTCTCTCTCTCTCTCTCTCTCTCTCTCTCACTCTCTCTCTCTCAGAACTTACAGGTCTCACACATAAAGAATATCCAATTCTTCAGCGAGAGAGAGAGAGAGAGAGAGAGAGAGAGAGAGAGAGAGAGAGAGAGAGAGAGAGAGAGAGAGAGAAAGAGAGAGAGAGAGAGAGAGAGATTATTATTTAGCGTAGACTCTACACTTCGGCAGTTGTGGCCTGACAGGTCTGCCTTTTATTTGTACCCATTAAATCAATGAATATTGGCATGAACCCACAAAAAGGTTGCTTATTAGTTCGTTGGTTTTTAACAGTACTTTGACATTCAGAACCACCTCGGCTATGTCTGCGAGACACAAATCTGCATCGGATGTGACGGCGCAGTAATTTTAAAAAAAAAAAAAAATTGTTCGCCGGAAATTTCACCAAAAAAAAAAAGAAACCCAATCTATTCGTACAACATCGTCTATTTATACGATTGGATTGACTGTATTGTTGACAGAGAAGTTACAAAAGAAAAGTGTTCGATCATTCGCAACTTCTCTGTCAATCCTTGTTTCGTGAATAGCCAAAGTTGTCCGAATATCAGCTATCGGCGTACATTCGAGGTATGATCTGTAGGATTGATCTCGAAGTTGCGAATGGGTGTTTAAGGCATATTATTGACAGTCACCTGATCATGCCCAGCAAATGGGAACTATGAGACATCCGTAATGGTGCAGTTGAAACATGATAGTTCCCTTTGATGGTCTTGTGAGTTTCGAACAAAAACGTCAAATATAGACATTATCAAATTACGAACAAAGGATAGAGGGACACCGTGGGGTACAACAAAAGACAGAGGGATACCGTGGGGTACAACAAGGATAGAGGGATACCGTGGGGTACACTTTACTCAGTTGCCTAGGCACGATATAACCGTTCATGTGCTGATGTGCCGTTTAACACCTAGCAACCAATCAATCATATCCTTCTCTTTATTCGGTTTTACTGCATATAGTCGACATGTGCTTCCATATAAATTCCACAACCCCTGAAGAAATCTTCGTCTCACTAAATGCAGAACTGAAAAATCCGAAATTTTCCTACTGACATTCTCTTTAAATTTCAAAAACATTTTAAATTTATTCTGCACATTATTACACTATTCTAACTAAACAATATACAATTTACTTGCACAGCAAATTTCAAAGTTGCCCCTATCTGCCGGACGAGATATGTTTAATTCATATATAAATATCTGGATATGAAAAGCAACTTGGTTCTTCGTAAGGATCACAGGCATGTACACGGATCACGCCACATTTTATTATTTTTTAAAAATAAACTTTTGCTATTCTGACCACAACATAAAGCAGACATGTAGTTGACATATTTTGATGATGTTTTACACCTAATGTTTTTCTTCATTATTTAACTCATCTTTTTGCAGATTTCTCCTCTAGTTCAAACATGTCAATAGTTAAGAGTTTTCTACTTGATTAGTTCGGTACGATGGGAAACTCTTTTGCAACTACTAACTGTAACTGTGCGTTGCCAATTTTTTTGTCTCTCTCTCATATATATAGATAGATGTATATATGGGCTGATCCCGAGTGGGGGGATGGGCATTAGCGCGAAACAACTGCAACGTATACTACATTTTATTTATACAAATACCAGCATGCCAATAACACTCATCCCAAAAGCTAGCATTTATATATAAACATGACGTCTAGTGAAACAAAATCGATTGATCATTCCCTGTAGTAACTGAGGTGCCTCAAAATGTCTGACACGGTTCTTTGACAAACGATTGAATACACATAACAAAAAGCGATCAATAATTATTCAAAACATTCGACAGAACGACAACCGTACACAGGTATAGTGGGTACCTTTCCTATGAGGAATATAGACCGAAGGGAGATCTATACGAAAACAGGCCCGAATTTTAGATCTGTAGGCAGCTGAACGCCATGGATATCCGCAAGTATTTGAACAAACAGATTTATTTCATCGCTGTTGGTAAGTTGATCCCACCGTCTAATTTTGGTTGCTCGCTTCAAATACCTCTTTCACTTTAAACCAACCCACCCTTCCCGGTGCATGTTCCTTTGCTTTATGTTCGTTACGTGTTTGTGTTCATCGATGCGTACAGGGCTTATGAAAAAACCACTCGTCCTAACCGAGTAAAAATTGGCTGTGCTTAGGAAGACTTTACTATTTACTCGTCCTTGGGTCGAATAGATGCAGATTCGCACCTTAAGTGTGCATGTTTTACCATCAACAAACACTGGAGTTCAACAGTGCTGAACAGATGGGCGGGCGTCAATTATTGATTACTTTTGCCTACTGCGCCTTCTTGTTTCAGTGCAGAATATGTCGCAAAGGAAGCCGACTTTGTTTTTTACACATGTACCCAACGCAAACGTGATATATAAATGGATTCAGATCATGAAAATATTATGTTCAGAGTTAAGACACCGGGTTTAAAACCTTTCTAATACATGACCCCTTACATAAATATGTAATAAGAGACAAGATTTGTATACTAAATGGAGAAATTGCTGTTTAATACATAGCCCTCGATTTCATAATGTATTCACATTTAGAGTGACACTTTCCGATAGTCTAAGCATCATTTTCATGTGGAACAATTTTCCTTTTCAACAAGTTGTCACATATCTTATGAGTTAAGACCTGTGATAAGTAAAGAACCAGAGAATGTAAATATTTTGTGATTTTTCGTATGGTCAGTGTTAGGTTCGCTTCATGTCTCTATAAGTATGTAATTACTTTTTGCAAGAAAATGTTGCTAACTTACATTCGAAAGATGTATTTTAAGTGTCTCCGCGGATTCCCCCCAACTTTCATACAATGCATGCCATTGTAATCTATATATAAAACACATAATGTCGAGAAAACAGCTGATTAGTAGTAATTTAATTCGGGTGAAGACGTAATGACTTTCCATTTTTTTTTAAAATGGAGATGTGACTGAAAAGGATTACTTCGTACGAAAGTTGGCGAAAATTGCTGAGACGCTAGAATTGTTTTCTTTCAATTCGGCGACATCTTACTCATGAATAGTAATTACATACTTACAGAAATATCTGCTGGCATACCGTCGTGCAAAAAAGGGAAGTAACTTTGAACTATATTTAACGCTTCAATGGCTTCTTATGAGTTGGGTGTAAGTGTATAGTATAGATCTGTTATGATAAATATTTCATCATCACATCGAAACTAGGTCACTATGATCTAGATATCTTGCTTTAGTGACTTTGATTAAACTAAGGATTTAGGCTAGTTTCTCAAGCACTATTACTTTAAGGTCCGTATACTTGGGTACTCCTTCGCGAGGACTAAACTAGCATACGAAAATTAAATCACTGTGACATTTAATTCATGCTTCAGTGGCATTGCATTAATTTATGCTTAGGTCAGTATTGTTTATACTACTGACTGTACAGTGTCTTTTTTGTACTGATTCATCATGATAACTAATAATCGCGTTAATCCACAATGTATTGGATTGCATTTTAATTTTCCTGGAGACATGTCTTCATTAGACCACGTGCAACACAGTGCTGAAAGCATTCCACATTGAAATACGATAGCTACCATACAGACCCAGTACCGTATAAACTTATATCTTCATTTTCACAGACCAATGTGTACGTATATCTGTGTGTTTGTGTGTCTATTTCCCTTTTTCGTCCGTCTGTTTCTTCATGTCTGTATATTCATCTCTCCCCCCCCCCTTCCCCCCCCCCCCCCCCCCGTTTTTTTTTCCTAATTGCATTAACACCAGCGCAGGCTATCGTACGGCTCTAAGTTTATTAGAACAGAGTCAAGTACTGTTTTGTTTTTTATTTCGACAACCTTGACAGTAGTTCCTAAAAAAGGTAGGAAGGCCTATACTGTCCATAAGCAACATTTTATGATGAAGACAATGACACAATTGTACATGTACTTTGGTAATAATAATAATGACCCAATTCAATTTTCAGTCCCAAACATTATGATGATCCCCAAAATGAACAATCTGGAATATTTTCATATGCTCAGCTCAGATGTCTTTCTGTACATGCTGTACATCTATTTATCAGCTTCAGTCTTGTGGACCACAATTGGTAATTTAGTTTTCTATACTTTACTAATTAATAAGTCTTGAGTTTAAATCTGTAACAACATTCTTGGTATCCTTGTAATGGGTTCAATGCAAAATGTACGAAATGTATGAGTGGTCTAATATTTTCCCGTAATGTTTCTTTCATGAAAGAAAGTAATAGTATGTGGAAACCCATCCCCAATACACACAGAATACATGTGATGAATTGTGATGTTAAAGGACATTAACTGACACTGAAACACGTAGGGAAAAAAGGAGGCCTGGAGTATGAGGAGGTGTAACGTTTATTATTGTGTAAGAAAATTTACGAAACGATATGTAAGGAACAAGAAGCTTCAGGATGGTTGATAGCGAGACATCAATTACCATGAATACACACATTACAATGTGCTACAAACATTGTGCACTCTCATCAATCCTACCCTGTTGGGATTTGCACCTTAAGCCACAATATGTAAATAATTTAGATGACCACTTTCATTCTATGTATACAGTTAGTAACCATGATAATACCAAGTTAAACATGTGACTAAAATTGGCCCTTGCAGTGTTTTTGTATCTCAGCCCTTTCCTGGGACATATTCCAGTTCATAATTTGGAAACTATTGCAATTGCCATCTTATTATCATACATGCATATACTAAGCATTAAAAGAAATATGTAGAGGCAGTAATAATACCTGCCATTATGTCCAATGTAACTCTCTGGTATTTAGCCAAATTAAAGTCACTTGTAAATGACAGGAGTATCTGAGGCCAAAACAAAATATGTGTTTCTAGCCGGCCGACCGTCCCTGTTTCACGTTGCCGACCCTAGCACTCCCCCCCCCCCCAACTCCCACAAAAAAAACAAACAATTTTTATTTTTTAATTACAAAAAAATCACATTGGCGAAATTGATTTGTGGATCTAACTGAGCAGGTTTTGCCCAGTACTTTGAAGCCCTTGACATTTTATTTGATTTATATATAATGTTTAAAGAATTTTTTTTTTTTTTTATTAAAAAAAAAATCACATTGGCGAAATTGATTTGTGCATCTAATTGAGCCGGTTTTGACCAGTACTTTGAAGCGCTTAAAATATTAATTAATTTATATATAATGTTTTTAAAAAAAATACCTACCTGCCTACCTAATTTTAAAACCAGTGCAATAGGAAACACACACATATTTTTGGGGGGGCCTGATATTAATGTAAAATGAAAACATTGACAGGTCTGATTGGTTTAGCGGTAACACACCGATTTTACATTTTTGTGCTCATAGGTTCCACTCCAGGTTCCAGAAAGAGTACTGTGGTGACCCATCAATGATATGTTAATTTCTGCTATTACCGCAGTTTCTTTCCACTGAAATGAGCACACACTGACAACTTGTGTGCTGTTGAAGGTACTTGATATATGTAGGAGACGACAATTACGAAGATCAACCAGCCTGGATCAATATAAACCGTTGTTGGGCATGTGACATTTCATGTAATTACCATAAAGCGATATATAAACATAAATGACATTCTAATTTCTGTATCATTCATACACATCACCTTTACCTTGTTAATAGGTCAATGTTTGAATTGGTGGCCCATGTATACCACCATCTACATTAAATCACCTCCTTTTATCCTGCTTTCTAAAGCACCCGTGTCTTTGCAAATGACTACACTGTACGACGAGATAAACTAATTTACCGAGTGTTCATATTATGTATTTAGGGAACGTTTAGGAATTTTGTTCGCTATGAACAGTACCGACCACAAGTGTACTTGCAATGTGGAAAGTGTGATAGCCACCTGGTTGCATGTATGCGTGTAATATGACTGTCAGTCATGGGATGTATATGAAAAATGTAACACTCGTTGCATCTTGCTTAGCCTTCATGCAACACGATAATTACAATGTAATAGTTCAATTCTATCTCAATGCCGTGATCTATTGCGCGTAAAATGCTATATCATATTGCCTATTTTAGCTCTTATAAATACATTTTCCGCAAAATAGATTGTACCTGCACATTTAAATGAGTTTTTTTAAAGTTAATAATATATAATTTTTCACTTATTACGTACTATACGTGATATTTGGCTACACCACCCCCACCAACCCCTTAAAGCCTATTCGCATTTTCCAATAGCCCTTACGAAGGAGTGTGGTAGAGTGGTGAGGTAGGGGTACGTACAGCCCATCCGCGGCCGACAACTTAAAGAAGTAAATCCTAGATTGAAATGTTTTGGGTTTTTTTTGGATTTGTCTCCCTTTACAGGGAACATGTTAATTCTGTGTACATTGCCTGCTTGACGGGTCAAAGACCCTCGCTCAGTCTTCAGCTCTAAACACAGACACTTCACTTAGTGTTTTCCATCACTTTGAAACTGATATTAAAGTTATATGACGAGAATCCCATAAATAATGAATATTTTGCATTTTAATATGATCCCCCACGTATCTAGTATTGTTTAGTGTTATCGCTTTGAGATATTCAGTATGATTATATTTTTTTATTATCTCTCTCCAAGGTATCACTGAATATAAGACCAGTGTATTTCAGTTTTAATGTCCCAAAATTCACATACAAGTGCCATGTTGCAATGAAAAATATGTGAAACTTAGTATAAAGTACTAATAACTATATTTATTCAATCCCTAATTTTTCGCAGGTTGTTATTTTCGAGACCAGATTGGAAACTGATTTTTATTTTTTATTTTTTTATTTTTTTCACTCGCATTTTCGATCATCCTTTCTGTTTTTCTTTTTATTGCTACTCTTGACCCCAAAAATTACCTTCTTCATCATTTTAATTTTAATGTTTTAATGTGTCATTGAATGTCATGTATAAGTGTGTCTGCATCATTTTAATGTGCCATTGAATGTCATGTATAAGTGTGTCTGCATCATTTTAATGTGTCATTGAATGTCATGTATAAGTGTGTCTGCATCATTTTAATGTGTCATTGAATGTCATGTTTAAGTGTGTCTGCATCATTTTAATGTGTCATTGAATGTCATGTATAAGTGTGTCTGCATCATTTTAATGTGTCATTGAATGTCATGTAAAAGTGTCTGCATCATTTTAATGTGTCATTGAATGTCATGTATAAGTGTATCAGCATCATTTTAATGTGTCATTGAATGTCATGTATAAGTGTATCAGCATCATTGTAATGTGTCATTGAATGTCATGTATAAGTGTGTCGGCAACATTTTCACGTGTCATTGAATGTCATGTATAAGTGTATCTGCATCATTTTAATGTGTCATTGAATGTCATGTATAAATGTGCATACGTCCGAAAGTAAGAACATGTCAGAGTAGCAATATATTGAAATATATTTTATTCTTAGTACAAAACAAGTCATGCATACTTCAGTATTTGTAACAAGTCTTCATTATAAATTCTGTGATCTTTGGAAGACCACGAGCAGAAAACTTAATGTGTGTGTGTGTGTTTGTGTGTGTGTGTGTGTGTGTGTGTGTGTGTGTGTGTGTGAGAGAGAGAGAGAGACAGGGAGAGAGACAGAGAGAGAGACAGAGACAGGGAGAGAGAGAGAGAGAGAGAGAGTGAGAGAGATGAGTAGCGGTGGTGTATGTCTAACCCCTAATCAAAAGCGCACTGTTCGTAAATGTTGTGTTGAGGTTATTTAAACTCACTATTTCATGACTATATATGTAATTTCAGATTGATAGTTTATTCCAAATTAACTTTGTTTCCTTTATTAATACCTATATCTAGTTATCTGTGCTCTTGACGGCTAAATGTAGGCGTAAAATTGTTGTTGCAGTGGATGAAATTGGAAAAAGCAGTGAGAGTGGAAGAAAACAAAACTCGTACATTCTCTTGCAAGCGCAGATACCCGGATTAGACTGTAGAGATGCAAAGCGATGTTTCCATTATTCATTATTACTTTATACAGGCTCTTATATCAATCTGTTGATATCAGTACTGAATAAAAGCATCGAGGTTGCATTTGAAAAACTTCCAATTCAGAGTGAAGTCTTAAAACGTGGTCTGAGAGAGTGAAGCGCTAATTACTTGAATGCCAGTTAGCATCTTAATATTCTGATACAGTTTGATCTCGATAGTCCGACCTCCGTTGATACGGCTACCTCATTAATACTGCGACATAGCTGGGCGTGGAAATTATTTACTATTTTCTGTTCTCTTCTGTACTAAATTTTACTCACAGTTCAATCCTTTTATACGATAGTCTGTTATACCAAACGTTTTTAAAAACAACGATTGCCATAGAATTAACGAGACTTGACTATCTATATATCTATCCATATATATATATATATATATATATATATATATATATATATATATATATATATATATATATATATATATATACATACATACACACACATACACTCACACAGTGATCAACTAATCAACTATTTATAAAACATCAATGTATCGTAATAAGTCATTTTTGACGTTTCGCTATAAATAATCTCAAAATAGTGAAACCAACTTTCCTTTATATTTTAAGTTTTCTTCGTACTGGGATACATGCTCAGCTTTATCCAGATCACAGAAATTGGACATATTGGCGACAGTAATTCACAAAAAAGACGATCAATAGGACCCTGTGACCCCGAACTACCGAGACCCGGCCCGAAGATCGCGTGCGTGCTGACCTACACGAAACCACAGTTCTTTATATGTCCGTATGAACGGGAGGAGGATATTCACGTCTCAAGATGGGTACGTCGAGAGGGAATATGGGATGGGATGCGAACTGGATATTTAAAGTCCACCCTGGAAAATTACCCTGAGAGCACACTTATCGACATTGGGGCGCATATTGGGTACTTTACAGTACTGGCAGCTACTGTTGGAAACTCGGTAGTGGCCGTAGAGCCATACGACAGAAGTGTTACATTGATACGTAGAAGTGTAGCTTTAAACCATCTGGATGGTAAAGTGAACATTATAGCCAAAGCTATTTCGGCAAATAGAACAAAAATGTATTTGTCGCAAGGTGACTTGAATGATCTGGGAAGTATTCGTGCCATACCTGTAAATAAAGCAAAGCAGATTGACAAGTCTGAGTCTGGTATAGAAGCAATTACCGTTGATGATCTCCTACCTCTCATCAAATCTAAAGAAGTCATCATTAAGATCAGTATAGGTATGTCTGTTTGTCTGTTTTAGCCTGTCCTGCCTGGCCGTCTTTATGTCTCTTTCAGCTCGACTCTCTTTTTGTCCTCCCCGTGCAGGTTCAGGACGTAGAATAGGTCTGATGACATGAGATGCATACCGAGATGATGTTAACGATGAAAAGGTATTCGACTTTTTAAACGATGAAAAGGTATTCGAGTTTTTTTAAGAGGTATATATAAAAATTTGACTTTTAATAACTGTACGCTTTTTGCCTTTACTTTTCATTTTGTAAACCTTTTTTGGGGGGTGTGTGTTTTGGGGGGATGCCTAAACTTACTTATAGCCAGGCTTATTCTGATGTACCGTTAAATCCTATACTTAAATACATACCCTCTTTTTGTCCCATCTTCTTGTCTATTCCCCAGCCTCTTTATGTCTTTCTATCTCCCATAAATCGCAATAGCTCAATATTTTGTCAGAATTACAATCCTTTTTCAACCAGTTTTGGATAATTTTAACAGCAGTTTGTTGTGACTAGCATAAGTAAGTAATATTATCATTTAACATATCCTGGTTTAGTTTTGTGTAAAGAATGTTTTCTAGACGTACATCTGCCCTCTAGGAGTTTTGGATTTTCATATTTTCAGTTTAGTCCAAAACGTTCACACAGAACTTTTATAATACACTCCTTAACATGTAGTTGTTAAGTCGAGGTTACTTTCCTTTGTTTTAAGGGCACTTTTAACACATTATTGGCCATATCATGCCAGGCAAATGGAATCTAGGTGTATTTACCAAGGAGGCACCGAGGCAGCCGACCCGGGCTGGCATGGGCGAATATTGAACCCGCGATCCTTGGATTACGAATCCGACGCTCTACCAACTGAGGTACCGCGGCTGCCTGCTTACCTCTGAAAAGACACGTGCAACTCTTGAACTTCCCTTGGTCCCAGCTTGAGGGTATTGGTATATTATCCTTCCAGCAATATTTAAATTTTACAAACCTCACTTTATCCTTATCGACCTACACATAGACTGCACACACCCTCGCCTGAAGTTGTTTGTCAACTTTTCGATACTTCATATCTATATACAGGGTTTTTCCTTATTTTTCTGTGTTTTTCAAAATATTGTGATAGTTTCATAGTCTATTGATCCAATTTTAAAGGTCTATGATATACGCTTAAATGTACGCTCAGATTGTTTTCAAATTGTCAGACAAGTTATAGAAAAATATGTGAGCACAATAAATCAGACATTAAAAAAAGCGATACTTGCCATGCCGTGCAAGAGCAGTAGTTGACAGAACATGGAATCTGGACATTCAGCTTGTGGGACGCTGTGACTTGCAACGTCTAACGTCAACTGTCACGTCTTTGTCGCCCTCCAAAACCTTTATAGTGTCTATATATCGCGGAGTAAAATAGTTCAACCCTTTCTCATATGCCCATTTAGAAGGTGTGCTGCAGTTTGGTAGATAGGATACTGGTATATCGTAAAACTCATGTACTATCCATGGCCCCTAACTGGGTGTCTTGGTATGGTCTGTTTACAGTAATATTTGCTGTTTACAAGTCTTATTGTATCCATGACGTTTTATAATCTGTTGCGTCTCTCTCTGAATTAGAATATAAACGGATACACTGTGTGCCTTCAGGTGTTCATAGTGCTTTACTACCTCTGAACAGATACGTGCATATGATAAACTAACCATGGTCCCTTATTGGGGGTATTGGGATCGTGTGTTTACAATAATATTTACTATATACAAACCTCATTTTATCATTCTTGACATATACATAGAATGATCTGAATACATTACATGTATTGTGTCAAGACATTTGTGCATGCACTCTTCTGTACCTTCTCTGTACATTTTACAGGGTTGTTTCAATTAAACTTTGTAATATTTTGGAGTTGTCATGTTTTGGTGACGTTTTAGAAACCAACAACAAATAAATTGTTCTTGTGACAGTTTACTGATTTTTTAAAAATTTATTCGCAGGAATTACCGTCATATAAAAACTAGGCACTACAATCAGTTATAATGCATTACAATAAACAGTTTCTGCTATGTTTATTTGAAATCATATGAATCAAATTAGTAGTAATTTTGTAATAAAGTGTCATGATTAACCTTAACGTATCCTGATGCAATTTGCTGTGTCTATTGGACGTAGATGTGACTTTAGGAGGGGTTTAATCTCTTGAAGTTCATTTAAGACAAGAGTAATGGACCTTGTCGATCTGTCTGACATTTTACTTCAATGTGGGTACCCTTTGTGATATTGTCACTTGTTTCTCTGGTGAGTTGTGATGCACAGTACTCTCTCATTGCACCAACATGACATGAACATATGCAAGTCTGCATATCTTGAGCTGAGACGCATCGGCTCCATTCGCAATTATCTTTCAGTTGATGCCACTACAACACTTGTGTGTTCCTTAGTACTTTCAAGACTGGACTATTGTAACTCAATTCTATCTGGTTCGTCTCAGTATCTACTCCAGAAACTTCAAAAAGTTCAAAACACAGCTGCTCGGATCATTCTTAGAGTACCACGAACAGAGCACACCTCCCCCCTACTCTGTACCCTACACTGGCTACCCATTCGATCCAGAATCAAACACAAAATTTGTTCTCTATGCTACTTTTCATTGACTGGCTCCAGTCCAACATACCTATCTCACCTCACCCATGTGTACACACCAGCAAGATACTTACGCTCCTCTTCCGACACTCGTATTCTCATTATTCCCACTATGAAAATGAAGGCATACGGACAACGTTCTTTTGCATATCAGGGCCCAGCAACGTGGAACGAATTGCCCACTGAACTTAGACACAAAGACACAGTGATCTCATTCAAGAGTGCTCTTAAAACTCACCTATTTCGAATGCAAGAATAGATCTAGAGACTTAATAATGTTTCCTTACCTTAACTATTTTCAGCATGTTTTTGTTTTCTAATTTCATGGTGTTTGTTTTTCGTAATCATATCATTATATATGTTTGTTTAGGTGTTATATAATGTTGTAAAGCGCTTAGAGCTTCTAAAGATTAGGCGATATACAAAGTTCTCATTATTATTATTATTATTATTATTATTATTATTTATTGTTATCTTCAAGGCAGAGTAGTTTTCTCTAGTTCGCTCCCTTTAATGTTTGTGTTTAAACAACCACTACTCCCACAAATGTACCGAGTACATTCATAATGTCTTCATGCCATAGTGTTCACTGATGTTGTTGGTGAGTAACCTCAACTTTACAATCACATGTTTAAAAGGTGAATTTAAAAAAAAAATGAATGTGAACGTTTTGGTGTAGTTTTAGAAACTAAAAATATTTTTCTAGGAGCAGTTTTAAAAATTTATTTTATCTATTAGCAATTAATCTAGATACTACTAGGAGTTAGAATTAATTAGAATGCGTAGTTTTGTTGTGCTGATTTGAAACCATTTTGCCAAAACACATAATGTAATGACCAAAGTATGGACATAAACCTTAATCCAAACAACTGTACTTTTTGTGATCAAGATAGTATTCTACACTTTTCAGAAGGACACGAGTGTACAGCAATGCAGTCAGCGGTTAAGATCTTTCAAGAAAAGATTGTACGCTACATTTTCATGGAGTGGCACGTCATTCGAGATACAATGTTTGGCATCGACCCCGATTGTCCCACAGACAAGGCGAGAGAGCTAGTCAGTCGGCTTCATCATCTTGGCTATACCCCTTATGAATATCTTCCAAGAATAAAATCATTGGCAATCGACAGGGCCACGGGATGGTCAGCCAGTGGTATACTTTTTCAGCATAAGAACTCTGTTCAAATTTTGTAGAAAATACATGTCAAAAGCTTTAAAAAAAACTTAGAAATTGCTCCACTTTTGTTTTCTATAATACAATACAGTGATAAAAAATACATTGCCTTGTTCGTTTTTATATAGAAAAGCCGAATCGTTCGATAATTATAACAATAATAATAGTAGTAGTAACGTAAATCGTTAATAACCTTTTTTTTACATGTATTTTATTACTAAAGTAGAGAAAATAATGGCTGAGAATTTTATCTTGTACATAACATCCCCCACTCTCAAACTGGCGAAGAAGGGAGAAACAAACATGTGTTGTATCAAATCATTTTCCCAAGTTGCTTGTTTTCTACCCCTTTTGTGGACAATTGGAGTAAATTACAGCTAAATAGAAGGAGGTGGATTTAAAAAAAAACACAACAAAAAACAAAATAAAAACAAAGTGTATGATAAAAACATGTTTACAATTAAAAGATATTACACAGATTTGAGAAAGATTGGCAATATCTCTATTTGATAAATATTGCCTGTCTTCGACAGATGTATTATTTTCGTTATGAAAATCGTTGAATTTCTCCCCACAAACACACACAAATCTGATACCACGCCACAGTTATAAAACAAATAGGAATATATGTTAACATTAGATACAAGGCTTTCTAGGACACAAAAATAAAGTATGTAACAACAAATTAAGATACCAGAAGTTATTGTTTTACAGAAGATATAGATGATAGTAAGCATCCATTATTTCAAAGTTGTGACGTCATAAACCTCTTTTTTGGTCATAGTTTTCTTCAGAGTTATAGATCCTGAATTTGATTGCCGCGCAGCAATAGTAAGTTTTTTTTTACACACTCTACTGACCAGATCCCATAATATTGCTTTATTTTCTGGTACTTCTATAAATGGGTGTACTTTGTATTGCTTTATTTTCTGGTACTTCTACAAATGGGTGTACTTTGTATTGCTTTATTTTCTTGTAGTTCTATAAATGGGTGTACTTTGTATTGCTTTATTTTCTGGTACTTCTATAAATGGGTGTACTTTGTATTGCTTTATTTTCTGGTACTTCTATAAATGGGTGTACTTTGTATTGCTTTATTTTCTGGTACTTCTATAAATGGGTGTACTTTGTATTGCCTTATTTTCTGGTACTTCTATAAATGGGTGTACTTTGTATTGCTTTATTTTCTGGTACTTCTATAAATGGGTGTACTTTGTATTGCTTTATTTTCTAACACTTCTATAAATGGGTGTACTTTGTATTGCTTTATTTTCTAACACTTCTATAAATGGGTGTACTTTGTATTGCTTTAGTGTCTAACACTTCTATAAATGGGTGTACTTTGTATTGCCTTCTTGTCTAACACTTCTATAAATGGGTGTACTTTGTATTGCTTTTTTGTCTAACACTTCTATAAATGGGTGTACTTTGTATTGCTTTATTTTCTAACACTTCTATAAATGGGTGTACTTTGTGTGTGCCATATGATCTCTTGTATGCGTTTATTACATTTTCAGACGAATGCTAATAATAAACAACTGGTCATTCTAACAACGGCTTAATCGAAAAAAATTAAGAAATAAATATAGTAGCTATCAAGCATATATCCGAACAAAAGACCTTGCTCGTAAGACGATCAGAATCTTTTCATTTTGAGAAATGCAACAGGATATGCATAATGCATTCTAAATTGCGAGCACGATTTTGACGATCATAATCTTTCAATTTTGAGAAATGCAACAGAATATGCATAATGCATTGTAAGTATTTTGAGAAATGCAACAGGATATGCATAATACATTCTAAATTGCGAGCACGATTTTGACGATCATAATCTTTCTATTTTGAGAAATGCAACAGGATATGCATAATGCATTGTAAGTATTTTGAGAAGTGCAACAATATATGCATAATGCATTCTAAATTGCGAGCACGATTTTGACGATCATAATCTTTCTATTTTGAGGTATATGGATGGTTTGCTTTAGATGACTACCAGCTTACTTATAATGACGTGCTCCTTGACTAAAGTTTTTGTTTAATATTTATTTTAAAAATCTTTTTTATATGTAGTTGCTATATAATTACGTATGCATTAATTGGTCATATAAAAATAAGTTGCTGTATGCAGATGTTTACGGGAGCATCCATAACTACTTTTTTTTTGTACCCTCGGGTTCAAATTCTTCACTCATGCTCTCATTCATAACTACCTCTGCTATTTCTGCTAGACTAAAATAATATGCCTACAGAAAAATCATGCATTTTGTTCGCCGGAAATTTCTATGCAAAGAAAGAAACCCCAATCTATTAGGACTACCATGGCTATTTATGCGGTTGGATTGAATGTATGATTGACCGAAATGTTACGAATGAAAATAAATAGTTCGATCATTCGTAACTTCTCGGTCAATCCTTGTTTCGTAAATGACCAAAGCGACCCGAATGGGAACTATCGACATTCATCAAAGATATGGTCCGTAGGATTGACCTCAAAGTTGAGAGTGTCATTACCAGATGAATGTGAATCATTGAAATAATAGTTTCATTGATGTCTCAAAGAAGGAAATGGTAGATTTAGTACTACTAAAAGGGAAATAAATCTTGATAAAAATGTACATAAGAACCATAACTGTTTAAATTTAGTCAATCGCCAATCGATATTCAATAGAAATGCTAAACTTTGTAATGAAACCTCGTTTTCAATTAACCGAATAATCTGTGAGGTCATACAAAAATGTTACCATCTAATGAAAGAATTTTTCAAGATGAGGCAATAGTTGTGCTATCTGTCCGAAAACATTTTCTTACAAAAAGACCGTTATTATATTCTTACAAAAAGACCGTTATTATATTCTTACAAAAAGACCGTTATTATATTCTTACAAAAAGACCGTTATTACATTCTTACAAAAAGACCGTTATTATATTCTTACAAAAAGACCGTTATTATATTCTTACAAAAAGACCGTTATTATATTCTTACAAAAAGACCGTTATTATATTCTTACAAAAAGACCGTTATTATATTCGTACAAAAAGACCGTTAATATATTCTTACAAAAAGACCGTTATTATATTCTTACAAAAAGACCGTTATTACATTCTTACAAAAAGACCGTTATTATATTCTTACAAAAAGACCGTTAATATATTCTTACAAAAAGACCGTTATTATATTCTTACAAAAAGACCGTTATTATATTCTTACAAAAAGACCGTTATTATATTCTTACAAAAAGACCGTTAATATATTCTTACAAAAAGACCGTTAATATATTCTTACAAAAAGACCGTTATTATATTCTTACAAAAAGACCGTTATTATATTCTTACAAAAAGACCGTTATTATATTCTTACAAAAAGACCGTTAATATATTCTTGCAAAAAGACCGTTATTATATTCTTACAAAAAGACCGTTATTATATTCTTACAAAAAGACCGTTATTATATTCTTACAAAAAGACCGTTAATATATTCTTACAAAAAGACCGATTATTATATTCTTACAAAAAGACCGATTATTATATTCTTACAAAAAGACCGTTATTACATTCTTACAAAAAGACCGTTAATATATTCTTACAAAAAGACCGTTATTACATTCTTACAAAAAGACCGTTATTATTTTCGTACAAAAAGACCGTTATTATATTCTTACAAAAAGACCGTTATTATATTCTTACAAAAAGACCGTTATTATATTCTTACAAAAAGACCGTTATTATATTCTTACAAAAAGACCGTTATTATATTCTTACAAAAAGACCGTTAGTATATTCTTACAAAAAGACCGATTATTATATTCTTACAAAAAGACCGATTATTATATTCTTACAAAAAGACCGTTATTACATTCTTACAAAAAGACCGTTAATATATTCTTACAAAAAGACCGTTATTACATTCTTACAAAAAAACCGTTAATATATTCTTACAAAAAGACCGTTATTATTTTCTTACAAAAAGACCGTTATTATATTCTTACAAAAAGACCGTTAATATATTCTTACAAAAAGACCGTTATTATATTCTTACAAAAAGACCGTTATTATATTCTTACAAAAAGACCGTTATTATATTCTTACAAAAAGACCGTTATTATATTCTTACAAAAAGACCGTTATTATATTCTTACAAAAAGACCGTTATTACATTCTTACAAAAAGACCGTTATTATATTCTTACAAAAATACCGTTATTATATTCTTACAAAAAGACCGTTAATATATTCTTACAAAAAGACCGTTATTATATTCTTACAAAAAGACCGTTAATATATTCTTACAAAAAGACCGTTAATATATTCTTACAAAAAGACCGTTAATATATTCTTACAAAAAGACCGTTAATATATTCTTACAAAAAGACCGTTAATATATTCTTACAAAAAGACCGTTAATATATTCTTACAAAAAGACCGTTATTATATTCTTACAAAAAGACCGTTATTATATTCTTACAAAAAGACCGTTAATATATTCTTACAAAAAGACCGTTAATATATTCTTACAAAAAGACCGTTATTATTTTCTTACAAAAAGACCGTTATTATATTCTTACAAAAAGACCCTTATTATATTCTTACAAAAAGACCGTTAATATATTCTTACAAAAAGACCGTTAATATATTCTTACAAAAAGACCGTTAATATATTCTTACAAAAAGACCGTTATTATATTCTTACAAAAAGACCGTTATTACATTCTTACAAAAAGACCGTTATTATATTCTTTAAGAAACTCCGCTTTGTCACAATTTAGTACAGAATATCCAAGAAGAATGATATCAAGATACTGTTTGCTTACATTTTGTAAATGGGGCCCCGGGTGGCCGAGTGGCTCGCCTTTACGGATCACTGACATCTCACCTCTGTCCTCGTGGGTTCGAGTCACGGGTTCGGCCAACGTGGGTATGTGAGAAAGCTTGCCAGTAGCTTCCCGTGGGTCGGTTGTGCGTCCCGGGTTTTCTCGAGTTCTTCCTCCACCTAATATACTGGCCCCGTGTATAGCCTATCATGTGCTGAACAATGGCGTTAAACCCCACAAAGCCAAACTAAATTTATTTTATTTCTGAGTTAAATCGCAATAACACTCATAACCGAATTTGTGTCAACTGTTATGCTTAGTACCTTTTCAGTGGTAGTATTAATAATAGCCACTTGTAGATCTTTCTTTCTGTCCAATTTTGCTAACTTTTGAAATATACCCATAAACTTACATTAAGGTTTTGTCTCATTAATCAACATTTTATTTTAATCTTATTTTAGATCAGGTCCTAATATCACAAAAGTTCTCCAACATTTTTCTTCAAATTGAAACTTTGCATTATCTTCCTTTATATTTCTACCAATATCGGGATTTTTTCGCGAGAGGTACATGTAACATAAATGATGAAAAATAACTCCATAGTTTTAAAATTGTATATCTGTGAGTCTTTTAATTCTTGAAGAACAAGTTCAGAAATTCGGCTAATTGGAGGAAATCCTCAGTTTTTAATCGGAGTTAAAATAAGACCAAGTTAAGTCGAATGCAGGATATTATGAATGTATCTTAATCCTTGAGGGTTTCTTAATGTTCTATGAAAAAGTCACAGATCCAAGAACTTTCTCCCGTACGGAGAATATTTCATCCGCTTTTATTGCAAAATGGCACCGGTAAAACTATGCATCACCTGATAGTGAAGAAAGGGGAACAGAAGTTTACAGCTGCTTGGGATTACCCTCCTCTCATTGGTCTAAAGTGTACTTAGAAATGGTAGTTGGAAATAGTGCATGATTTTGACCAATGCGAGCAGGAAATTCCCTTCTATACGAGCGGGGCACTTACCTGCTGGAAGCTTTTGCATTTCACAGTTCCCAGGCTATGCTTCGTTTTCAAGGTGGCATTTTGCAATAAAAGTCAATAAAAAATTTCAAAAGTGCCAGAGTAATGTGAAAACAGCACTATTTCAGTGAGAATTATCTGCGGATATGATTTTAACGTAGAGAAGCAAAGATGGCGGCTATCAGTCCTGTCTTTTGTATGTAGAGGAGCGGTCCGGTAAAAAACGTAGACCCTATCGAACGTCAAGCTCCTATGAAGTACGCATAGTGGATCAGACTGTGTTTCACGTCTCTTTTTGTATCAATCAGTTTTTGACACTTTTGAAGAAAAAAAAAATTACCATTCTATCTCTATGTTCTATAGCTATGATGCTGTATTGTAGTAAATGTATAATGTTAAATTCTGTTAGCATCTACATTTTTCATGGATATTTATTGAATGTAAATTTAATTGCATACACTCCAAGCTACTTAACATATAAAGGCATATTAATACCCCATGAAGTACAAAAAGACTTTTCGTTAAAAATACAATAATCTCTCATTCAGTCATCATTTACCTTAACCTGTTAATTCTGCCATAAACATTCACTAGCCGGAGAATGGGTAAAAGGTTGCACGTGTACTGGAGAAAGCGAAGAAAAAAAAATAGTTCACAATTTACCCTTCTCACCTAATTTGGAACAGCTGATGATAGTTACTCTTTCTTACCAACGCAAAACGTGCAGAAGTGATTCATAAATTAAGTAAATCACGTCAAAAGGGAAAATAAATCGGCTGTATATTATATATTTATCATATTTATTACATACCCGTTTAATCTTACATGACTGATCTGGCGTTCGATACAGATGTTCAATCTGTGTTTCCGTGTCGCACACCTAAAATTTCCGTATCGCACACCTAAAAATTTCCGTATCACACACCCAGCCTGGAACTACTTTTACAACTTGAAACGACATTTTAATCCAAAGCAATTCCAAAATAAAGAATATCCAGAAAGATGCCCAGATCTAGCTTATAAAATGTATGCTAGTCAAAGGCCTTCATCCATGAACAACCCCGAATCATCTCATTACCTAGGCATTTGTCATAACAGAACTGATGACTGTCTATGGTCCAAGTGCCAACCTGCCGCTGTGACTTAATTGAAATCGATAATGAAAACCATGTTTGAAAACTGGAATAAACGAAAGAAAAATAAACAACAGAGTTCGAAAAACTGTATACACGACACTCCTCCATGAAGGTGTTGATCCTACCACAATTGTTCAATTATCTGGACATAAAAATTTGAACAGTGTGAATAACTATGCAATCGCTTCGATTGAACGACAGAAACACATGTGCAAACCTCTGAACCGTGCACCTGTTGATCCCTTTCCCAGTATCAGCTCTGATGACACACAGAGAAGAGACATTCCACAACGTAAATCATCTAAAATTCGTTCACTAGTCAGAAAACCATTTCAAACTTCAGAGTTTCAAAATATGGCCTCCGGAAGTTTTAATGGAGCAAGCATAAGTGGAGGAACTTTCAATTTGTCTTTTAATATTGCTGGGCATTCAAATTCGTTGACTAAATCTGAGGATAAAATTTATAAACATTTGCAACATAAACGTAGACATATCATAGAGAGCAGCAGCTCCAATGACTCGGACTGAGAACAATTACTTCTTGTTACAATGTTGAGACTACGAACAATCACTTGGGCCCAAGCAGGGTGTTGTATTTTTGTTTATATGTTAAATTCTTGCAACTTTTCAAGTAGAAAAAGACAAGAAAACAAAACAATTTCGTTTAGAATTTTCTTGTTTGAAAGATATCCAAATGATTAATAAAAATCTAGTCCTCATGTTAGAAAGAGATTTTTTTTAAAAAAACTCTTACATCGTCATCTTAGAGTATAATGCATAAATAATTTCTTGTAATGACGACATACAAAATACAGTGTTTGAAAGTACTGTAAATTAAAGAGTTTTCTGTATAACTGAATGTATTCAATAACTGTTAGTCTATTCAAATTGCCTTGACATTTGCTTGGACGTGCAGTTTTGCATGTGTATTCAGTAAGTAGTGTAGGAAAAGGGTTCGCATAAAGGTCCAAAACCTATGTTCCATTTGCGAAATAAAGAAAATTCCACTCGCCTGTGACTGCAGTTTAAATTCATTCATCAGCCCCAGTTATGTACATGTCCTGGGCGTTTTTCAGTGCGTTGTACATTATCTTTCATAAGCCTTTAAATGCCTTAATTTATTTTCAAGGATACTTTTTAAAATGTAATAAATACAAAACCACAGAAGTATTTTGTTCCTAGGCGGGGGAAAGAACTCGTTTGATACGGCGTAGGAATATATGTCTCGGCCTGAATGCCTCGACGTATTCATACGCTGTATCAAACTCGTTCTTTCCGCCGCCTCGGAACAAAATACTTACGTAGTTTAGTCTATGTATCATATATGTACCATGGCTGGACAATCCATCATTTCCTTTACAAAAACATAAAAACCTATTATTACGATTGTGTAGGTATGTAGAAGACCGTACATTGTGCTCATTTCAAATGAAAGTTATAAAATTGGATCAAATAATATTTTGAGTCTTGGCGGGAAAAAATATTCAAATTTTTGATGACTTTTATTAAATTTCATTAACATGAGTACAGATAAAAGATTCTATCTATCACATGACAAAAATATTGACGGAACTGCAGAATAGTGTTGTGAAATGACTCTGAAATACATTTCCTTGGCATTTACGACTTTACCTTGCATCACGCAAGGACGTCATGCGGTGTAATTAACATAGATGATATTCTCCTGTACCCGACCTAAATTTGCAAGCCAGTATTATAGACCGTTAACTAGAAAAACCTGTATCTCCTGATTAGTTAGTCAGTGATGTCATTCGCACAACAGTGATAACATTAGTTTGTAAACTTCCCTCTGAACTGCAATGGTCGGTTGGGAGCTTCACATCGGCGCGGTGCATCATGGGGAAAAAGTAGGGAGATTCCATACTTTCAGTAAGACGAGGTCTCGGATGTACGGGGCTAGCTCATCGAGTGCTCGGATTGTAGAACGATCTCACGAGTGGGTAACACGGCTTCGTTCAATCATCGCAGCGCTGAATAATGAAATCACACGCGCGGTTGGATTAAAACCCGCTGATGCAATTCGGCGAAAAACTATCACTGTTGAGAAATCAGTTTCTCATCCACCACCGTTAGAATCACTCGGAAACAATTTTGTTCGGTATCTGTATGCGTCCTGCTACTGATCTGGTATGGTCCGTCCATGTATTTACTATCTCGGCCCGGATCGGATTTCCAAGGCAACCAACACGTTATTATTTGGCGCCTGTGGATGAGCAATCGGCAAGCCTCCCGGAAGAGGATTTGTGCGAGAGGAATTGCAAGCCGTCCGCGCGAATACAGAACTGCCACCAATATCTATTTTAATGCACTAGCGCATCAGTCGTAATCGAATTTGTAATCGCATGATGCTCTTACGTGTAAGTAGTAATTCCGTCAGGGAGTATCCATCGTTTAGTGTCAAGCGGTGACAAACTCACCTTAGTGCATCGATACACCTCCATGTGATGTTGTTTACTCCTGATCATGTTGACTGTATGTGTGTATTCACATCGCTCGCGAAGACATTCCACATACATCTTGTGTGTGCGATCTTTTTTCACAATAACCCCGGCAACTCCTTTCGCCTTCTTTTTGTTGTTGGATACAACCACAATCGAGTACATTTTTGAGCGCAGTCCCACGTATTCTTCGATAGGATCACTCTTGCACTCGTCTTTGAATTTTCCTTCAACATTTTTGTTTGGATCGCTTTTTATCGGTTGACCCTTGGGATAATCGCTGTTGACAAATCCGTTTACATGTGTGTCTGATGCGATATCCGCGTACACATTGTCGGTGGTTATATACATCAGCAGCGAGTCTGTGTCATTTAAAGCATCTTAACACGATCCTGGTAAAACGGTTCAATTTTGTCGTAGTAAATCTCATACATGAACAGCTTTGAAGGATCAAGCACAGGCCCCAACGAAGATAGGCTTTGCCAGCTTCAGTTTTGATTTTTTTTTACTATGTACGGCAACAAGCCCACCATCGAAGATCTTTCGGAACTCGAATGTAGGGTCCGTGATGAGCCTTCAAAGCTTGTCCGGTTCGGTATAACGGACAAAGTCAATGCGAATTCGCTTCCGCATATTCTCTATAGTTTTCCCAAACACGGATTTGTTCATTAGTTGAAGAATTCTTTTTCAAATTCATTTTTACCAATCGTTCGCAGATTCGTATTCATCTGGATATAAGGAGTCATCCAAGCGCGCTGGCGAAATCCGAACACCCGATGAAATTTACTTACACGCATTCCCAATCGCAGATACAACTCCAGGCTTCGTACGTAAACTACATAGTTGGTTTTCCGCCCAAGAATTGAACAAGTTTGATGCATTCGATAAACTTGCGTCCTGATTCGTCCACAATCTCGCACTGATACGGGGACAGCCATTCACCAGCACCGACAACGCTTCTGGTACCAGCGGGTAGTCGTTGTGGTCGTTGTGAAGCTCATCCGGGTACTCCAAGTCGACTTTCGAAGAAATATCCATGGTCGCTGTTGCTGTCGTGATGGCGTACATGTTTTTGAATGTCTAAATCCGCGGGACCTATTCACGAAAACCCACCAACCGGCAGCGGCTGCATCATCGCCCATCCCTAAAGATTGTTGATATAAAGATACATGATGCAACTGTTTGGGACAGTGGGGTCATATCCGTCCATGCACGGCTTCGCGCGAGCGCGCCGATGACTCACCATTGAAATCCCTCAGCGAATACCACGCTCGATAAACAGATGTTGATCAATATAGGTGAGCAGTTCCAAATCTACTTTTGTGAATAATAGCAATGCATCCCAGGCCATTCCCGGTGCCGTAAATAGTGCGTGGGGTCAAGATGGTATATAATCTTTGCGGTATCGCGAAACGCTTCAAAGACATCCGCGAGCAGCAACACATCGGTGCGCAGATACAAATCATGATAGTCACCGAGGTTTTTACATTCGAATGTGGACCAAACCGCGTTTGCGTGTGCGTAGTCGTCGGTGGAAATACCTTCACGAGACAACGACGAATGGAATGCCTCGATCGGTGGTAACTGAGTTCGTCAAACGTTTCCCATCCACTCATGTACTGGTATGAGTACACAGCTTTTCGCGTTATCAACTTTAACTTGTCAGCGGTGAGTGGATTTTGTCCATCAATGGCACCATATCGACTGGTGATTTTGAAGTTTTCCACCGCAAGGTAGCTAATTAGTTTCACCAATGATGAAGGCAGAAAACTGCATCGAATAAATGAACGGCAACTGACCCACCAAAAAAGTCATGTATTTTTCCATGTTGTTGGGGATAACGCTTATTGGCGCATTCGATGTTGTTGCGATTGCCCGCATAATCAAATTGCTATCATACTCACGCAAGTTATGAAACACCACAGGAGTTTTTATTTTATTTTTGCAATCCGCAACTGTAGATTGCATGCGTTGTGTGCGTCAGTGGTATGACAGTGATAGCGAACTTTCGCATCAATAAAACCAGAAGCACCACCGCAGATCCAGCAATCTTTGGCCGCGATAAACTTATCAATAGCATCACTGTGATGATCATGTCTTTGGGCGAATCGAGCTGTTCGCAGATCTATTTCCTGGTAACCTCGAGCAATTTAAGAAACACCTCAACCGAGTTCTGACCACAATACAATATTGGTGATTTACGTGCTTCATCACATCTGACGACAATGAAACCAAACCCGCATAGGATTTGTTCCCCAACTTGTGTCGTATTTGCCTTAAACTCAGGAGCGTTCACTGGAACATTCAAACATTCAAGGTCTGCATAAATCACATACGGAGCTTTCATCTTTCGTTGCACCGCGGTTTTGCCGGGTTCTGGCATAATCATACACTGAGGCTTTTTACTGATTCCACAATAAAAATCATGATTGTAAAGTAGCTGTTGAGAGCTAAAAAAGAAAAAATGCAGGCAACGTTCGCATGGAACCTTTTTACCGTGGTGCTTACTGTGTCGATTAACCAACCTGGAGAGATTCTTTATCCATACGTAATGAGATAACGACTCTGAACCTGCCTTCTATCAACATCAGATTAATCTTGGTCCGTCCATGATAATTTTTGCTTCAAGCGGAAAAAAGCCTTTGTTCCAAGTGAACGCGTTAACAGCGATACCCGGGTTAAGTTGTTCAAACTTGTTCAGTGTAGCCTTGGTAACATGCACCGGAAATTCAATGTTGCCAAAATTAAATTCACCCACGTATTGCTAGTATTTCCGCAGCTGATCTGTATTGTCACGCGTGGGACGTTACTCTGACGTAATCGTCCATTCAGAACATCGATTGTCATATTTGTTTTACATTTATCACCGACCGCGGCAGAACATAGTCTGGCGTTGGTATATAATTCGATGTTTAGAATGGCATGTTTGAGGAAATATACAGTTGAACTTCCGTACATCTGTCAAGAGTCCACCCTGAACCGGTGGTGGTGAATTTTTCCAACGTGTGGAAAATCTTTTCAGTACATCCACCGATTGCTATATTGATAGCCTCAGTGTCTTTGCAGTTCGTGATTATAAGTGGACCACCATAAAAGCACTGTTGTATGGCCTTTAAATCCATTCTTGTTTTATGACTTGCGACTAAGTGGCATAGTTAAATGCCCATTGACAACAATATCCGCTTTAACCCCGGAGGTGCCAGAGCGTTGTAACGTTGATATGATTTCCGGAAGCATATTCGATACAAGTTGTATCATGTCTTTGCTTGTCGCGTACGTCTTTGGACTAACTGCACTGTAATCCACATGATTATTCTTGCCCTAGTGAAACTTAAACTCGGGGAATTCTTGTTCGTGAACATCAGCAGCAGCCTCATCATCGATAACAGCCGCGGTACGACGGTAGTCTTCTTCGTAAACATGCTCGACCTCCTTAGCGGCGACACGTCGACGGTTTTGTTCATCCACAACTATATTCACAATTTCAGCACGCTTGACTCGTGGAGGAATTCTAATATTAAATCGTGCTGCTGTTTCACGAAGCTGTCTCACGGTCTGGAGCGGTTCGCCTACAATACCTAATAACACAGGTATGTTAGCTTTTCTTCCACGACTTTGTTATTGGTATGTTACACTTGCGCGCGAATTGTCTCAGTTGTCTTACCGTTGCTGTTGCGGTAACTGGTTGTTGCGGTTGCGGTTGTGGTTCAGTTACGAGTCCTAATAGCGTAAGTATTTCAGCTAATTCGCATACGGCTTAGTACTCGTATCCCTCGCTGTTGCGCGAGTTGTTTTAGTTGAATCACAGTCGGCATCTTTGTTTAATTGCGAATTCCGTCAATACTTTTTTTAAAGAATTTTTACTTTACCGGGGTTGGAAACGGCAATTGCCTTAATCCTGGCTATTATTTAATTTACTTCTGTATCGTTTGCATCAATGTCGTCGGAGAGTATTTCCGCAATAGGTTCTGCTGCTGTTGCGTAGGCGAATCTTTCACGGCGTGCACGATAATACTCGCGAATCGATCCGCATGATCGGCAAAGCTGATTATGAGACTTTACTCCGATACCACATTTGGTACATGGTCGAGCACCAGGACCTTTACGTAACGCGAGCAAATGTGATTTACAGTAATCGCACTGGCATGTTCTGCCGCATAGTTCATGTTTTCCAAGGCATACCCTTTTGCATTGACTGCGTCCTAATGCCATTGAACTTCTGATATATATATATATATATATATATATATATATATATATATATATATATATATATATCCTTTAATTGCTTGATCTTTCGTTTTTTGTTTTTCTCTTATTTTATCCTTTATATGTTGAGGTATGGAAGTAAACGTTTTATTATCCAGAGGATAGTAGTTGATTTTATAGCCATCAACTGTACGATACTTTTTTTCACACCCTAAGAAGGTGATTTGTAATCTTACATCAGGCTTCGCTAAATAAACAGGCTCGTTTTCCCGATCCGGGCCAAATAGGTAAGGTCTCAACTCATCTATAATTTCCTCCAACCTTAACGCATTGTCAATAAATTTCCATTGTAAGGTTGTATATCAACTTGTAGATTAAAATTTACATATTTGTATCCAATAATATGAAACGTTTTGTGCCACTTGTACATATAATCCACGGACTCCATTCTTTCATAAAATATATCTTTGGTAAATTTATCACATAGAGCCAGATGTTTTGCTTCTAGCTCGTTGAATAATTCTTCGTATTACTTCATATCACAGTCGTTGAGTGTGCATGCCATTGTTATATTAATGCTAAAAGCATTTATCTAATTAATTTGTTCGTTGTGATCTTCGCTATTGCTAGAAATATTGGCTCGTTGTTTCGGTGTCATCATCATCGTCATCGTCATAATCAATATAGTAATCGCTCGTTTTGCTATCAGTACTAGGTGGTGCAGCTAACGTTAGTTACTTTATGATTTCTTGCACAATATCAAATAATGTTTTCGCAGATTGCTTGTTATATTTTTCTCCAAGTGGGCATCGCTGTTTTTCCAAGATAATTTCTAAGTTGATTAATTTATCAGTATGATCCGGATACGTGTTTGAAAAATCATACAACATCTTTTGTGCCTCTTTGATAAATCTGTATGATGCATTTAAGCGAAACAACGACTTAATCTTTTCTACGACGTTTCGCACACTCCACTGATTTGGTAGATTAATTCCAAACTCGGATATTTTGATAAATTCTTTTAGAATACCATATGTATCGATCTGTGAATTTTCCGTCATTGTTATATATGCCGGGGGAAATGTCTAATATAGTATTTTCACATAAACTCTGCCTCAGTCAGTGCAAAATATTTTTTATACATTATACCGCGATCAATAATCGCGCAGAGACATAGTTGATAGTCGGTGTTGAATATTCAGCTGCGAATAATATCAGCCTAACTTCGCTGTGGAGAAAATATTTTCTGCTGCAGCAGAAAACAATACAAGCAAAATATTTTACACAGTCGGTGGCGATCAATAAATGTGTATCACAGTAGTATTTTTAGTCTCACAGAAAATGAATCTCCACATTGTGGTATAGTTGCAATCAATAATCGGGTCTGACTAAAAACTTCACTTGTGGCATTTCCAATAGTAGTGGATTTGCAAACAATAAAAGTCGAATAACTGTTTGCAAACTCACACACTTGACCAAATGGTGTAGTTGTTGTATATTTCAACTAACTATGATCGCAATTCAATAACAGCTTGCCGCTGACTTTTTTATTTTTTGCTACGTGAAAATCTTTTTTCACGCTAGCGTTTAAAATTATATTTTGTAAACCCAACGACTAATATGCGACGACTAAGATAAAAAATACTAACGTCATGGAGTATAGAAGTGCTGACTTGTCCCGGTAATACAAATCTAAAATGCCCAGTATACCACTACTCACATTGTAATGTGTGCATTCGTGGTAATTGATGACTCACTATCAACAATCCTGGAGCTTCGTGCTCCTTATCCATCGTTTCGTATATTTCTTAAAAAATGGTAAATATGTTACACCTCCTCACAAACCAGGCCCATTTTATTTTCCCTAAGTCTTTCTGCGTTAGTTAATGTCCTGTAACATCACATTCATCACATATATTCAGTGTGTTTGGGGGATGGGTTTCCCCATACTTTCACCAAAGAAACATATAGGGAACACTCTTAGATTGTGTACATTTTGCGTTGAATCCAATGCAAAGATATCAAGAAAGTTGTTAGAGTTGCACTAATTAGTAAAGTATAGAAAACTAAATTACCAATTGTGGTCCTGAAGATTTAACCTCCCTACCTTGTTTTAGGAACTACTGTCAAGGTTGTTCTGGACTGACAAAAATGCATTTTATTTGCAAACTGTATATGCAAAAAAACCCCAAAAAAACCAGCTACTTATTCCTGCCACTAAATGGATTTTTCATAAGTGTCAGTGACATTTCTTTTTCAGTGCATACAGACTCCATATTGCTATACACGGCATTAAAGTCTGTGGACAAAAAGTATGGAATTGTTTTTATCACAAGTTATTCTTTCACACATCCACTGCTGAATGTTACAGGATACTTAATTGAAGAAAATGGGACATCACTATTACCATAATGTGTAACCATTTCTTTACAATCAGAGTACCGTCCCCCACCCATCTGTATTAAATTGTGCATTACCAACAGCCTTTAACGCCAAATGTATAGTCTTACTTGGTATGGAATAATAAACATAATAAATACGTAAAAGGTCAGTCCCTGACTATTTAGAACGAGCAAAAGGTTGCCAAATTAACCAACTAAATATGAATACACTGTATATTCATTTCCCAGGTATTTAACGAAAGATTTGGGAGGGGGGTGAGGGTTGAGGAGAGTAGTCACTATATAAGTGGTAGTATGGATGTTATGATTGAAAGGACTTGAGATTCGTGATCTGTCTGAAACGGGGTTATATTTTACAACCAAACTCCTGGATAGGGGTTCCTTTCTCTGTGACTGGCACGGGGTAAACATCAATATTAGAACATCCATTTACCTGGTATATTGAAGCCGGAAGTGAAACAAATAAGACAACAGTATATTAAGACACTTATTGTGACACCATTAATTCCATTATTAATATTCAATCTGTTATTGTTGTTTTTTTCCCCATCTAACTGACATGACATATTCAAAATGATAACGTCTTTCCGTAAATGGGGGAAGTGGTAAACATGTCTTGAACGGGGTAGGGGTTCAAAACCTGGAGTGGATCCCCGCTACTATTTTTAATTATTTCCTTTTCAGGCTCCTCTTATTTATGCAAATGAGACATGTATTGTTCGCCTTCCTCGAGACTTCCCCTAAGCGTTTTATGTGAAATAACGTTACGCCTCACAACAGTACATCAACCCACCTTTTCGAATTATCGTTATTGTGCTCTGGTAAAACAAAGTAGACCTGTTATCGGTACCTATCTTCTCTCTTCCCGTAAAATATCTCGTACTATCAATCGATGAAGTGACTGAAACACCTAATATTTGGCCTTATGTGTTACCTATGGACCCGATAGAAGCTCAGTTGTCATTTAATCTTCTACAAGCTCAAGTGCTCAAGTGTAATTCATTCTTAGGTTTTGAAGGACACGGAGTATAGAGGACCGTTATCTTGTCTCGACTTTCATTATCATTTCAAAGAAACAAGTTGTGGAAGGATATTTGGTAATATTTATTTAAAAAAAAAAAAAAAAAAAAAAAAAAAAAATTAGAACATGTTAGCAAAACAATATTAAAAAAAATTATCAGGTTCCACTGGCATGAAGATGACTCACAAAACCAAATGAGGAAGTTTTTTTAAATTTTTTTTTTTTATTTTTGAAAGTGTGTCCTACTAGTTCTTCCCTCTGTGAAGCACAGCCGGGTTCTACATAGAAGACAGCGAGCGTGCTATTCTAAAATCTCAAGATACAGTAGAAAGTCCGCAATTCTTCTGGTCATAATAGTCCAAGAAAAATAGCCGAACGTTCCTAAATGGGGAAGAAAAGTAATTCTGATATAAAGGAAGGCGGAATCATTATGGCTATGATGCCTGGTGCAAAAATTGACAAAGAGGGAAACAAAATAGTAAATGTGGCGACATCAAAAGACACCGTAGTTTTCAATGTTGGAGGTAAAAAGTTTGAAACATATTGTTGGAGGCTTCATGCTCGGCCAGACTGCAAGTTGGCGGATGATGAATTCCTCAAAAGTCACTTGAGAAAGGAACAAGGGGATTACTTTTTTGACAAGGACCCGGAAATTTTTCGGGTAATGCATATTACTTTTGCTTTGAGAGTTCACAAATTACTTTTAATTTTATGCCTGTTCTGCACGTAGATTAGGTTTAGAAATCAATGCATTTTATTGGTAGATTAGTTCACACCATTCAATTCATGCATGTCGATTATTGACATACATCTGTAAAAAGAAAGGGAAGCACGCCTGCATATGTCAAGACTGAATATTAACAAAAGCCACACAATATTAAATACTTATCACACAAGAGTCATATCATACATGTCACACAAGAGTCATCATATGTGTCACACAAGAGTCATCATACATGTCACATAAGATTAATACCATACATGTCACACAAGAGTGTCATATCATACATGTCACACAAGTCATATACATGTCACACAAGAGTCACATCATACATGTCACACAAGAGTCACATCATACATGCCACACAAGAGTTATATCATACATGTCACACAAGAGTCATATCATACATGTCACACATGAGTCATACATGTATATCATACATGTCACACAAGAGTCATATCATACATGTCACACACGAGTCACATCATACATGTCACACAGAAGTCATATCATACACGTCACACAAGTCATATCATATGTCACACAAGAGTCATATAATATCATACATGCCACACAAGAGTCATACCATACATGTCACACAAGGGTCTTACCAATTTTAATACTTTTGCCTGAATCAAACTACACAATATCATTGTTTTCTACAAAACTCTATGTAGTAAAATAAAAATAATTGTGTACGTTTCCGCTGAAGATAAATACACTATTTGAAACATTGCTTTGATACTAGATTATGTAACAAAATTTTATTTATAAATGCTGATTACAGTA
This sequence comes from Margaritifera margaritifera, assembly GCA_029931535.1. Classification (NCBI taxonomy): domain Eukaryota; kingdom Metazoa; phylum Mollusca; class Bivalvia; order Unionida; family Margaritiferidae; genus Margaritifera; species Margaritifera margaritifera. Next base: position 289,787 of record JAQPZY010000952.1, read on the forward strand.
AATTTTGATATTTTGCCTATATTTGCTGTAGCTAATTTGTTTGAATTGGATAATATTTATCTTATATTATTTACTTTGGAGGTTTTATTATTTAATTATTGTAATTTGTGTTGTTTCTTTCATAAACAAATTATGATTTGTGTGCTGCTGAATCATGTATATGCTGAGAACAGATAGATCCGCCCGCGGGCAAAGGGATGTAAAAATTGGCCCTATGTGCCCTCCAGCAAGTCGTAAAAGGCGACTAATGGAGAAATCCTTTTTTGCCCTGAGATTCATTCCATGATGATGTTCACGCTGAAAAGGTCTTGGACTTTTTAAAATGAAGGACTTGGGTTTCAATCAAAAATATGACTTTGTATTTTAAGGATTTTACCTTTCATTTGCCTTCATCGTTGTTTTGTATGCGTTTTTTGGGATGCCTGAACTTACTCAGCGCTATAAAACCAGTATTACATGTATGCTAATGTACCGATAAACCCTATACATGCATCGATGCGTTCTTTGGTTTAAAAAAAAATCAGTCAACATGATGAATGGTTTAAAATATAAAATAAATGGAGTGTTAATTTATCTTTGTTTGAAAGTAAATGAAACTTGAGATTTGTTCTTTATGTCTCAAAAGAACGTATAACAAACCCTTCTTCCCCAGAAACACAACATACTGGTCCGTAACAAATTGTACTGTTCACACTGTACGGAAACAGATTGATGGTAAATTACCAGCGGTTACTTATTTATAGCTAAAGTTCGATAAAGACGAATTTTGCTTGATTTGGTCATATTTTTGATGACACATATTTGTGTGTATCTAATTTTGTAATTTTGAGAATCCCGCAGGATTGCTAAAAGTTTATCTATAGATAAAATTTCCAGACATACTGGTTGCTGACAAAAATAAATTGTTATGAAAAGCTGTCTTAAATTAGTATCCTATCTGAATGATCCATTAAAGAATGGTCCAAGACTAACAAACAGTCATATCGAAAAGCATCAGATATCTGATGACCATAGGTGAACACTACATATCATAAAACTCGGTACAATTTCCATGTAAATGAATTTTTGTAAATGCAACTTCAAATTGATGGCATTCTAGTTGTAACGTCCATATGATCGATATAATAGATCAGATCCTGCAGTTAGAATTCAGAATAAAATGTATTAAACTTAATTATAGCAAATGCAGATTCATACAAATAACGTTCTTGCTATCTAATACATAGTCATTTTTCAACTAATGAATAGGTAGTCTTAAATTATATGCGGACCGGACAGCTGCATCTTCCGTCCAACATGTGCGGTCCTGCGATCAAGGACGAGCTAGAATACTATGGTCTGGACTGTCAGCAGATACAGAGATGTTGCTGGAACAATTATAATTCCTGGAATTCTACCCTGGAGGCCCTTAATCAGCTGGAAAAGGATCGGAAGGGATTCTTGTATGAGGATCTGCAGGAAACTGGGAATAGAGAGACCAATAGATGGAAGCACACCCAAACATTGTTGTGGGCTTTTTTGAATGGCACAAAATCTTCCAACGGTTCAAAGGTAAGATTTTGTGTTCACGCCTGATTGATAAGAGACCAAAATATCACAGAGAGACGTGTGGTGGAGAAGTTGTTTTGTGTAGCCAGCAAGCCCCGATTGAGGGGTTGGGTGGAGGGTGGAAGGGGGTAGAGTGATGTAGAAGCAGCACCCTCTATGCCTATATGATGGTATTCGGAGACGTTCTGGCGGTACATGAATAGGTATCATTTATTTCAATTCTAAGCTCATGACCGAGTCATTATACTAGATGCATTGGTCCATAACTGACCCTTCTGAAAAACTGAGATTACTCCACCTACTCATTTGCATATTTCTCTTAAATAGCCAAATTATGAAATTTCAAGCCCCACATACTCATTCGCATATTTATTTCTTTAAAATAGTCAGATTATGAAGTCTCAAGCCCCATCTACCCATTTGCAATTTATTTCTTTAAAATAGTCAGATTATGAAGTCTCAAGCCCCATCTACCCATTTGCAATTTATTTCTCTAAAATAGTCAGATTATGAAGTCTCAAGCCCCATCTACCCATTTGCAATTTATTTCTTTAAAATAGTCAGATTATGAAGTCTCAAGCCCCATCTACTCATTTGCAATTTATTTCTTTAAAATAGTCAGATTATGAAGTCTCAAGCCCCACCTACTCAAATGCATATTTATTTATTTAAAATAGTCAGATTATGAAGTCTCAAGCCCCATCTACTCATTTGCATATTTATTTCCCTAAAATAGTCAGATTATGAAGTCTCAAGCCCCATCTACTCATTTGCATATTTATTTCTTTAAAATTATCAGACAATGAAGTCTCAAGCCCCATCTACTCATTTGAATATTTATTTCTTTAAAATAGTCATATTATGATGTCTCAAGCCCCACCTACTCATTTTCATATTTATTTCTTTTAAATAGTCATATTATGAAGTTTGAAGCCCCATCTATCCATTTGCATACTTATTTCTTTCAATTAGTCAGATTATGAAGTCTCAAGCCCCACGTACTCATTTGCATATTTATTTCTTTTAAATAGTCAGATTATGGAGTCTCAAGCCCTGGAATGATTTCAGAAAACCGATAACATGGGAGCAATGACCACCTAATCTGAAAGTAAAAGATGAAAAAGTAGCCCAACCAAAACAGTAATTCACGAAAACATACATTTACAATATAATCAACTCTTATTCATCTAAGTCGTCGTCGCCTTCGTCGTCGTCATCATCATCATCATCATCAATAATAATAATAATAATAATAATAATAATAATAATAATTCTGTTGTCTTCATAAATCATATCGGTAAATATGAAAATGTTGATGATAGCAGGAAGAACATGATATAATAATATTATTATCATACTGTTGTTGCTGTTGTTATTGTTCTTTTATCATCAATACTCATAACATTATCACCAAATCAAGAAATCATGAATTACCTAATAAAATATTATTATTATTATTATTTTTATTATTATTATTATTATTTATGTTGTTGTGATCCTTATTGCTCATTCATGATCACATTTTTTCTCATAGGATAAAAATGTATAAATTCATACCGTAACATCATAATGATCATCATCAACCATATTTATTACTATTATTATTCTTATTGCTGTTGTTGATGTTGATGTTCTTGTTGTCGGTGACACTTTGAGATTAAATGTGTATTGTACTATGGTGTAGTATGTTTCTATCCCGTTATCTTTTGTACTAGTTTATAGAAATATACAATTTTTATTTAGGTCTTTTGCAAGCTTGACTTGAACTGTTGAACACCTGTCCTACTTTGGACTTCAAAACTTTGTCTTGACAAATAAGTAACCTTATTTAAATACAATGAAATTAAAACTGCTGGGCGCAAAGGCACTTCCTCTGTTATCAAATTCTTCTGTTAAATATTTGAAATAATGTTTTTTAAAATGTTCATCGATGACGAAAAGTTGAAGGTTTCAACTGGGACTATTCTAATACTATGTTAAAATGAACAAGAAATAAACACGCAGTATATTTAAGTAAACTGAATGCGAGGAAGTTTACAAGGCACATTATACTGGATATGTACCTAAATGTTCTTCTGAGATTGTTTTAAAAGGTTCAGACAATTTATGGAAAATATTTGACCGTGATAAAATCAGATTTAGAAAAAAGAAAATGATACTTACCCTGCTTTACAAGAGCAGTGGGCTTGGACGACTTGAGGGAAAATGATATTTGAACACAGCTTATGAGGAGGCTTTGAGTTGAACATTGATCTCCAGTGTCGACCTTCATATCATTGTCGCTCTTCAAAACCTTTATACTGTGTATTGTCGCTGACTAAAATGGTTCAATCCTGTCTCTTCTGCCAGTTTAGAACGCGTGAGACAATCTGGTACATAGTATTTTGATATATATATTACATAATTTTACTGAAACTGTCACTGTACCCTACATCCTTCCCCACCATCTTTGATATTGGCACTATGTGGCTTGGGGGAAGTAGCAACAGAACAACAGAAACTAAGTTGGCGGGGCCTATCGCGGTGTGATGTAGCTATTCATTGATCTTCTCGGGTCTGGGACTAACGCTATAGTTGCACATTGTGGAGCGGTCGCACACGTCTATAATTCCAACTCAACATCATCTGGGACTAGCATACCATGTGTTATGTTAGTTCCAGTCTTGACTTTATCACCGCCTAATTTTGGATCTAATATAACCGTGAGGACAATATTGAAGAATTGCACACCTGCTTTCAGTGCCTTGACGTAAAGATTTATTGCATACAAATCGGCATTTTACTTTCAGCCAGGTTAGTTCAGTACTGTTATGTGCAAGTGCAATGGATTAGTACATGAGAAGGTATTAATATGGTATATGACTGGGTACCTTTTAAGGCACCAAGCTGCACACCCTTATCCACACTTATATAATGTTACAGCCACCACCACGACACTAACCAACCTGGTCAGCTAGTTATCTGTACAGTAATATTTAATTATTTATTCTATTCAGCCATTAAAAAAATGGAAACCACAGAAAAAGAAAATTTCAGGTTTGAACAAAATGTGAGTCGGTTGGATGGCATCAAGCTAGTTTGTATGCTCCGTAAGGAAGAAATGGACTAAATCCTGCTTTGTTACATATTCGAGAGGACCTTAAAGTAAATCATACATTAGACATTGACTAATCATTTTAACGTACAGTATATCCTTACGTAAATGCTAAATAGGTTGATACAAAATCGATGCAGGATAATACGGGAAAATGATATATCATAAAATTGTAAGGCAAATTAGGGTGCGTTCAGTTAGCGTGCCTAGAGAAATACATTTTCAGTAGCCAGTATTACGTTTAGGTTCATCTGTTACGCTGATCTTCATTAAATGTATGCATATTTTGCATTTGGCCGATAACGTGCGAAACTGATCAATAAACCCTACTCGAGTATATTATATTAGCCCTTTCATGCACGATGTAACATGGTCACGTGACTCGCCATTCGAATTCGGGAATGGATGCAAAACAAAAAAAATATCACTCAATGAATGGATTGAATTAATACTTAAATGTTCCTATTTGACAACATGATGAAAGATATGTAAAACTTTGTTATAAAGTTTTGACTATTTGAGATTAATTCATCACTGCCCCTCATAGTTCCCATATATTTTTCCGTCCACTACTGTAAAGCTGTGACATCATCTAAAACAATCACAAAAGTCCTAATTCTTAAGAAAAAATAACGCTATCTTTCTGTCCAAGATTCATGTTCAATTGCTGATACAGAGGATGTCCTTCTTTAAACTCCTTCCAAGGTTTGGTAACAGAACTTACTCCACTTTCAGCTGAAGCACTAATTTTCACTGCACACACCAACATCAAGGCAGAGACTCTTTGCAAGGTGCCAGTCTGATTCAATTGATCACTGAAGTCAAACTGCATCCATTTTCATGCACTATTGTAAAGGTATTAAAGACTTCTTTATTAGCCTTTCAATCATGTACAGAAAACAGCCTCTGTACATTCTGGTATTGTTATGATGTCGGAGGTTGGGTATCCATTTAACTGGAATCTAGTGAGAGGATATATATGTTCGACCTGCTGCCTAAACCCGACAATGCATAAATAAATAAATAAATAAACTTTATATATATATATATATATATATATATATATATATATATATATATATATATATATATTCAAAAGAGATCAAACCGGTCCACACTTATAATATGGTTTTACGTGCATGTACTGGGCCATACAATTTGGATATCAGATGAGTTAATATTATACAGTTGTCAAATATGAAAATTTTTGTATAGTCTGACAGATTTCATTCTAGAGTAACCAGGCATCTTTTATTCGCTGAAAGTTACTGTAAACTAGAAAACGTGACACGTATGTGTTTATCTTCGGTTTTTGCTCAATTTTCAGACCAATCACTGGAAAACGTCTCAGTTATTTATATCTTCCACTTCTCGTTCATTTTAACACACCTTGTACAATCCTGAAAAATATGGCGGTCGAAATATCTATAATGCCACGGATTTGTATGCCTAATATAGTAAAACTTAAAAAGAATGAATGAATGAATTAATGGATAAATGAATGAACTTGAGGCGATTCTGAAATTACATTCATTGCTCAAATACGAAGATAGCATTACTATAATACTTAAATGCATTGTAATAACTGGGTAAGAAATTCTGTCTTTTAAAATTATAAAGATCAAATGTATGTAAGAATGGTTCCACATCATTTGAAATTCTGCTTTAGATACTTCATCGCGAAAAAAATGTATACTTTCTGTTATTATGGACCTTATGTAATTTTCCGGGCAGCCAAATAAGCTCAGGTGGTAGAGCGTCAGACTGAATCCAAGGGAAAGGCGCGATACCCGCCCAGTTCGATTGTCTAGGTGTGTCACTGGGAAAGGCTCTTAGCTCACATTTCCGTTGCATATATATCTATATATATCTATATATCTATATATATATATATATATATATATATATATATATATATATATATCTATATATATCTATATATATATATATATATATATATATATATATATATATATATATATATATATAATCATGTGTTGAAACTTCCATTACAGGTCAACCAATAAACCCACCTAACCCATAAATGTGATAATGTATGTATAGAGTTTACTTTTGCTGATTTGGATTAAATCGGGTATATTTATTGTGTCTATCGTTTTTGTTGATTCAGGTGTAGTATTTTTGTTTACAAAGTACTTTTAACTCTTTATTTTTGATTTTGGTGTATATGTAATGTTTTTATTTACAAATTTAATATACTGAAAGACAATTCAATATTTAGTGGCTATTTTATTTGTAAATGGTTGGTTGGTTTTAAAGGCACCATTAACACATTATTGGCTATATCACACCAAAGAACTGGGAGCTAAGTGCCTTTCCCAACGATACACCGAAGAAGCCAACTCGGGCTGGCCGGGACGGGTGATTAATAAGTGGTTTAACAATTATGTGTTATTTGTATTTACCCGTCCATTTTGTAGCTCATATAAAATTGCTGCATAAAACCTTCGCTTCCTCCAAAAGAGGAAATCTCGTGAGTTTCGATTTCCTTAGTTTTGGTGCAAATTACAGACCTTTGTCCTTGACATTAAGGCTTCATTCTCTTTTTATATCAATAATCTCAATAAACTGGTACCCGGCCGTCTGTTGCTCTCCCTAATTTTTTGCGCAAACATGTAAGCGAGTTTAGTAGAGTCCGGGCACCACATTATACCCTCAGAAGCTATTTGATATGTCATGAGTTTAAACGGATTAAATATCGCCTTGACATGATACTATTGATCGTACATGGTTGAGCATGCACAATGTAAACATCTATCACATTCCACAATTTTTTTTTTTCTCATTCAAACTTATATACAAGAACATATACAAACAATCTTAAACAAAAACCCTAGTCAGCATGGTAGATAAAGATATCAATCTTAAATCCTGGAATATGACAATGTAATAATCAGCAAAACCCGAAGCTCTTTTTAATGCAGATTACTAATGTATGACCTCCTGGTGTGGCCTAAATCCAGTCTAGTTGTGATATAGAACAGATAAACTTTGACAATGGAAGGTATGCCATTTTAGAACACGTGCAGAGCATTAAAGGGATCACGGCTAATATGATAAGAGGTGCAAAGTAGTTTAATGTTCGAGCATTAAAGCTATATAGACTACGTCGAAATGCATGACTGTCTTAATAATTGAATGCTGGCAGGCAATTAATGCCGTATTACAGTCAAACCATAACATACACCGATAACTATGAACCGCCCACCAACGCTATCATTGGCAAACGTGTGAGGCCGAATGTCCGTCACCTAGCCGACTGCCACTGTATATATATATATATTCATCCATTTGTCAGTTTTAAAAAAAGAAAAAAAAATTAATGCTAATTCACATGGGGTAAGTTTGAACATAAATCACTCTGATTGTATTGTATATGATGTGTTATGCTAATGAGTAGGCGTGGTTATCGCTGCTCTGGCTATAGGTCAGTTGACAGCGATTCACGAGGTGTTCAGACGCTCAAAAAGGCAGTACCGACCTAACACTGTGTGAACACATAGTAAATGGCAGTTAGCTTCCGACTCTTTGACATTTTGACTGCATTAGGTATTAATAATTCTAATCTTGGTAGGGGACGAAATAAAAATTATTAACCTGACTATTCTCTCTCTCCACATAAAGGGTATATCATTTCTACTTTGTCCCCTACCGTGTGTGTGTGTGTGTGTAGAAAGACTATTAACGTACAGGTTGAAAAGCTTTATTTCGTCCCCTACTGAGACTCGAACCCAGGTCCACCGTTTACAGCACACATCGCGTTGCCTGCTCGTACCAAACCCGATACAGCAGACACACCCGTATGGCGACCCAGTATTTAACTGTCATCTTAGTACACAGTCTCTTCTGATTCCTGTCTGGTGTGTGTATGTGTGTGTGTGTGTATGTATATATATATATAAACTGGTGTCTCTTCGGGCTGGATATTAAATTTAACTATACGCGAGAAAAATACGATACAACATTATAATAGCAAATGTTTTCATTCATTTCCGTCTTTTCCAGAATGAGTTGTTGAATTAAACAGTCCTGTCATTTGCGCCCTATTTATAGAAATTAATTTACATCACCCGAAAAAGATTTGAAAACAGCAATAAGAAAAAAGACATGTCTTAAGCCTATTATTCATCTATTACCGATCCTATGTACATGAATATTTTAATTTGGTTACAATACAAAACTTGAAACAGCTATCTCTATATTAAGAACATCATCAGATAATTTTCATATAGACAACGATGTAACAGGCCACATCCTAGTCCTACTGAACACAGATTGTGTAAGGTGTCCGTCTGATTTCTCACCGTTTCATTTGATTACTCTAGTAAAATTGAATCTATTTACGTGAACTATTTGGAAGAACATTAAAAAGGTTTTTCTTTTTAGACTTTTACCCAAGCACAGAAAAATTATATATAGCATGGATACATTCTGGTATTATTATGATGTCGGAGGTTAGAGATCCATTTAACTTCAGTCTAGTGTGATACACACACACACACACACACACACACACACACACACACATATATATATATATATATATATATATATATATATATATATATATATATATATATATATATATATATATATATATATATATATATATATATATATATGCTCGACCTAAAGCCCAAACCCGATATAGTAACATTTTTTAATTAAATAAAACATTTGGAAACCGATGTTCAAACATGGGATCAAACAGGTACACACTTATTAGTAATTTTACATGCATGTACTAGAGCGTAAAATTGAATATCAGACTGAGTTAATATTATACAGTTTTCAAAAATCCAAAAGTGAGTTCAGTCTGGCATATTTTATTCTGGAGTTACAAGGTTATATACATTTGCATGCATCTACTGCAAAGTAGAAAACGTGACACCGATATGTTTATATTTAATTTTTGGTCAATTTTCACATCAATCATCATAACACGTCGTAGGTACTTATCTCTTCCACATTTCTTTTGTTATAACATACATTGTACAATCATGAGAATGATGGCGGTCGCTATATCTACAATTAAATTAAATTGTATGCCAAATATATTAAAAGTTAAAAAGAAAGAAAGGAAGGAAGGAATAATGAATAAGGTTGAGACGATTCTAAAATGGCATCTACTGCTGAATAGGAAGCAGGTGTTATTATTTACTTTAATTTGTATTCTTACCTTAAAAATTCGTGCGCAGCGTTGTTAGTTAGAATATCGATGTGGCCGTATCCATGTATCAATATCGGATTTCATGCGGCATTGATTCCCTGGTGTATTGATATACATATCCATTTTAGGCCACACCAAAAACAAATGACTGCATTCCGTGTCGTGTGTGTATTAACCGAGAACATGCAAACCTGTTATGTTCTCCAGTCGCACACTTCTGTACAGAAATAAAAAACGCGGTCTCTCGCCTTGATACATCTTATTTATTTAGATCGATAGAAATAAAGATTCAAGCATAAATTATTTTTCAGCTCGTCTGTTTTACATTAACCTGTATAAATTATAATTTCCGTACAAATCAAAATACGGTTTAGAATCTGAGTTATTTAACGTAATAACCTGCCAAATATCTAGTAGTTAGTTTATTCCTCAGAAGTGACAGATATTATACTGATCGATTCACCAAAGTGGTTATTTCTCAATCGATCTTAGAAGTTTGCACTCTTGCGAGATACTCGTCCGTTTTACACCAGCTGATCTGGAGCTAGCCGCCCCGGAAAGGATTAATAAAGACAATGAACCGAATTAGCGACTTCACTAGACAAACTTTAAATTGTATCTGAAGTTTTTATTTTAAAAAATATTATTATTATTATTATTATTATTATTATTATCATTATTATTATTATTATTATTATTAATATTATTATTATTATTATTATTATTATTATTATTATTATAAGAATAGCAATCATACATATTTGTTTTGGTATCAACGTTCGCCAAATCCTTCGGGTACATTCAAATCTTTACTCTTCGGGCTCGGGCTTCAAAAACGCCCTCGGGATTCAGCGAACGTTTTTTTTTACCCCCCCCCCCCCCATATAATACATATACTCAAATGCATTGTATTAACCGGGCGAGACCTTCTCTATTTTAAAATTATGTTTAAATAGATTAAAATATCAAATATATGTCAGAATAGTTCCATATCATTTGAAATCCTGATTTACATACAAGCCCCCAAAGCGAGAAAAAGAAATTTGTAAATTCTGTTGTCATGCACCTCCAGGTACTTTCTTATCACATAGAAGCAGCCGCGCTAGCTCTGTTGGTAGAGCGTCGGACTTTGAAACCGTTAAAATCCAACCAATCAACGAACTTAAAGCAAAAATCTGGTAATGAGCGAACAGCTGATAGTTTTTTATTTTTTATTTTTTTATTTTTTTATTTGCTGTTTTGTACTGATTGGGTGTAAATTGGATATATTTATTGTGTGCATAGTGTTTTGCTGATTCAGGTGTACACACGGCGCTTTTTTGTATATAAATGTTTGTTATTTCTCACGTACATTTTGATTTTTGCGCATACGTATTCTTTTAATTTACAAGTTTACTTTACTGAAAGAGAATGAAAGATTTATCGATTATTTTATTTTGCGAAATGGTTGCTTGGTTTTCACGGCACTATTACCACATTATTGGCAATATAATGCCTAGAAAATGGCAGCTAATTCATTTTCCCAACTCGAGTTGACGTGGATGTGTAAGAATCACGTAACATGACCCATAGATTAATCATTCCAGCTAAAACCAAGAGGTTTATAATTGACTGTATAAAACCCGCATACATGTATGAAAGTCTATAATTACCCCCCGTCCCCCCCCCCTCGCAAAACAAAATTCATCGGGTGTCCTATACTAGCATAAGAGAAGAACAGACGGGATATTTTTTACGGTAGTTATAATTTTAACAGACAATTTTTGCATTTTTAATTCTTTGCGTTTCCAAGAGACACGAGAATATTTTTTACACGTTTATCTGCAGTAAAAGGTTTCCAGATTTACGGTAGTGTGGTATGTGAGAGATTTTATAAATTAGGATCGAAATAGAGAGACAATTTTTTTTTTTTTTTTTTTTTGCAATTTGCAAGTTCAACCTTGGGCGAATTGGCAGCCAAGTCTTGGAAAAGTGTTCTTCACGCAAGGCAAGAAGCCAGCTGTTACTCAGAAAGTTTTCATTCGGCCGCCGATTTCTTAAGTATACAAAGACAACGCTATCTGGTTTGTTCATACGACATATGTAATTTCGTTTTTTTGATGGGCATTTTGACTCGTACATGTTGCTCATTTTTCTCAGAGTGAAGTTTTCTTATAGCCTTTAGTTGATATTGTCTGCTTCCGTAAATCTAGTTTTACCCTGATTTTGGCAAGTTCTCGCCTGCACTTTGCAGCTTGCATTTGGTGCCTTTCACTAGCATTCAATGTTCACATCTCTGTCAGTGTGTCGTAAGTAATGTTAATAGAAGCTGTCTGACCCATGTTCACAGTTAAAATGTTTAATAAAAAAGCAAACCTCTAATATGTATTCAGCTCAAAAATTGTCACTCAGCGAAATTTGATACGAGTCATAACTCATAATTCAGGTCAATTTCTTGATTTTGTGACGTAAGATGTCTCCTCTGCTTTAAGGCATATGTGTATTGCGCTTGCCAAATAATGTAATGGTAGATCTCGAGGCCGTTCCATTGGGGGTGCACAGGAAAATAAACCAGTAAATAGATAAATAAAAACATACAAAAGTACATTCATACATGCATACATACATTAAACGCATGTGTGCGTACATATATAAATGCATATACATACATACATATATATATATATATATATATATATATATATATATATATATATATATATATATAGAGAGAGAGAGAGAGAGAGAGAGAGAGAGAGAGAGAGAGAGAGAGAGAGAACATATAGTATACACATTCGCTTCCCTCAACAGAAGAAAAATTGTGAGTTTCGATTTGCTTCTTTCCAATGCAAATTACTGAGTACGGACCTTTATCCGTGACATACAGGCTTCATTCTTTTGTTATTTCAATAGTCTCAATAAATGGTACACCGACAGTATACTGCGTCTCCTCACTCACTACACAAACGAGTAAGCGAGTGCATCAGGCTGCCGGACACCATGTTACAGTATCAAATGCTGTTCGATAGCATGGGATTTCAATAGATTCAGGATCGCCTTGCCATTATAGTATGGTCAACACCATGTTGTGAATGAGCAGTGTAAACATCTACCACATTCCTCAATTTTTATTCTTCACATTCAACATTATTTACAAGGAAATTTACATGCATTCTTAAGCAAAAACCCTAGTCAGTAGAGTAGGGGTTCATTGAAGGCGCGATATTTGGGGTGTGTTTATAAAAATTTACACCTGTACATAGGACTAGAACCACAATGTTTACAGGTATGCAGGTGTGCGCGAAGCGCACTTAATCAGTTACTATGTTCATGTCTGGAGTGGCAGGCAGCACGGACTTGGCAAGCGAGGCGCGAAGCGTGACGGAGAACTGAAACTCCAGAAAACGTACATGATCAAATTCTGCCCAGTTAGCTAAGTCGGGCTGTCCCTAAAACCAATAATGTGTTAACCACATACTTAATTATGACAATTCATTCAAGTTACACATTTATTTATTTAATTCAATCATCCAGTTATAAATTTTACGTACATAGTGTACATATTGTTCCAAAAAATAATACCAATAAGTGGGTATAAGTTACTCATATCATTTTAGTATCATGCACAAATTAATAAAATAGAGATTGTATTTTTGACGGTGGATCAAAATAAATCAAATTTGTGATATAAGGAGTCTGATCAAAAGGGGTTTTCGAAAATAAAAAGGAAAACCCCATACAGTCAGGCAATTTTTGACCAGTCTGCTCGGGTGGGAGAGCCATTCCATATTCGGTCTGCACTAAGGCTCTCCCAGTATCTATCGGCAGGCTGGTTCGATTCCGGCTGTCAACAGCAAATCGTCTGAGGCTGGTGCTATGTAGGTCGCCTATCTCTGTTGGTGGGCGCACGGTTAACCTGGGTTTGCGTGATAGGCTGCATCATTGTAGCTCGCTCCCCTGGTTCCTGCGTTATCCTCCCTGCTCCCTCCTGGTTTCAGCTTTTGGCTTGGCAGGCTACACGTGCTGCATCGGGGTACTTCCGGAGGGTCTTTGCCAGTCCATTGTACTCCTCGACTCGGCGTCTGCTCTTAAGGGACTTCGGCTCTGGTGGTGGGGGATGGCAAGACTGGTCAACGCACCGCTTTATATGCTTCAAGTACGGACGTGAAGGAAAACATCCCTCAGATTCGGTACGCAGACGTGAAAGAACACATCCCTCTTATTCAAAGATATACAGACAGAACGTGAAAAAGCATGTCATAAATAAATTTGAAAACAAAAAAAAAAGAAAAAAGATAACGCCATTTTAAACGATCTAACATCATTTTCTTTCTAAATCAACATTTAAAAAAAAAAGCTCCGCTCACTGAAATATCAGCTATGAAAGAGGGAGGATTAGGACTAGAGCCTTCATCTTCACTTACAAATACCAAAACATTAAACATGAACGTATTTACTAGGTTAACAACGTCGTGGGAGAAGACTAGACTTCCAATGATTATTTAGTACAGTGTCATTTTGCCATCGACATACACTAAGTTTCTGTGCTAACGAAAATATATATTCATATTGTTCACAGAACCAAACTTATATTTTGTCATTGTTTTTTTTAAAGAAATCAATAAAATACACACAATTTTGTCCACACACAATGGAATCCGATTTTTTTTATCTCACGTTATTGAACTGAGTGAATACAGCATTTCTTCTCGTAAAGTCGATGATGTCGTCTTCCAGAGGAGGTAATTCATAAAAAGACAAACTATTTCACAATTTGGTCGTTGGGAAAGTAGACGGCTACCCAGTGCGTTCCTGGGCGATGACTGTCGTCTGTGTTGGTAACATAGGCTTGGTCGTCTTTGAGTTTTCGATGATTAAGTTTATCATTAGCACACACCATATTATTCCAAAAAAAGCTGTGCACGAACTGTGAGTCACAAGGTAATGAAGTTACCAGGTGTTTATTATTTTCACAGGTAATGCTAAATTATGAATAGTTGACACCTGATATTTTCCTTAAAAGACATGTCAAGTAAGTCGGTGAACATGAAGTCTCGGTACTCTGTTGCAAGAGAGCTTCGATGCGTTTCGTTTTCAAAGAAGTCAGTGGAGGTAAGGAATGTTCACTCAAGCCTTTATACCACTCTTTCAAAATCTTCTCTTCTGAGATGAGGGTCCATGCGTCTTCCAGATACTTTTAAAACGTTTCTTCTTGTTTCATCATGAAACATTTGTCGTGTTGTTTCTGACTAGGATGATCGATTTGACAACCATAACGACGTTCTCTAGTAAGACCTGTAATTTTTCAGCCAAGTGACGAGCAAAACAGGAGACTAAGTGCTGTTCTTGTTCTGGCCATCTTAAAATAATGACTGTATTTTTCTTTTCTTTCTCTTTTTTCTTCTTCTTGATCTGCGACTGTTGTTGTTCTAAATAGGAAACAGCATCTTCGCCTATCTCCATAAATTCAGTCTTTTAATAGTCTAGAATTACCTCTCTCAAACAGTTTCTTTTCGGAGTATTGTCAAATTCTGCATACAAGATGAGTTTCACTGTGTTCGCCAGAGCTACTGCAAACTAAAGTTCCACACGAAGTGTCCCGATTTTATAGGGTGGAAATGTCCCTCGTTGCTGACTTGGTTTGGAGTGAAATCAAAGCTCCACAAAGCATATTATTCTGCATAATCTCGTACGAATAATGCCTTGGCTACGGTTGGTTCCTAACTGTTATGTGGCTTCAAACAGAATCAAGTAAGACCTCAGGTAATTTTTCTTGGCAAAGATATTTTCAAAGGGTCTGGTACACACTGTCTGGCCATCTCGAGTGACTTTTATCTTGGACAAGTTGAAGTATTGGAACCCACGTAGAGGGCGGCATTGCTGTCGATGTAAATGAGCAAACGTTTGGTAGTTGATCTTGAAAAACATGATCTTCAATCTTGTATCGGAGTACAGAGGCAATGGTGAAGGTTTTGACTTTCACTCGTCGTAGATGATACTTGGCTGTCGTTCTGCTTAGAGTTTGACTGATGTCGTTTCCCACTTTAGGTAAGACTTCCACACGTTGCATGTTGAGTCTGGCTTTTTCGATGTTGGTTTTGTACTCGTTAGCATTAGCCATCAAATGGAACACGTCACTACTTCGATTCCGTCTTAGGCGTACATCCTCCACATTTCACAAATACTTGTCTCGCAACCACCTGTCCAAATGCAAACGATCATTTCTAATTACGTCCGAGTTTGATTTTTTTTTGGCGCTCGTTAAATCTAACATTGTGAGGATCGTCAGTTTCTGTCAACTTTGTGTCGTTGATGGCATCCAAATTGTCAGGTTTATACACTACGGAAACATCCTGATGCGTGTTCTTGGCTTCCTTTCCGTATATGAAGAGATTATCTTGCTACGCTCGGTAAGGATAAGTGTCCATGCTGCTGCTCACACAGTTTGTTATTCAAGTGGAAATCCACTGCGCTGAACAACGAATGCATGAAATTCCTGACGGAAGACATTCTAGCATCGTCTCCTGGATTAGTGCTTTCCGTTTTGAGAACTTTGTCTTTCAGATACAAGTAACTGTTATTCAGATAGATGTAATCCTCGGTTTGTCCTTTGATTTCAAATTCGATAGGTGCTGAGGTGGTCAAGGACGACACAGGATGGAATATTATCCACTGGGGTTCTTGCATCGTCATCATCGTCGGTGGCATGGCAAACATATCGAGTTCTGACTTGGAGCATCTCCAAGGCCGCATCTTGTAAAGCATGCAATTAACGAGTCACTATCGGTTTCAAGACGGATTCTACCGTCAGAAAAACCGAGTTTAACATATCCTCCAAACCATGTCCTCGTTGTCGAGCTACTCCTCAGTACACAAGATACATCGATTATAATTCACTTGAGAATCGTTATAAAAATGTAGTTTCGCGGTGCATTTTCCTTTCAAGAATATTTTGTCTCAGATTTCCTTTAGTACTAATACTGACACTGCCAAAATACGATGTACACATTCTCTATGGACGTGATACGTGTTTCCTCCTCCATGGTAACCATATATGGCAGAAATCACATTGAAAGGAATGATTCTCAGCAACGGAGCTGCTGTGTTTTCCCACGACCTTGTGCTCGACGACATCAGAGTGCACAAACATAAAATGTAGTCCTTTCTTCAATTGTATAGGGAAGGAAAAATACTTGTAAAATAGATTTTTGTTGTAAATGTCATTCATAGAAACGAGAGAAAAGAAAGTAATGGCCATCATTTTGTCGTCCGATATATCCATATTAAGACTATGAGAAATGGCATCGTATTAGAACTGTACATTTCAGCGAGCTTTCTCCAGTGCTTTGCCAAACTGATCGTTGAAAATAACTGAAATCTTATCGACGAGATTTCGAGCATTAAAATAATATTCTGTAGGAATTCTCATGGTATAGATGTTCAAATGAGGATTGGTTGGAGATACTTTCTTGGGTTCGAAAATGATAGGATCATTTGGTCCAACTGTTCTAGGACTTGTTTGTTGACGATATCCACGATGAAAGTATTTTGACTTTCTGTGATATTGATGACTCTAATAAGATGAATGATTTCTACCAAAGCTACTTCCCAACGAGCTTCGTGATCTAATTGTATGGCTTGATGTTGCTTTACCGTGAAACAACAACGAACTCTCACTGGATAATGTTAAATACACTCGGTTATTCATATTTCGATGGTTCTGGTCTTCGAAGAGTAGCTCGTTGTTAAAGAATGATTTTCCATGGAGGGTTCTTGAACTTTGCTGCTGGGATTGAACAAGTTGTGACCGGCGTTAGCAGAGAAGCTACCGTTGCTGTTACTGTCGACATATTTCAACGAGGGATTGGGAAGAAGATAACTAATACAACTGCTGAGTGAAATAGTCAACAATTGTTTATTTCCTTGTTGCAAACTCAAATTTCCAATCGCTGCTTTAATGACACAATACATCACAAAGATTTGGCAGAAAAAGACGATTTCATTTTTAGGAACACGTTGTCCAAACTGCATCTACATGGGTTGTTTTTGTAGTTTTGTGAGAGATGCACTCTGAGAAGGAGATGTAGCGGTGTTTAACGGCATGTTGGTAACTTCTACCTCTTTTTATAGTCGATGACTTGTGAAACGGCAATCCAAGAATCGAAACTGGGTGGATATCCATTCCAACAAAGTTTAAGTTCTTGAGGTCAATGTTTGTCCACTTTACGTGTTCTTCGATTGAGAATGTTTTCGATATCATACACATCGTCTTCTTTCTTGGTCACTTGTTGTAACTCAGGCAAGTAAAAAGTTCATTTTAACACTTCCCCGTTCATATCTTCTAATTTATAGATAGGAGGATCACGTCCACACACTTATCTTGTGACAAAAAACAATTCTGTCGTCAAGTTCGGCATATAACCTTTGCAAAAGTGCGTTTTGTTTTTCCAACGCAAACCCAGTCTCTGGTGTTTAACACGTCTTTTCTTTTCTTTTCTTTTCTGATATTTTGACGTCCCAAACAATCGATCAGTCACCATCACTTTGTTTTCAGGCGTCACGTCTTCTGGAGCACACCCGATGCTACGACTGATTGTAAGTTCTGACTAGACGTGGTAACACGTGGATGTATTTGAGAGTATGTTTGTGTATAAATAATTCCACATACGTTCTTGCAAAGTTCTTTAAAACGTTCCACGACATTGGCTTTTGTTTCAGGATTTTCAGTGGTCAAGAAATGAATGTATCTTTTTCAGTTCCTTAAGAAAAAAAAAGCTTGAATCGGAATATCAGCGCAGTTGTCTGTTTGCCACCGTAGAGGTGTCAACCACTTTGTTTCAAGACAAGTTTTAAAGCTCGCACAAACTCTGAACTTTGTTTTAGAAGTCAAAGAAACTACCAAGATGATTGTGAAAACACGTCAATGACACAAAACAAATATTCGTAACCTCGATTGTACGACGCTAATTGAGAAACACCAGCTATATATGCTTGTCATCGATGGTCGATTCCAGCTACTTTCATTTGACTTCTGGAAAATGTTCGTTGAATGGATTTGTGTAACATGTGTGTCGACTGTTCTTGTAACTAATGTCGTACATCTTGCAGAAGTACATTTTTTTAGTTTGGATTTGGCTGCACGATACAATCTTTACATGCATCCGTAGCCAGCAGAATCAGCAGTATTGCAGTAAATGCTGGATAAAAGTGTATCCAAGTGGTTGTTGTTGTTACTGCTCTTCAATAAGTATCCCACAGTTCGATACTGTTCATAAGTTGTTCGTCTGGTAATTTGGATTGCAACGCTTGACATGTCCGACGAGCAATAGCAGTAGAAGTACTCAACGTTTGTTTGGTTACTTTTATTTGTTCACCTCTGTCTTCCCTTTTTTCTTCTTCTGCTGAAGAAGGTGTCGACATAATCTTGTTGACCCAAGTTTTCATTTTTTCTCGTTTGGGAGTAAGGGAAGGTGTCAACAATGTTGTCATACTAAGCGGAGGAGGAGAATGAGCAGACGGAGTTTAAACGCTTCTCCTGTTCCCTTTTTCTATTTCTATCCATGTGGATGTTTCTGCCATCTTCTTTGTTACTTTTTGTTTTTCTTCGCTTTTCATGGCATTCTTTAAATCTCTCAGAGTAGATTTAGCTGTCTCATCATAAACATTCTGATGAAACAGTTGAAGTCGTTGCAATAATTGTCCATACATTTGCGATGTTTCTGTTCCGACAAAGTGTTCGATCCATCAACGATTGTAATTCTTGTTGTCAGTGTGACATCTCGGTGGGATTAGGATTAGGAGGTAAATGATGTGTCTGCTGTTCGCACTAGCGATGAAGTTCCATCCATCGTTTGTAAGGAACTAAAGTTAATTTTCATCCTTCTATAAGATCCAAGGATACAAGTGTGATGTCTTTCCAGAAAAGTGTGTCCTTTTTATCTTATTCTTCATCGTCTCATCAATCCTCGTAAAAGAGGTCCAGCAATCGATCCTATCAAAGAAGCAGACACTTTTACCAATTGTCCAATCAGTATGGGTAGAAATTCACCTCGTTGAACGAGCATATTTTTCTTTTGACTGATTGGCATTTTCTTTTTCCCCATTTGACGAAGAACGTGGCGATGTTTTCCTAATCGCTGTTTCTGTATCTTGATCAAAGGCACCGTTTATTTCAAAACGTTCAAACAACATTCACACATTTAACACATATGACAGAAGTCGCGGCACTGAGAGCTTTATATCCACATAGAGTTTTGCGCCTGTCATAGTCTTTTCCAAGAATGCGTTTTCTTATGCTGTGGAAATATCAATAGTTTAAAATCAAGAAATGATTTTAGGTTTTCGTTTCATTTGAATCTTGACAAACTCGCTGTAAATGCTTTCTCGCAGTTTCAAAGGTAAACCACGAATCCTCTCCTCGTCTAAAGTATCTGACATAAAATCATATTTTGGACCGACTAAAGGAAGGTAGTGACAGCATGGAGACCATCTGGAATGTTCAAGGTCAGCTGTATCGTTATACTCCCATTCGTGAAATTTCACACCACAGCTGAAACACTGTACTTTATATCCTTCTTCCAAGTAGACAAATCCTGCTCTGGCTAAAGATTTGGGCTTGGTACTGGTAGCTGTTGTTACGGTCATTTGTCAGGGTTCTTCAAGCCATAACACATTCTGGGTTCGTCTGGTACTGGCTTGAGGTGAAAAGAGGTATAATAAAGTCTAGAAAGACAGAAGAGATCTCAAAGAAGAAAGAAGAAATATGTGCTATTTATACTGTTATATATAAATACAGAATAAATTATGTTTTTTTTGTTATGTTCTCTCCCCTTTATCTCTCTCTCTCTCTCTCTCTCTCTCTCTCTCTCTCTCTCTCTCTCTCTCTCTCTCTCTCTCTCTCTCTCTCCCCACACAAGGGTTCAGTCAGCTTATTATGTTTACTATATGGAGACTTGTACTGTTTACTTTTATGGAGACTCTAAAAACCCAAAATCTGGACAAGTGAAAATCTGAGAATCTAAAATTTGGTATACTAATAAATATTGAAGTCCTGTCAAACCTGATGTATAAATGATATTAAAGCAATATATCAGATATTTCTTTAATTAGTTATATTTTGCAATATTATTTCTTCTTTATTTTATACAAGCTAGAATTTCTCTGTGACTCAAAATCTGGACAAAATCCAAAATCTGGGCAAATCCAAAGTCTGGTGTTATAATAAATGACTATCGCTATGAAAATAACAATTTCACAAATGATTTTACCTGATTAAAATTTGTCATATTTTATAAATTTCCAAAAAGTAAAGGACTAAGTTTTGTTCCAATTCCGAATTTTGATTTATGACATACATTTCAATTTCAAGAGGACCAGACGACTGGGGACGCAAATGTTGTCTGTCTGAAATTGGGAGCAACTGGGCCCTATTTATACTCTCCGCACCCTTGGGAAACCTCGGATGTTTACACAAACATACATAACGGAGGCAACCCAGGTTCTCCGGTTCGGGTGCTAGAAACGGGAACTGTACCACCTCCCGTTCAGTAACAAAGAATGCTGGGAAAATGGCTACCTTACAAATGTAGCGAAGCACGTACCGGGAAACAGTAATAGACGAAAATACACATTAAACAAGCAAGGCAGTATACAATATCGTAATTCTGTATGAAATAACTACTTAACAGTTAATCGCAATGTAGTGAAGGAGTTAAAAAATCAGCACAATCGATCTCGTCCAAAGCAGCCATGTGCTTTCGACGAGGGACCGTTCCAAGACAGTGTACTAAAAGGAAACAAGGTACATGTACAAGTATTGTAAACATTAACACTAAAACGATTTCGGCGTGATAAAATTGTGCGAATGGCAGGGCAATGTTCAGGTTATTTCGCGTTGGACGTCTGGAATCTACTTTCAAAATTACAGTAGTCAAGCAAAGCCACGGAGAACGTGTATTCTTGTATGCTTTGCAATTCTCGATGACGTTGTTATGGTGGTATCCAGCGTGGTTTGTGAGTGCATGGATGTGACCCATAGATAGGCGCACGAATGGCGTCGCTTTCGATGGTACAGCTGCAAGGTTGTGCTGCATTTCTTATGTCGCACATTCATCATTCTCGAGCGTCTATGGTCACAATGATATTTCCGTCCTCTTTTATAATGGAGATCAGCTTGTCCGTGAGGTAATGTGCTGGTAGCCGATCTGATATACTCTTTCCATGGGTCGACTGACCATTTGGTGATCTTACAAATGCAAAATTTTGCGAGGATCCAATGTTTTCACGCGAAAGTCTTGATCTTGTCCTGACTTTAATGCATCTTTTAAGACGTCAGGGTTCACCACTTGACTGGAGCGATAGTTGCGTGTCAGGCCTTTCACTTTATATTTGGTATGAACTTGTCCTTGTTTGTCTCGGTACTGGTTGTCGGAATATGTTTGGTTCTCCACTAGCAAAACTAAAAATAGTGTCTTCAGGATGTGCATCGGTCCAAAATCGTACACATTCGTCTTCAATGCGTTGGTGATAGCTTTCAGGCCGTTCAATATACATGCTACAATCAGTGACAAAGTAAACGACTCGATCTCTTAAAAGTTCCAAGACAGAATACACTTTTAAAGGGGCATTGACCGCCACGTACGCTCCAAAGATGGCATTTCCAAACTCGTCGGGTGGTACAAACTAATAAAGTTTCTCGTAATTCACCAAGATGAAACTTTCAGGTATGATGTCCACGTGTTTAATAAGTTTTCTGTTGTCGCTGATTAGTTGAAAGTATCGACTTGGATCTACCAAGTATTCCGTCTTTCCATCTTTGGCAATATCGGACTCTGAGCCAATTTTCCCCACAAACAAAATTCAGCATGACTTTAGCAAACGATCTTCTTCCTTCGTTCTTTTCCATGTGTTCCAAACTGATGCCTTCTTGGGATTAGTACAGCTCTTGGAATTCCTCTTTGTCTTCTGGAATCAGACACCAAGAAGGACAACAACTAGCTGCTTACTTCAATTTCATAGATTCGTTGATATAGCCTGAATAAATCCATAGACTCTGGTGGCAGTCCTGTTGTTGTTAGGAAAGTGCCAAATTCGTATACTTTTAACAACCGATATCCGCTATCGAGAGCAAGAAATAAGTTGTCACCCAAATTGATGTCAAGGCTCGTTATTGATCATTGTGACGACAAGGGAGGTCTTGATAACATATTGCAGCACACGTACGGCATAAGGAAAACATAAGTTTTTCGTAGTGGGGTACAACAGGATGGCACAAGTTCATCGGTGGCGATATTTTGCATATGATTAAACCTGTGTATTGGCGAATGTGTTCCACGTCGATGTGTTATTTCAACAGTTCATGATGACCAGTGGGGAATTGAGCATCTTTATACACCCAAGGATGCAACAAACATACACTATTTGATTTGCTCTCCTTGATATTCGTCAACTTCGTAGCGTGTTGCATTGGTTCGTCCTCCTAGCAAACTGGCGCGTGGATTTTTAAAGGTTCGATGTCCACTACATCGTATTCTTGGACGATACATTTAATTTCTGGATCCTTTTTAAAATTTCGATCGTAGTCGTGTTCCCACATTTCTGTCACTTGGTACGTTTGACTTTCTAAACTCTGGCGTCGTCGATATGTTAGGTCGTACAACGCTTCCTTGGTAAACTCTGAGAAAGGATTTTTAAGGTCTCGTTGAGGAAAACAAGTTGGACATCCATGAAATAAACATCCATGGAAATCGTAGACCATCAGTGGGTTTTATAAATCCCAGCCATCTACGAAAAGTGTTCCAATTTTCTTTCTTCCACCGTTTCTTCCACGTTGTATCCACTTGTCTTGAGCTTTACAGAAGTAATGGAGCCAGCTCATAGCTTTAGCTGGATATCGACGGCAAACAGAGAGATAGGATTGAGGTGATATGATGGCTAGATTGTTCTCGGGCATGAACATGTTTCGGTAGACTGATCCACACGCTTTGGAAATGGTACGAGTTTCCTTCAAGCGATAGATACCTCAATGTTACAGAAATAATTGTCGAAATTTTCCACAATAACATCGTAAAATGTCCACATAGGATCTGCAATATTTATACATTTCTTTTTGAAAATCAAAAGGGTCTGACGAGTGAATTTGGTACCAAGCGTAGAAAACTTTTCGTTGTTCTGTGTGTGTACTGTCAGGGTCGTAGTAACGAGCTTCAAGTAAATGGAGAAGAACTAAGTGTCGATTGCCTTCGGTATAGAAAAAGTATGGAAAATAGCCTTTAGGGATTTCTGTCATTCCAAACGTTTTAGGCATTCTGCTGAAAGGCATGGATAAATAACTCATGGAATCTTTAAACTGTACGTTTCCTACTTTCATGTAAATGATTTTGGGTCCGTTCATGGTGACTGTCGGAAATTTGGTTCCTTGTTCTGAATAATATTTCAAAAGAAATTGTTCGTCGTATCCCAAGAAATTGTGAGCCGCATGACTGCAGCATACGGATGACAGTTCCCGTAACGATGTACTTCCTCTTCTCTCCGAGAGTCGTCGGTGGGGTCTAAAATCCACAAAACGAGAAAGAGTGCGAGAGCCCCGAAATATCTTTTCATGTTCTCCTCGAATCCCACTACAATTTGGACAGTGTAAAATAAAGGTTCTTGAATGCATTTGTCACAATCTCGATGACCCACACAAAACTTAGGGATGTAAATTCTAGTCTCTTGTGAACATTCAAAGTAAACAAAAAAATCCGCACGTTTCTTATTTATCTTGTTACCTGGAATTTATAATACTAGTAAACCACAATTGACGGACAGCTGATATTAGAATGGTAGAGTTTTGAAAATTAACAATAACAAACTTTGCAGACAGACAGTGTATATTAAACTGCCCGGCGCATCTATTTATCCGTCTGTCTATCTGTCTATCTATCTATATCTTCAGGTATATACACTTATGTCAATAGGAATACGAACAGACAAACAGATAGATAGATAGGCAAAAATAGATATAAAGATAGGTATGTTCATGCATTGGATAGTTTGAAAATTGTTTTGACATCTTCAGGTGATGACGCTAAAATGTTTACCCATGCTTCAAACATCAGCTTTAAATAGAGATGGAAACAATTAGCAGCAGACAGCATCATCGCAACAGTGCTCGACAGTAGAAAATAAATTAAATGACTATTTTCAAACTTTCATAAAATAATAAAAAATAAAATTCCTCTTACATCACACAACAAAAACTTGGACAGTAACATGGCTTTAGATAAGAAAGTTATTCCTATTTTATACGAAGTGCACTAAAGGGGAGTAACTCTTGCTGGAATAATATTTTTTATAAGGAATTGCTTTAATAAAACGAATACGGCCGTAAGGGCCTAACAGTCTCGTTCCAGCTGCGAAAACCAAGCATGGATAGTATAGATGAACAGTGTACAATTTCGTATGTGTAAATTTGCAGTACATTTGCAAAAAATTTTCACCTGGAGCCCAAGAGGTCATTGATGGTGAATGTTCTTATTCTTCTGGACAAAATGTACGCACTCTTTATGTGATCGGTGGTGGTGCACAGAGTTTGTGCATTTTATACTTGTCCTAACTCTATCAGCGAAAAGTTCGCTTTTCCTACCTGAGGCGTCTGGTCCATTGTGTTGTTCATGATGTCCATCATCTAACACATATCGATATATTAGACTGGTTGGTTGGTTGTTATGGGTTTAACGCCATTTTGCAGCACATGATAGGCTATACATGGCCGCCAGTATATTTGGTGGAGGAAGAACCAGAGAAAACTCCGGGAAGAACCACCGACCCACGGGAAGCTACTGACAAGCTTTCTCACATACCCACGTTTGCCAATCCCGAGACTCGAACCCACGACGACAGAGGTGAGATGTCAGTGATCTGTAAAGGCGAGCGCCTTAGACCATTCGGCCACCCGGGGCCTCAGATATATTAGACACTTATAAATTTGACTATTATATATTACTACTCTTGTCTTTAACACTGCCTGTACAGATTCCAGCAGACTTCCCATCTGCAGAGTAAACAATAAAAATATTGTAGTCTGTTTCCAAAACTGACGTTGAATCTGTAGCAAGAGAATTTATTACCATTCTTTTTTTCTTTTCGTTCTGGTATTACACAGTTACTATTTTGCAGAATCTTTATTCTTTCAATTTCAGATATTTGGTGTGATCTCCATGATTTTTGTCTTCCTTTCCATCATCTCATTTTTGGCTGGAACTCACGAAACCTTCAATTACTTCATCAAAGTTCCGGTCGACAACAATGGATCTTCTCTCGCCGAAAAGAATGAATCTCTAGGTGATGACGTGTTGCACACAACCACCACAAAAAATCAGATAGCAAGCAACATAACCCTGTCCCCTAGCATTGAATGTTCAGAAGTGAGGGCAAAACACCCAGTCTTGGAGATTATTGATATTGTATGTCTAGTTTTCTTCACGATCGAGTACATAGCGTGCCTGCTTACTGCACCCCAGAAGTTCAAATTCGTCATTTCCGTTATTGGTGTCATCGACCTTCTAGCCATAATTCCAGATTACACAGAACTGATTGTTTATGCAGCTCGACCTGGCATACGTAACGACACAATGGCTATGAATTTCATGCAGTTTCTCGGAGTAATTCGAATTCTCAGAATCTTCCGTCTTATTCGACATATACCAGGTCTTTGGATTATGATCTATACCCTAAAAGCAAGCTTTGGTGAACTGGTTTTATTGATAGTCTTTATGATGGTAGGGATGCTGATATTTGCATCTCTGATATACTTTGTCGAGGACAGAACAGTATTTACTTCTGTTCCACGTAGTTTCTGGTGGGCTTTGATCACGATGACAACGGTTGGTTATGGCGACATGTATCCGGAAACACCACTTGGTTGTCTGATTGGGTCTTTTACGGCCTTGTCGGGTTTACTGATGATTGGGTTTTCTGTGCCCATTTTGGTGAATAATTTCGTTATGTATTATACACACGTACAGTTTGCCTTGAACGAGGAAAAGAAAGAAAATGAGAATAAAAAGAAAAGAGAAAAAGAAAAAAGAAAATGGACTAATAAAAAAAAACAAATGCAAACCTTTGTAGGTTGTAAATTTCCTATGACCGGAAAGAATAAAAATAATAATGGAAATACATCTAATACAGAGAACGATTTGATGGTGTTGGAAAATGGCGATAACGATCAAGAGAAAGAAGTGTAACAGCCGTATTTGTTGAGTCTTATCTTACTTCAAAGTAATTTTAGACGACTGAATTCGACACTGCATTGATTCATAGAGAGACCTAGATCATTTTGTGTTTGAGACAACCATTGACTGCCTATTAAGGAGACTTGGTACAGGCAGATAAAAAATCCAAGAACAGGAATCCAGTTTAAAAATTGACACGAAAACAGAGCTGTACAATAAATAATGCATGTATATTTTGAAAGAGCTTTGACAGAGTTCAAGGCTGATGTTATTCGTATATGAATCAATACTTTCATTATCTCTTGTCATATTCTCCTATATTTGTAAAATGAATTTTACTTTTATAGAATGAATAATGTCACTTTCATTGTATAAATTTACGTTTTCAGACCACTTTATAAAGTAATTGTAGATCTTTATCGTAATGGAGAAACTTCAACTTTACAATACTGTATATAATGCTTTACTATATGATTTGCGTGTTGTCCTTATGTTGGTGTACAGGTATCAATTTGTAATTGTGATTTCATGCATTTCATAATAGAACTCCATTAATTTGGGGTATATAGCTGCGTGTTAACTTCCGCTTGCATCGCGAATGAGTTCTCGTGCACCGCGAGTCCTTACCTTCGATCTTGTTCCATCTCTTTTGGGGGATTAGCGCATGGACTGGTGTGTGTGTGGCGGGGGGGGGGGGGGGGGGGCGTGTGTGTGTGTTCATTGCCTTGCGCAAAGACAGCGCCTAAACCACATGCCATAACAGAAGTTTCAAGAAGTCCGAACCTAAGTTCAGCCAACAGCTAATCCGATTGGTCGGTTATAAAAGGCATTTTGTCATGACATTTTTATAACAAAAAGAGCGAAGGAAAGTCAGAAGATTTAAACAATTTTGATAAAATATTTGATTTTACATCTTTCCTCTACAAAGTTTTGTAGAAAAAATGGCAGCATGATATTTGACTCCAAATGAATTAATTATTTCATTGCAAAAATGGGGTCTGTAATCAGATGATGATTTTATTTGCGTGTGTATGCCCGTTTGGAGTCTTCTTGGTTTAAGCCGCTTGGCTTCAGTGTTCTAAGGCTGCGTATCCAGTAAAAGTCCTTTTCTTTCCTAGTTCCGGAACTCCAGTTGAGGTTGTGACGTATTGCAGTTAGTATTGTATTATATCACATATTTTTCAATTCAGTATTTCATTCATTTTGCGCATTTCTCACTCACTCACCTATAATAGCTACTATTGTAGTTCTTGCTGGTATTATAATTGTTATGGACATTATTGTCATTACAGAAACAATGATTTATCTGGGATATAATCTAGGGTTACACCAATTTACATTAGGAAAACTGATGGCGCTGTTGTTCCTCCTTTCGTAGGTCAATACCAACTAGGTTGCCATTTTTATCAACTGAGTCGAAACGAATTAGACGTGATATCGAACATTTTCAAACAATACTTCAGTTAGACATAGTCATGTAAACTGTTATAATTTCAATGCTTTCTTTCGTGTGTATTATTTGTCTTGTCTCTGTTTTGTGTTTGCCTTTGACAAAGACTCAATGAGAGTCAAAAGCGCTTAGGCTAGTTACAAACTAGTTTTGCACTGTTCGTTTTCCGTTTGTTGCATTTATCGTAATCAATCTCTGACACATGCGATTACATGCTGGATGCAGTGGACTAGAAAGGACTGTTATTCGTTAGATAGAATTGAAATTAAAAAAATTAAAAAAGAAAAAAAGAAATAAATAAATCACAAAAGCCAAAATATAAGTGCGAATAGTTTATCAATTACTGTTTGCTTCTTCAGGCACAAAATATTTTGAATGAAACGGATGACGTCTATATATTTATAAACAATTACGTCATAAATGATATGCATTATCATAACAATATATGTATTGCGGGATCAGAAGGATACACGTATCTCTAATGAAAACTGAATCAGTGAAATCACAATATAGAGACAGACAGTCAAACATACAATTTTATATTTATAATTTTTATATATATATATATATATATATATATATATATATATATATATATATATATATATATATATGTATACAACATATCAATTCTTTTATTAAAATTTTATACAATTGTATATAATGCCTTAGGAGCAAGGCAACTGAGATACAAAGTATCTAACTGATGAATCCACTAACTTTCTTTAATTAATCTCTCAATATCGATTGGCACGAACAAATATCACGTTAAGAGTGATTATTTGTACTAAAATGTATTGGAGCTTTAGAGGAGAACTGATGATCCATACATTTTGCATATGAGAGCGGTGGTTATTCATTATTTTAGAAATGTGTTGAAGTGTTTGTCCAACATATTGTATGTTACATTTTTTTTTACAGGTTATCAAATAAATTACATCAGTTGATATGCAGCCAGTGTTATAATGTAGAGAAAACAAATATTTTGTATTGGAGTTACTAACAGGTACTTTCTGTAATATTTGTACACTGAGAGCACCGACGTCTGTTACATTTAGATGATGAAAAATATCTTTTTCTATTTTCTGTCGGTTTAGTTCTGATAAAAATAATTAACGGATTTCTAGGTTTTCTATAAGCAAGAATCGGCTTGTTTTTTTTTATAAAGTGTTTATACGCTGTTTTTTATCTTATAAGTTGACGAGATTTCAATATTTATTAATTGTAGGGACTATATTAGGTAATGAAGGATTATATGATATTATGAAAGGAATTATATTTTTCTCTTTCGTACATTCTGCTGTGCTGAAAGCATCACTGAGTAAAATACGGGTTTTATTAAAAGCAGAATCAATTACATGCATAGGATAGTTCCTGCTTTGGAAATATGTTTTTAATTCATTCAAATAATTTATAATTAACAATCATCTGAAATTATACGTCGGTATGTTTTCGTCTGGCTACAAGGTATCCCGTTTTTACATGCCCTGGGATGACAAGACGAATTTTCCACATACTGAAGGGTATTAGTTTCTTTAATATGAACATTTGTAGAGATAGTACTGTCAGAATATTTCATGACATTTACATCTAAAAACGATACGTGCGTACTGGATACAGTCAATTTAATTGTGAGGTGAGAATTGTTTCGGCGATCAATAAATTCTTGTAGTTCTTCTTCTGAATGGTTCCATATCATAAAAATGTCACCTAAAAACCTTAACCAAACAGTAAGATTAAAATTCTGGTTTTCAAGAAAATCTTGTTCTAATTTACCCATGAAAAGGGAAGCGTATAAATGAGTCATGGGATTACCCACTGCTGTACTCATTATTTTGGTGTAATTTGTACTATAAAATTGGAAATTATTATTTTATATGGGAAGTTTTATTATTTTACAAATATCTTCAATCGATAGTTTGTTATTATTGTGATTGTTGCAAGGAAAATATTTACACGCCTTAATGCCATCTGCATGCGGTATGTTTGTATACAATGATGTTACATCTCAAGATAAAAGGATGGAATTATGAGATAGTTGTGGTATAGATTTAAGCTTTGTAATGAAAATCAGTAGTATCTTTAACGTACTGTCACCCCACCCCCAAGGGTTATATCGGAAAAGACCAGAGTTCACAATGTAAAATATTTAATAAAATAATAAAGGTGAGACAGAACATGCCTTTCAATATAGCATAATGAGTTACATCGTCACAGTGTTTGGCACAACACTATCAACTTCTGATACTATGTAGCTCACAATTGTGTATCTAGAACCAAAAGTCAACGTGATAATATGCAATTTTATATTGAAATTAATTATATTATTCCTATGCACAATACCAGCTTAATTTATTGGATTGACTGTAAAACATTCTTTCATAGTAGCGTGATCTCTCAATGTAAAATGTATTTTAGTGCTTAGTGTACTTGAGCAGTGTGGTGGGAGATAGCAGCGGCTTTATAAAGAATTATTTCGTAATAATTATAAGGCAATCAAATTCAATAGGAATCATATAATAAATCTACTTAAAATTACTTGAGAATAATAATCTGATTTACTTTTGGAATTTTCTAGCATTAAACAAAATTTTATATCAGTGATGTAATAATAACGTATGGTTTCTGATTGGATTTTTAATAAGGGCCGAAATTCTTTTCTACTTAGATGCTCATACTTTGCCGCGCTGACAGCTATCTGCCACTACACTTTCTGCACCCGTATTTATAGACTCCTGTTCAAATCGCATGATCTCTGCAGGCCAATCGATGCTTGTCCATGTCAGGGCTAGCAATGGCGTTAACCAAGTCAACTGTTTAAACTGCACAGAAAAATGCCTTTGAACACAAAATTAAGGCAGAATTAAGTTGTCCTCTCAATGTCCGTGGTGTGCGTATTTACTCTTAATCTTGTTTATACATTCATACCTGCGATTCTGTAAAAATTTACAAAACGGACAAGTGAATTTCGATGTGAATCGAGCTAGAGTACAAACCTACTGATGATGCAATGAGTCGTAATGCGGTTCAAAATAGTCCCGATGAATCTTATACTATTTTGAACCTTAAAATAAAATAAAAAATTCTGCATAGTCAAGAACTTACAATAGAGAAAAGTAACATCAGTTCTAACTTATTGTTGAAACAAAAGTCAGACAAAAATGTGTTTCTTCGGCTGGGCACATTGATTCCATCACAATCCTGTATCACACTGCGTCTGTAACAGCACTCCACTGGATGGTTGAAGTCCCGAATTTATGGACTAATATTATATTCCTGGCTTTGGTATACCATATTTCAAGAAGGTAAGATAATTTATTTCTTAGACTATTCATGAGAAATTCCTGCATGACGCACACGTGGTCCGACTTCGAAACGAATATGGTACGGTAACGTCCAACATGCGAACTTCTTTCTACATGTTGTTGACCCGCCGGGCCTTGTAGAATTGATGTCATCAAATGAATTCCTCGATACTATTCCCAACAGTATAGACATACAATGACTAGAACAAGTTGTATACTCATACTTAGTATAAAACACAGAACACACAGCCATATAAAATATAGATGGCGATTTAAGCAATGATTGGGGGGGGGGATACGTTCAGGAGGAATGGAGAAAAGCAATTCACACATGGTAGGCGTTATCAGTGATGAATAAAAGTGAGCAATCAATGCTACAGTCTCGTAGATGAAGTATTATTCCTCACCCCAACACATAACATGAAATGATCTTGACACACTGAAGAATAAATTATTATAAATGGAAAACTCCACTTGTAATACCATAAAGGTATTACAGTATGAAGGAAGTGAAATTGTTGCAACACACCATTAATTTGGATAGGTTTTCCGTATACGGATTACAACCTAATTGGTCGTCCTGGATAATTTAAAGTTAAAATATGGGCAGGACTTTAATGAGTTTTAGGTAATATGTAAAACTGAAGTGTGCATATCTTGAGGGGGAATGGATAAAATTCTTCATACAGTGAACTATTATTCTTAGAGATTTCATGAATTCATGTTAAACTTTTTATTTAATTTCTAATGAAGGGTCTTCATTAACTTCTTTACAGTACTTTTCATCATTTAATTGACGTCCAACTTTTTTAACGTAGTCTTTCTGATTCATAATAATAATAATAGTGTTTGATTTTTATCAGCCTTTTTAATCACAATACTCTCCTCGTTAATTCGATAACGTAAGGACTCCATTTCTTCCTTAGAAATATTACTATGATGTCGCTTTTGAGGACTATCATGAAATATTATTTCTTGTGTGATAGCTTTCATGTAAAAATCTAAATTGGAGTCACGTGCACCAGGTGGTGTAAAATATGATTTAATTTTGTTAAAATTACCAATAAGGTTTAATTAAACAAATTTGATTTACACGCAGAATTGTTGTCATAATTGTTTTATCATAAAAAGTTCTTTACACACACACACACACATATATATATATATATATATATATATATATATATATATATATATATATATATATATATATATATATATATCCTAGTATATAGAGAAAGAATATTATCCCTGGTCCGCATGTTACGGCAACCATCGCCTTATCTGCACGCATCAACCCCCATACCCCTCGACCAAGCACACATCACCAAAAAAGGCCGCTACAAAGTCGCTGATATTAGCATCGACCCTGTAATTTCTCTCTCTCTCTCTCTCTCTCTCTCTCTCTCTCTCTCTCTATAAATATATATATATATATATATATATATATATATATATATATATATATATATATAATATAAGCTATGCGAAATAGGTGTTTCATTAACAAAGGTGTCATTTTAAGGCAGATTTGACCATATATACATGTATACACACATACACATACATACATATATACATACATACGCACATACATACATACATACATACATACATACATACATACATACATACATGCATACATACATACATATATACATACATACGTACGTACGTACGTACATACATACATAAATACATACATACATACATACATACATACATACATACATACATACATACATGCATACATACATACATACTTAGATACATACATATTGACATCTGGAAAAGTCTTTTATATAAATCTTTTTTTGGTATCAAAACTATCCCATTTTCAATATACTTTCATTGTACTTTTCCGACATAAAGTTTAACTTCATTTTTTTCTTAAAGTGAACCATATTTAGTACTTCACAAGGAAATTTACATATGTGAATGTATAGTTTAAATTGCATCATAAATATGATGACGTCATGAGCTTGTCTATTATTTATTTGACCAAAAAGAAATTGTTTTTTTGAAATGAAAAAGATATGCAGATGAGTGCATTCATACGGAGCCCCTTAAGTGACATGGAAGGAAATAATTTATTATTTCATTACAACGAAATACATTTCGATTAAACGAAATATTATTTCGTTATTTCGAAATATTATTTCGTTTAAACGAAATACTATTTCGTTATTTCAAAATACAATTTCGCTATTTCGAAATATTATTTCGTTATTTTGAAATATTATTTCATTCAAACGAAATATAATTTCGAAATGACGAAATATTATTTCAATTAAATATTATTTCATTATTTCAAAATACTATTTCGTTATTTCGATATACTATTTCGTTTAAACGAAATAATATTTCAAAATAACGAAATAGTATTACGTTATTTTCAAATATTATTTCGTTATTTTTTTTTTTGAAATAACATCGCGTTTCAGTTATATCTAGGTTTTTTGGTATAGTCTCTGATTGCACTAATGTAAGTGTGAGAATGGACAAGGACCGTTTGGCTCTGATAGCATTTTATTTTCACTTGGGTTTAAAGTATAAGAAGATTGTGTTCATTCTGGAAGAAAGACATGGATATAATCTCAGCATTAGACAGCTGATTCATTTTTTGCATGTTGGTAGTCTTTACAGGTATATAAATCCCACCGATGAGATGGCTGTTGTTCAATTCATAATGCATGAACAGTGGTTCTCCGGTGCCATGTACGGTTACAGGTGGATGTATCATAAGTTGAAATGAAGAGGTACACGAGCAAGAAAGGAAGAAGCTGGACTTTTGATGAGAGTATTAGACCCTGAAAATATTGACCTCCGCCAATCACATCAACTTCACAGGCGTATGTACTTATCGAAAGGTCCTAGTCCTAATTACATCTGGCACATGGACTTCTATGACAAGTTGCGCCCCTATGGTATTTGCATCAATGGTTGTATTGATTGGTTTTCACGAAAAATGATATGGTTAAATGCATATAGCACAAGTAGTAACCCGAGTGTTACCGGAGGCTACTTTCTCGAAACAGTGAAAGCCTTCGGTGATTGCCCACTGATAGTTTGAGCTAACAGGGGCACAGAAAATGAATATATTTTTGAATTCCTGCGTCTCTTTCACCGGCATGGAAATGATTCCTTCTGTGGTAAACGCAGTTTCATGCACGAACGTAGCACAAAAGTAACCAAAGAATTGAAAACTAGTGGGGCTTCTTGAGGAAGGAATGTGTAGAGTTCTGGTTTTCACTCTTCGACTAAATAAAAGCTGAGGGTAAATTTGACGGCGGATATCTGGACAAAAATCTCGAGCTATTTTGTTTTCGTGGTATCATCCAGGTACAATATAACTCTCTCTCTCTCTCTCTCTCTCACACACACACACACACACACACACACACACACACACACACACACACACTGAAGAATTCCACGAGCGTGCAGGGGCGGTTTCACCGGAAAATTAAAACTTTTTATTTTAAACAATTTTTTTATTACAATCATTTTGTAGAAAAATTGGGTCATTATTACTCTGAGTTTCACGGGTTTTCTCAGAACTGAGAGCGGTGTACTTATCTCTATTGTTAGTACCAGGTGAAACCTAAATTGTTGCATTTCATGATTAATAGTAGCGTCTAAAGCGGAAGGAAATGTCTGCAATGGAGTTAGTGACCAGCAATACATTACTTAAGGCAACACAAAATCTTATACAAATTAGGTTTCAGGATATAATATAACAGTGTTTGCCATGAAAATGAAGAACCTGTTTTTTTGTCATTTTAATTGGTTCTACTAATTATGACAGTGTTACTGAACTGGTAGTATGTGCCCTTGCATTGTATTAGACACCGAATACAAACATTTAATCTATTTTATTCAATATAACCATCTTTCTCTCTCTCTCTCTCTCTCTCTCTCTCTCTCTCTCACACACACACACACACACACACTCGCACGCACGCATGGAACATGTGCACAATTCATCCTAAGGAAATATAAGTGCTGCTTACAATGTCCAGATAACACAAACTGTACAATAGAATTATCATATAACGTTCTTTAGAGTATTTTAATGCTGCTACCTGTTGCTTGTCATTTTAATTGGTTCTACTAA
Source organism: Margaritifera margaritifera (assembly GCA_029931535.1). Classification (NCBI taxonomy): domain Eukaryota; kingdom Metazoa; phylum Mollusca; class Bivalvia; order Unionida; family Margaritiferidae; genus Margaritifera; species Margaritifera margaritifera. The sequence continues at coordinate 325,684 of JAQPZY010000952.1, forward strand.
TTATGACAGTGTTACTGAACTAGTAGTATGTACCTCCATAGGTCTATCTACAGTAGCTACGTAAAGTGCAATCTGGGAATTGTATTACTCAGAAACAATCACAATGTATATATCGTGCATATATTCTATATGTTTGAAACAATTTCCTATTTCAAATAACTATAATTTTATATCGGATTTTACAACAGTAATCATTGCAATGACCAGATTCCTCTTGCATTGTATTAGATACCGAACACAAACATTTTATCTCGAATGTTTTTACCGTGCGCATATAATGCATGTGAAACAACTCATACTTCAGATAAGGCCCAAAGCACAAAATAGAGTTAGTATCTTACTGTTTTCAAGCCATTTGTCTAAATTTCAGCCTTTATTAAATGCACATAATAATAACAAATCTAGTGTCAACCTTAAGATGACAGTACAGTATAAAAAGAAATTCGTTGGCGTCTGGGATTGTCAATAGCTCAATTGGAATAATAATGGAACTAAGCAAACAAACATCTATACACACATACGCACATACATACAAACATATATGCATTCATATATGCATTCAGTATATTTATCGTTTAGGATTTGCTTTTTTTGGCATACATTGGATGATGGTAAGACATAGGTATAAGTTTATGGGCGGCTGTGGGAATGGCGATGTAATCAACCATGTTTAAGTAGCATTCTTGGATGTGCTTAAAATTAATATAACAAAGATCATATTACGGTTCGAGGCGAGACATAGCGTTCCCTGAAACACCCTCTAGCAACGCTTTTGCACCTTTTCTTTCTTTTTGTCATTTTCTTTTTTCTTTTTTCTTCAACTGATATGATTTTTTCATTCTGACAACACCAACATGTACATGCTTTGTTCATCTCTTAAATGACCCTTTTGAAATAAGCATCCAAAAGTTCTAAATCAAAAACAATAGACAACATATCCTGGGTGTAATGAAAAAGAAATGATTTTGACTGCATAAAATCCCGGTAAAAAGGCAGAACAGATGGCACTCTCGACGATTGGCGCAAAAAAAGTTTTTGTTACAGGCGATCGCTCTTTTACGACAGGTATACTCATAGTGCAACCTTTTGACCGGTAAGTAAGGGTACTATATACTTTGCATTTCTCAATAGAAATCAAGTTGGTTTGTGCATAGCTGAGTGTTGCCTAGCGAGTGCATGTAAATGCACCTGTACCCCTTACCAACCATCTTGTTCCATCTTTTTGGGGGATGAGCGCATGGCCGTATGGGTTTGGGCACTGGTGATAGTTGCCGTTCCTCGACAAAAAGAAAGACGAACAGAAAGTTACCAAAGAACCTAAGAAGGTAACTCACAAAAGACGAAGATCCACGTAGCGTTTTACTTAAAGCAAGAGCAGCAGGTTCAAAGAAAGAGCAAGAGCCTACAAAGTCACATGATGCTTAACTCACACTACGTGAAAAAATCAAACAAACTCAAACAACACAATTTATTATTTAATAAGTTGTGGTTAAGCTGTTTTAGAAATTTTGCTAATTTGGTCAGAAAGTAAAATTGTTTTGTTAAAGAGTCGTCAACATACAAGGGTAAAAGAAATTGGATTTAACAGTGAACAATCAACTAAAGCACATCGGCAGAGCAGCGGAGAGGCTTACAGAGGGTACAAGAGTCTGTACGAAGTACAACAATACGATACAACCATGTTAGTATCTTACAACCCAATATAAAACATGCTTTAGCGTATCCAATGCATAGACCAGCCAAGACATTTCAGACTTAAAATATGAGCTCGTGTAGACTTTTACGGGTAATAAATAACAAAATCTCAAGTAAAACAAAAAGCTGTATAAACTACGTTTTACATGCAGCACTTAAATCTGCGCTCACAGTAGTACACATCTTCCTTTGAAAAACTGTTCATTATGCCAAAAGGTCCACCATCAAACTTGGACATTGAGGAAATTTTAAAGCGGATAAATTCATTTTCACTTATCCAGTTCATAAGTGATTACCTAACAGCACACGGACTTTTACTTAACAAAAGAGTTAACTCGCATTAGGTGGTAGCATTGATGCAGTTAAAGCCGAAATTTCGAAAGCACAGAAACATTTAAATGGAATTGAAAAACCGAAACGGGCGTAACTAATATTGCTTTGTTTGATATAATTAGGATAATGAAAGAGGAAACTGATACAACAAAAAGGAGTTTGATGACATAACCTAACTAATTCCTGGATGCATATTGTTTAACAATTTTCACATTGTTCCGAACCAGGAAAATCAGGACGGTATTACTGTCAGTGTTGGAAAAAAACATATGTCTTTACAAAGAGGTAATGGTATCTCAGTTTTGAAACTAGTTTTGAATATCCAGAAACGATGGATTTGTTGGGCTTTTTTAAGTACAAAACAACACCTCACAAATAGTATTTAACTATATTCCATAACTGTTAGCATAATAATCTGATTAAAATGAAGAAAAAGAATTTCTGGCTTATATACAATTGTTTGTCATCTTACCTACTGAACCTAAATCTGACATGATTTACATCGAGCTTATACCGTAGTAGAGATAAACATTAAACGCCTTGTATGCACAACCAATCCATAAAAGGAACCTTATATGGACCGTATAAACAAATCACTGACATATTATCTGGAAGAGAACAATATCTGAAACACAATACCCAAATATTTCATGCTTTGATATTACATATCGAGAAGCTGTTATCAGCAAGATAACGATTGGTAGCATTATCTAAATTTGTTACATATAAATGGCTACAGCAACCGTATATGACTGAAGGAGCAATACTTAACGGTCTAGCATTTATAGGGAGCAAACTATCTATTTAGGTTATTTGATCCTAATTGATCTGGTGATTGGACATTTAGACACGACAGAAGAAAAAACATCTTGACTACATCAGTGAGAGATTAAGAGGAGAAGGTTTGGTAACTCGGTACTTAAGCAACCTGGACAATGCTTTTACTCCAAACGCTTCTACACTTTGTCATGATCGCAGAAATGATTAAAGCGATCCTAATGGTATATCAAAACTTGAAAACCAAAACAACTTAAACCGAATGATTTCTACAAACTTTCTGATAGCTAAGTCAAATACGGATCAGTTTCATTGCACTTGTGATGGGTGTTCGTGTCTATATTGGTTACAAGATTTTGTAAAAATGAAAACCATTTAAGAAGGCCAACTGCTAACAAGCAGGAGCAGATACCGCATAGAATCAAATGCCTCAATCCAACAAATCATTGTATCACACACACACACGTACACGCACACACGCACACGCACACACGCACACGCAACATTAAACTCTAGCAAACTTTATAAGCGTGTATACCAAAGCTAAGCCCAAATATCGTTATTGCAGCTGGTGATTTATTCATGTCGCTTGATGTAAAGGTGAAAGGAGATGGTAACTATGAGGTGAAAACAATTTGGGTTGAATGCTTGTGAAAGACATTACGATATCATATGGAAGGGAGGATCTTTTCAAGTTAAATGATCTCAACAGCTTCATGACATGCAACAATTTGTGGCTACCTATATCGGAGAGAACAAACAGGATCAAATAAGACATTATGAGTAAAAAATAGAGAAAGTAACGAGTGGGAGCAGCTAATGTGCAGAATACTGGTGCAGAATGTATACAGTTTGTTGGTTATGGAAAGAAGTTTTAAATATTACTCGACTTCCAGATTTTAATAAATCATTTTCCACTGTATCCATCTGTTCTACCTCAGGATTTCAGATTATAGTGGTCTCAACGAACTTGTCTTCGTTTAAAAGTTTAGCCAGCTGCTTTAAAAATTGAGCCATAAACCTAAAGCTACGTACAAATCTAATCGTATTATAATTTTTTAATTCAGTAGCCTACGCTATTTGTAAATTACACATGTACGTCAGCAATGAGTCAGTGTTTATGTCCAGGGAACATCAATAATTATGTCGGTCAGTTCAACATAACATTGTGATCACGTGATTGACTCATTGGTATCATGCGTGACCTTGTTTCTGATTGGTTAGAATAACTTGTTTACTGGATAGTACTAGAGGTTTTTAAATTCGCTTTTGCGCAGCAGATCGGTATATAATGATATTTAACCGCTGCGTTCCTCATTCTTTAGCAGTTCTCCAGATCATAGAGTTATAGAGGAAGTTTATCTATTGTTTGTAAAATCAGCTGGTGCAAAATCTATTCTCTACATAGTACATTTTGGATTTAAGTACTGTTGTTCAAGGAACTTAACAATACTCTACATTCACTGTAGTTTACCTGGGATTATTAATATTTTGGATTTAGAGCTGAAATTCATTGGTATATCAGAACATCCCAGACTCTTTCATTCGGAACAATCTTTCATTCGGAACATTCATTCATTCGGAATACTTTGGATTAACTTCTGGATTATTGAAGTGTATAGGACAATTTAGGACTAATTAAGGAAATTCTAAACTGTAAGTTATTTTTAATTCCTTCACTTTGTTTGTTTAAAATATTTTATATTTTAGGAAATTAAATTTGTATTTTAGGAATTGTGAAAGCTTGTTTGAGTCGTTCTTTCTTTTGTTACGTTTACCCCAAGTCGTAACAATAGTTATTTCCTTTATGATCCAATTTGAACCTGTAATCAAACATGTTTCTCATCGTTATCTGGGATTATTGTTTTACCTCTTCATTAGGATTATGTTTTTATGAGGCTTTATAAACAGATGACTGTAATGTTTAAATTTTATAAATCATCCTTTTTCATGCATTATATCTGTTGAGTTGTATACACTGTTGAGTTGTATACACTGTTGAGTTGTATATACTGTAACATAGACTTTTGTGTTCTGATAATATTTCTGGTGTATTATAAATTTCACATTTTTTACCTATTACTTTTTTATTTTTGATTAATTTGGATCAATACTAACCTTGATCAATATTTTATAACAACGCAATGATGCCTTCTATATTTGTACTTAATAGGTCGCATGAAGCGAATATCATCAACATCTCAACTTATTTTACTTTCTCAGTCCCAGTTACTCTAAATGGTTTACTGCTCTCTACCACTTCCAGTATTTCAAACACATATACATAGATATCAAATTCATTCTCAGGTTTCCCAACCATCGATGTTTTCGCCAATGACTTTATATATCCAAATTGTATTTTGGTGGTCAAGATTTTGTGAGGGAGTATCTCAAAAAGACTAGATAGCATAAAGGAAACATTTGTCATTCGTATTTTATTTTGGCACAAGTTTGCTTTTTTTTTAACCCATTCAGAATATATATATATATATATATATATATATATATATATATATATATATATATATATATATATATATATATATATATGAGTTTCCTCTGAGCACTGATTTGTATAATGTGTTTATATTGTGCAATATTACATTTCAATACTGCTGAAACTCCATTTGTTATTTCCTTTCCAAATTTAGTATGCGTACTGTCAAATAAAAGTTCAATGACATCATTCATTTCACCTCTGTTCAATAATTTCATAGGTTTTGTTCTTTGGTAAAATTCTCTGTGTTCACTATTGACTATTTCTTGAGATGGCCGTTTCATAAATCTGACATTTAAGTTTAGCTGTACTTTTACGGAAACAATTTGTCGAATGTTTCGAATGATGACTTTCTTCATATTTGGTTCAATGCCATTGAAATATTCATACAAATTTTGAATGCTGCCAGCGTAAAATCTGTGCTATTTTTAATTTTTCTTGAATGAAGTTTTTCGTTATAATTTTGCTAAAAGTTTGCGTATCCCTACGTCTCAATTTTTTTCTAGTAGAAGAACGTATTAAAGGAGCATTCACATTTTCTTTTCTTAATTGCTTTTGAATTGGTAAATTGATTATTGAAGCCTTAAACATTGATTTAGTTAACTAGCAATATTTCTATATAGTATTGTACCATTATTTATGTTGTGTAAAACACTTCACATTATTTTTGCGTTCCCAATAAAATCACAATCAAGCTGCTTTCTAAATGAGCAGTCTGTACAATGTTGGTATCTGCCATTTGTTATGGTTTGGTGGTTTCTCAGTACCACACTTTTCGAGTTCTGTCATTCATGTGGTAGAAATAATGTTTCAGAGCCAACAGCACGAAAGGAAGGACCTTGGGTAAATGACAACTCCATTCATTGCAGTAGTAACAGTGGCGGCGCGATGGTTGGTGGTGGTGGTGGTGGTGGGGGGGGGGGGACAATAACCCACGAGAGCCAGCTTAGTGTAAAGGGGGCAATTCTTCACAAAACTTATAGTTAGGAGAGGGGGAGGAGGGGGTTGGCAACTGACATAAAACTGTACTCTGTGGCAAAGTAGGGTCGCCACTAAAGAACATTGACCCCAGGCGCCTCGGTAGGGGCGCCACTAAAGAACATTGCCCCGGGCGCCTCAAACCCTCGCGCCGCCATTGAGTAGTAAGGGTGTTTCAAACCAGCAGCACGATAGTATGGACCTGAAGAAGATAATAAATGCGGATTCTATGAATCTTGAACTTAACAATGGATCTGTGTGTGTGTGTGTGTGTGTGTGTGTGTGTGTGTGTGTGTGTGTGTGTGTGCGGGCGGCAAACAGAAAGATCGTATAGCTTTTTTTAATTTAGATGTGTTTCGGAACTCGCATTTACTATCTACTGCAGAACACAGAACTCACATATGAATGTCTTTTTTGAAAATGATGTGGTATATACCTATATATTCACGGTTTTCTCGAACTTTCGAGAAAAATTATCACGTTCAGTTGAAAGATCCTGTGTGCTGGTACATACTAATTTATCGTTTAAACAACTTTTTTAGGGTTGACTGCAGTAAGAAACTGAAATAATTAAATCGAGATTCTCTATGCACAAGTTGTTTTGTATTTAAATCTTTTCATAATAATAATATGACCATTTGAAAAGCAACGTAGGTGGAAAGGAAACCTTGGTAACGCAAGAGAGTCGAGATAATTTCATCTTTTGTGTTTTAAAGACAGGGAAGATGCACTAAAGTCAAGTAGTATTACCATCTGAACAAACTTTACTCATTATTAAATTGACGAAATTGACTTTTAAAAAAAGACTGTTATCATAGCCAGTAGAAATTATAAGAATTAGAATTACATTTGCTGAGCCGAATTTTGCTTTGCATGGTCACGAGTCCTCAAATTGTCCAATATTTAATATGCGGAGAAAAAAAATAATAATGATTTGAGATTTGTAATACTCAAAAGAATCTCAGTATCGAAAAGACTACCAAGGTCCAAGACGTCCACACCCAGACAAGGTCCAAGACGTCAACACCCATACAATGTCCAAGACGTCCACACCCATACAAGGTCCAAGACGTCCAATTCCAGACAATGTCCAGTAAACGGTCATCTTGCGTTAACAGTGATGGCTTAAACTGGAGACAATGTTACGGGAATTCACGTATGCCCCCTGTTATGTCTAATTTAATAGGTCTTGAACTAAATATTTCGATTTGCTAAATATGGTAAGCGATAAATATGCCCTTTAAATAATTTGACTCTGCTGCTGTTTTCGGAAACCATAACGTGTTGTACTGGAAAAGTCCAAAAAAGAGCTTTGGAAAACTAGCTATGGAAGATTGTGATATATATATATATATATATATATATATATATATATATATATATATATATATATATATATATATATATATATATATATATTATGGGAGCTCATAAAATCTTTGCCAAGTAGTTTCTTCAAAAGCTATATCTATAAGATATCACTCCCTTAATGTAAATATTATTTTCAGTGTCCTCCAGAATATCACAGACATGTACTAAATACATTTGAAATTGATTTACATATGCAATCACACACTTAGGATATCCTCGCACACGCAAAAACGCGCGCGTGTGTGTGTGTGTGTGTGTGTGTGTGTGTGTGTGTGTGTGTGATGACACAAAGACGCAGGTACACGCTTTTGGGGTTAAACATGGGCTGAAAGACTGCCCCTCTGCCACTATGCCTCCTCTGTATAGTCTCACTAAACATAGCGATGACAACTCTCTGCAAATATATCAACGCACAAACACAATCATAAAACAAGAGGTGATCTGATCATCTCTCTAAGTCTGTTTTAATATCTAAACTTGTTATAGACAGACTGAGGTTGTAATATGTTTGCCAATATCGTGAAGCCGCCGCCCCCCCCTCCCCCCAGTATGCCTTGTGTAGTTTCTAAATCACCATGACGATGTTACTCTTGGCGGCGCAGGTTATAATGTTACCGAGTTGTGGATTCATATATATTTACTTGTAAATTGGTTGTATAATTTTAAATAATATAGTTGTGTAGATTTAATTTCAGGTTACAGATATTTATCCTGTTAACGTGACTTGACATTTATGACACTTTCATTATGTTTCTTTACATCGCATGACTTGTTTGTAGCTGAAATTGGTGGGAGACACATTCTGCAAAGGGGGTAGGGGATGCGTTATATATGTTAAGTATGACGTGATTTCTGTACATATTTTGAAATACACTCCATCTACAGTCTATTTTCTGTACATATTTTGAAATACACTCCATCTACAGTCTATTTTCTGTACATATTTTGAAATACACTCCATCTACAGTCTATTTCCTGATATATTGTGTAGTATGTTTTAGGTCACCTAGAACTATATTCACTCACGAGTAACTGCCCCGCACAATTAGCACTTTGTTATTTGTCTTATGTTGTGCATGTGTGTGGTGTAAGTTCAGTGTACGAGTATGGGTATATGTGTTTAACTCACTGATTAAAATCGAGATCTCTGACATCATGGAGGAACGATTTTAATCAGATTTATGTGTATCAATAATCTTACAGCCCCCATCTCTCAATCTCTCCCCCCCCCCTCTCTCTCTCTCTCTCTCTCTCTCTCTCTCTCTCTCTCTCTCTCTCAGACAGAACTTACAAGTCTCACACATGGAAAAATACCAATGAGAGAGAGAGAGAGAGAGAGAGAGAGAGAGAGAGAGAGAGAGAGAGAGAGAGAGAGAGAGAGAGAGATTGTTATTTAGCGTAGACTCTACACTTCGGCAGTTGTGGCCTGACAGGTCTGCCTTTTTCTGTGTACCCATTAGATGAATCAATTAATGGCATGAACCCATAAAATGGTTGCTTATTGGTTGGTTGGTTTTTAACGGTACTTTAGCATTCGGAACTACCCTGTCAATTCCTGCGATACAAAAATATGTTTCTAATGTTTGTCGGCGCAGTAATTTACAGAAAAATCATACATTTTGTTCGCCGGAAATAATAGTGCAGTTAAATATGATTGTTCTCTTTTATGGTTTTGTGAGTTACGAACACAAACGTCAACTATAGACATTATCAAATTAAAAACAAAGCATGGAGGGACACCGTAGGGTACAACAAAGTGTAAAGGGACACCATGGGGTAAAACAAAGGATAGAGGGACAACGTTGGGTACAACAAAAGATAGAGGGACAACGTGGGGTACAACACAGGATAGAGGGACAACGTTGGGTAGAACAAAAGATAGAGGGACAACGTGGGGTACAACACAGGATAGAGGGACAACGTTGGGTATAACAAAAGATAGAGGGACAACGTGGGGTACAGCAAAGGATAGAGGGACAACGTTGGGTACAACAAAAGATAGAGGGACAACGTGGGGTACAACACAGGATAGAGGGACAACGTTGGGTAGAACAAAGGATAGAGGGACAACGTTGGGTAGAACAAGAGATAGAGGGACAACGTGGGGTACAACACAGGATAGAGGGACAACGTGGGGTACAACACAGGATAGAGGGACAACGTTGGGTAGAACAAAAGATAGAGGGACAACGTGGGGTACAACTTAGGATAGAGCGACAACGTTGGGTAGAACAAAAGATAGAGGGGTAACGTGGGGTACAACACAGGATAGAGCGACAACGTGGGGTACAACACAGGATAGAGTGACAACGTTGGGTAGAACAAAAGATGGAGGGACAACGTGGGGTACAACACAGGATAGAGGGACAACGTGGGGTACAACACAGGATAGAGGGACAACGTTGGGTACAACAAAAGATAGAGGGACAACGTGGTGTACAACACAGGATAGAGGGACAATGTGGGGTACAACACAGGATAGAGGGACAACGTGGGGTACAACACAGGATAGAGGGACAACGTGGGGTGCGACACAGGATAGAGGGACAACGTGGGGTACAACACTGGATAGAGGGACAACGTGGGGTACAACACAGGATAGAGCGACAACGTGGGGTACAACACAGGATAGAGCGACAACGTGGGGTACAACACAGGATAGAGCGACAACGTGGGGTACAACACAGGATAGATCGACAACGTGGGGTACAACATAGGATAGAGCGACAACGCGGGGTACAACACAGGATAGAGGGACACCATGGGGTATAACTGGGATTCAGATTGTAACAAACGTTTTGCGAACGCACGCACTTATAGTTTTACGAAACTTCATGAACTTTAGCATAATTAATTATTTTAGTTATCATCGATGTGTTCATCGCTAAAAGGTTTATTTTTTAAATGAAACAAACTTCCTTCAAATAATCGTATTTCACTACAGTGTGTGTATTTCGCAGTCTTCAAAACAAACTTGAACAAATTCAGGCCACAAAAAATTAAAAATACAAAGTTACATGCAAATTTACGTAAGAATTTTTACGTCCGAATGGCTAATAATAACTGGCCAATTAGACACCAGAAATTTAGTTGAGCCTGAGTTTAATATACCAATTCATGTAATACTTCATATGCATAACACCATTCTTTTCTTTTGTTGCCTTTTTATGCTTATTCGTTGTGTGTTTAATATTCTCACTTATATTTGTATGAATTGTTTCTCCCCGTCAAATCGGTTTTAAAAGCAATTACAGTTTTGTGCATTTATTTGTCAATTTCAACTTGCTTCATGCTCTTCACGACTCGCGACCAGAAGGGTACGGGTTTTCTCCTGTACATATCAAACTGGGTCGTCCACCGTGGTGTGTCTCTAGGCTATACTTTACTCAGTTGCCTCGCAACGATATAACCGTTCATGTGCTGATAATCCGGTAAACACCAAGCAATCACCAATTTTTTTTATTTCTTTTTGTTCTTCTTTCTTTCTCTCTCTCTCTCTCATATATATATATATATATATATATATATATATATATATATATATCATATGTGTGTGTGTGTGTGTGTGTGTGTGTGTGTGTGTGTGTGTGTGTGTGTGTGTGTGTGTGTGTGTGAATTAACGGATCGGGAGGGGGGGACGTTAGCGTAAATAACTGTAAAATATACTACATTTGTTTATACAAAATACCAGCATATCAATAAAATTCATCCCCAAATCTAGCATTTAAAAATAAATATCATGTCAAGTGTAACAAAATCGATAGATCATTCCCTATAGTAACAAAGGTGCCTCAAAACACCCGACAAGGTTCCTGGACAAACGATTGAATACCCATAACAAAAGCAATTAATATTTATTCAAAACACTCGCCAGAACGACAAGTCCACACAGGTAAAGTGAGCACCTATGCAGAGTATAGACTGTAGGAAGATCTATACGAAAACAGGCCTGGATTTTAGATCTTTAGGCAGTTGAACGCCATGGATATCCGCAAGTATTTGAATCGACAGATTTATTTCATCTCTGCTGGTAAGTTAATCCCACTGTCCAATTGTGTCTGCTCGCTTCAAATACCTCTTTCACTTCCACCCCACCCACCCTTCCCGGTGCATGCTTGTTTGCTTTATGTGCATTACTTGTTTGTGTTCGTCGATGTGTACATCTGTTCATTAAGTCCATTATACCTAGGTTGAGATTTGCATTATAAGGTTCTCTGGCACTCTTATACTGTTCCGCAGTTTAGTGCATGGATCCAACTTGATGACTACTATACCGTCGTGCAAAAAGGAAGTAACTTTGAAACCACATTTAAGGCTTCAATGGCTTCTTTTGAGTCTGGCCTTTGGTCTGTTTCTAGTGAAATTTCAGGTGTATGATACGTGGATACTCGTTGGCGAGGACTAAACTAGCATAACAAAATTAAATCACTGGGACATTTATTTCATGCTTAAGTGGCATTGCATTAATTTATACTTTGGTCAGTATTTTTTATACTACTGACTGTACAGTGTCTTTTTGTATTGATTCATGATGATAACTAACAATCAGGTTAATCCAGAATGTAGTGGTCTGCATTACCGCTGTTTTTCGTATCAGATAAACGAGGGACAGACCATTCAATTTTCGTGGAGAGCGGATGGTAGTCCGATAAAACAGCTCCCCCCACCTGTCTTGATACTGATGGACGACTATCGTCCATCAGTATCAACACAGGTTGGGGGGAGGGGGGGGAGCTGATTCATCAGACAAAGTGGGTGGCTGCCAATTTTGTTGAAGAATAAAGAACATTCGTGGCCAAATAGTTTAAAAAATATTCTTGCTGTGATTTGCAGAATAAAGAAATAATTTAATCCATTATATTAGTTGGAAAAAAAATCCTGGTTCGAAAGACAATTCTTGCTCCATCACAGACACATTATGCAGTCACCAGAGCTGCCAAGCAAAAATGAAGATCATTTTGATTGTTGCCTAATGTTACATTCAGGCCTTGGTGTGTAGGTGATGATTGTTGCCTAATGTTACATTCAGGCCTTGGTGTGCAGGTGATGATTGTTGCCTAATGTTACATTCAGGCCTTGGTGTGTATGTGATGATTGTTGCCTAATGTTACATTCAGACCTTGGTGTGTATGTGATGATTGTTACCTAATGTTACATTCAGGCCTTGGCGTGTATGTGATGATTGTTGCCTAATGTTACATTCAGGCCTTGGTGTGTAGGTGATGATTGTTGCCTAATGTTACATTCAGGCCTTGGTGTGTATGTGATGATTGTTGCCTAATGTTACATTCAGGCCTTGGTGTGCAGGTGAGCTGTGCCATCTTCTGATGGTTCTTGTTGGATTATGTATTTGAAGACATGTCTTCTGTAGACCACGTCCAACATAGTGTAGAAAGCATCCACCATTGAAATACGATAGCTAATATACAGACCCATTACCGTTTAAACTTGTATATTTGTTTTCCCAGACATATGAATACGTATATCTGTGTGTGTGTGTCTGTTTCTCTTTTCCTGTGTTCGTCTGTCTGTTTCTTCATGATTGTATATTTATCTCTCTCTCGTGCCTATGTTTTCTTTCTTTTTCTTTTTTCGTTGCATTCAGATCTATGCAGACTATGGTATGGATCGAAGTTTATTACAACAGAGTCAAGTACTGTTTTGTTTAGTTTATTTTCAACATAGAGGTCATTCAGTACAATATGATTATGGAGTGTGGCAGATTGGGGTAAGCAAAGATGCAACCCATTCCCGGCCAACAGCTACATGAAGTAAATCTTAGATTTAAATGTTTTTCTTGTGTTTGATTGTTTTTATTTTTGTTTTCTTTATTTGTCTCCCTTTACAGGGAACTGGTTAATTCTGTTTATATTGCCTGCTTGACGGTTCAAAGACCCCCGCCCAGTCTTCAGTTCTAAACGGAGACACTTCACTTTGTGTTTTCTATCACTTTGAAATTGATCTTAAAGGTATATGACGAGAATCCCGTAAATAATGAATTTTTAGCATTCTAATATGATCCCCTCGTATCTAGTGTTGTTTAGTGTTATCGATTTGAGATAACAGTATAATTTCTGTTTTATTTTTATCTCTCCAGGGTATCGCTGAATATAAGGCCAGTGTATTTCAGTTTTTAATGTCACAACATTCAAATACAAGTGACATGTTACAATGAAAAGATATGTAAAACTTCGTATCAAATACCAATAGCAATATTTATTCAATCGCTAATTTTTCGCAGGTTGCTATGTTCGAGACCAGATTGGAAACTGATTGTTATTTATAATATTTTTTATTTTTCATTCTCATTTTCGATCATCCTTTCTGTTTCTCTTTCTTACCTGACCCCGAAACAATTACCTTCTGCGTCATTTTAATGTGTCATTGAATGTCATGTATAAATGTGCATACGTCCGAAAGTAAGCACATGTCAGAGTAGCAATACATTGAAATATATGTTGTTCTCAGCACAAAACATGTCATGCATACCCTAGTATTTGTAACAAGTATTCTTTACAAATTCTGTGATTTTTGGAAGACAACGAGCAGAAAACTTAGTGTGCGTGTGCGTGCGTGTGTGTGTGTGTGTGTGTGTGTGAGAGAGAGAGAGAGGAATAGGGGTGGTGTATCTCTGATCCCTGATCAGACGCACACTGTTCTTAAATGTGGTGTTGAGGCAATTTAAACTCACTATTTCATGACTATATCATGACTATATATGTAATTTCATATCCATAGATTATTCAAAATAAACTTTATTTCCTTTATTTATACCAATATCTAATAATGTGTGCTCTCGTGACAGCTAAATGTACGCATAAAATTGTTGTCGTAGTAGATGAAATTGGAAAAAGCGTTGAGAGTGGAAGAAAATAAAATTCGTACATTCTCTTGCAAGCGCAGATACCCGGATTAGACTGTAGAGATACAAAGCGATGTTTCCACTATTCATTATTACTTTATACAGGCTCTTATATCTATCTGTTGATATCAATAGTGAATAAAAGATTCGAGACTGCATTTGAAAACTACCAATTCAGAGTTTAGTCTTAAAAAGTGGTCTGAGAGAGTGAGGCTTCAACTATTTGAATTTCAGTTATCCGAATAACGTGGATTCTTTCTTGACTATGTATTTTCTTCTTTACATCTTAATATTCTGATACAGTTGGACTCGATAGTCCGACTTCCGTGGATACGGCCACCTCTTTAATACGACGACATAACTGGACATGGAAATTATATACTATTTTCTGTTCTCTTTTGTACTAAATTTTAATCAAAGTTCAATCTTTTTATACGATAGTCTGTTATACCAAACGTTTTTAAAAGCAACGATTCCCATAAAATTAACGAGGCTTGACTATTATCTGACTATCTCTCTCTCTCTCTCTCTCTCTCTCTCTCTCTCTCTCTCTATATATATATATATATATATATATATATATATATATATATATATATATATATATATACATACATACATACATTTATATATACACACATACACTCACACAAAAAAAAAACATCAATGTATCGTATTACTTGAATGCCAGTTATCCGAATAACCTGGACTCTTTCTTGGCTATGTATTTTCTTCTTCACATCTTAATATTCTGATACAGTTTGGTCTCGATAGTCCGACCTCCGTTGATACTGCTACCGCATTAATACTGCGATATAGCTGGGCGCGGAAATTATTTACTATTTTCTGTTCTCTTCTGTACTAAATTTTAATCAAAGTTCAATCCTTTCATACGATAGTCAGTTAAACCAAACGTTTTTAAAAGCAACGATTGCCATCGAATTAACGAGACTCGACTGTATACACACATAGATAGATAGATAGATAGATAGATAGATAGATAGATAGATAGATAGATAGATAGATATGCACACACACACACACAATGATCACCTATCTATAAAACATCAATGTATCGTAATAAGTAATTTTTGACGTTCCTCTATAATTAATCTCAAAAGAGTGTAACCGTTTGTTTATATTTTCAGTTTTCTTCGTACTGGGATATATGCTCAGCTTTATCCAGATCCCACAAACTGGGCATATTAGCGACAGTAATTCAGAAATAAGACGACCAAAGGCACCCTGTGACCCCGAACTACCGAGACCCGGCCCGAAGATCGCGTGCGTGCTGACCTACACGAAACCACAGTTCTTTATATGCCCGTATGAACGTGAGGAGGATATTCACGTCTCAAGATGGGTACGTCGGGAGGGAATATGGGATGGGATGCGAACTGGATATTTGAAGTCCACCCTGGAAAATTACCCTGAGAGCACACTTATTGACCTTGGGGCGCATATTGGATACTTTACCGTACTGGCCGCTACTGTTGGAAACTCGGTAGTGGCCGTAGAGCCCTACGACAGAAGTGTTACATTGATACGTAGAAGTGTAGCTTTAAACCATCTGGATGGTAAAGTGAACATTATAGCCAAAGCTATTTCGGCAAATAGAACAAAAATGTATTTATCGCAAGGTGACTTGAATGATCTGGGAAGTATTCGTGCCATACATGTGAACAAAGCAAAGCAGATTGACAAGTCTGAGTCTGGCATAGAAGCAATTACCGTTGATGATCTCCTACCTCTCATCAAATCTAAAGAGGTCATCATTAAGATCAGTATAGGTATGTCTGTTTGTCTGCTTTAGCCTGTCCTGCCTGGCCGTCTTTATGTCTCTTTCAGTTCGACTCTCTTTTTGTCCTCCCCCTGCAGGTTCAGGGACGTAGAATAGGTCTGATGACATGAGATGCATACCGAGATGATGTTCACGACGAAAAGGTATTAAGGTATTCGACTTTTTAAACGAGTAGAACAGATTATATATATATATATATATATATATATATATATATATATATATATATATATATATATATATATATATATATATATATATATATAATTTGACTTTTTTAAAACTGTACTCTTTTTCGTTTTTCCTTTATCTTTAAGCTGTTAGCTTTTTTGTCAGTGTGTATGTGTGCGTGTGTTTGTGTGTTTGTGTGTGTGTCTGTGTCTGTGTGTGTGTCTAACCTTACTAATAGCCAGGGTTTTTCTGATGTGCCGTTAAATCCTATATTTTAATACAAACCCTCATTTTGTCACATCTTCCTGTTTATTCGCCAACCTCTTTCTGTCTTTATATCTCCCAAAAATCATAATAGCTCATTTCAATAATGTTTTCTCAGAATTACAGTCTTTTTTCAAACAGTTTGGGATCATTTTAATAGCAGTTGGTCTTGACCAGCATAGATCACTAATATTATTATTTAATATATCCTTGTTCAGTTTAGTGTAAAGAATGCCTTCCAGACGTACATGCGGAGTTTTGTCATTCATATTTTCAGTTTAGTCCAAAACGTTCACACAAACTTTTTCAATTGACTCTTTAAACATGTTGTTGTAAATTCGTGGTTAACTCCCCTGCTACATTCAGTGACTAATATGGGTTTATAGGAATAAAATGATGCAAATAAGTCGACCCGGCAAATCTATTTTAGCATGTAAACGGATACACCGTGTGCCTTCGGGTGTGGATAGTACTTACTACAGATTTGTTTGTTTGTTTGTTTAAACGGCACTTTTAACACATTTTTGGTTATATCATGGCGAGCAAATGTTAGCTAAGTGTCTTTCCCAATGAGGCGCTGAAGCAGCCGACTCGGGCTGGCCTGGGCGGTTATTGAACCCACGATATTTGGATTACGAGTCCGACGTTCTTCCAACTGAGGTACCGCGGCTCCCTGCTTATCTCTGAATAGACACGTGCAACTTACAAACTTCCTTTGGTCCCAGCTTGAGGGTATTGGTATAGTATTCTTACAGTAATATTTCTTTTTTACAAACCTCACTTTATCCTTATCGACCTATATATACATATATAGACTGCGTACTCACCCTCGCCTGAAGTTGTTTGCCAACTTTTTGATACTTCAAATATATATATATATATATATATATATATATATATATATATATATATATATATATATATATATATATATATATATATATTATGGTTTCCTTTTTCTTTGTTGCTAATGTTTTCATACTCTATTGAACAGATTTCAAAGGCATGTGATATGTTCTTAAAAGTACGCTTAGATTGTTTTCATATTATCAGACAATGTTTAGAAATATAAGCGAGCACACTAAATCAGTCATTAAAAATGAAGCTATAATTACCATGCCTTACAAGGGCAGTAGTCTTTTGTACCTTGCTTGGCAGAAAATGATATGTGGACATGCAGTTTGCCAAAGACTATGACTTGCATATTGATCTGCAGCGTCAACTGTCACATCTTTGTCGCTCTCCAAAACCTTTATAGTGTCTATATATCGCGGAGTAAAATAGTTCAACCCTTTCTCATAAGCACATTTAGAAGGTGTACTGCACTTTGGTAGATAGGATACTGATATATCGTAAAAATCATGTACTATCCATGGCCCCTAACTGAGTGTCTTGGTATGGTCTGTTTACAGTAATATTTACTGTTTACAAGTCTTATTGTATCCATGACGTTTTATAATCTGTTGCGTCTATCTCTGAATTAGAATATAAACGGATACACTGTGTGCCTTCAGGTGTTCATAGTGCTTTACCTCTGAACAGATACGTGCATATGATGAACTAACCATGGTCCCTTCTTGAGGGTATTATTACTGTATACAAACCTCAATTTATCCTTCTTGACATATACATAGAATGATCTGAATACATGACAAGTATTGTGTCAAGACATTTGTGCATGCACTCTTCTGTACCGTCACATAAACTAGTAATGTTTTGGACTTGTCAAATATTGGTGACGTTGTAGAAACCTACAACAGATAAATTGTTCTAGTGGCAGTTCATTGAAATTTGTTTTATTTATTTTTTAGTAGTTACCTTTATAGAGTTCTGGATTACCCAAATAGGCCGACTAAGCACGTGCTTAGGGCACCAGCAAAGTAGGGGCACACACACACACACACAATAATAATATAAAAAAATGAGAAATTACGGTTTAGTATTGTTTTTATTTTGAATTACATAGGGGGGGGGGGGGGTCACCATAATCTTTTCAGTTCTTAGGACCTCTAAAGGTCTTAATCCGGCCCTGCTTTTATATAACAACTAGGCAGTTAGAATTCATTTCAATACACGACAGTTAGAATTAATTACAATGCACGGTTTCTGTTGTGTTTATTTGAAATCATATCGATCAAATTAATATGTTTTAATAACGTGTCATGGTGAACCATAGCATATCCAGATGCAATGTGCTGTGTCTATTGGACGTATATGTGACTTTTGGAGGGGTTTAATCACTTGAACTTCATTTATGACAAGAGTTAAAGACCATGTCGATCTGTCTGACATTCTTCTTCAATGTGGGTACCCTTTGCGATATTGTCACTTATTTCTCTGGTGAGTTGCGATGCACTTTTATTTACTGTTACCTTCAAGGCAGAGTAGTTTTCTCTAGTTCGCTCCCTTTAATGTTTGTGTTGAAACAACCACTACTCCCACAAATGTACAGAGTACATTCATAATGTCTTCATGCCATAGTGTTCACCGATGTTATGGGTGAGTGAACTCAACTTTACAACCCCCTGTTTAAAGAGCGAATAAAAAAGTGTGAATGTTTTGGACTTAGTCAATTTTTGGTGTAGTTTCAAAAAGTAAAACAAAATATTGTTCTAGTGGCAGTATTTAAAACAATATTGTTACCTATTAACAAATAATCTAGGTACTATTAGCAGCTAGAATTAATTACATTGCATAATTTTGCTGTGTTGATTTAAATTAATTTGTCCAAAATAAACGGTGTCATGACCAAAGTACTTTTTGTGACCAAGATAGTATTCTACACTTTTCAGAAGGACACGAGTGTACAGCAATGCAGTCAGCGGTTAAGATCTTTCAAGAAAAGACTGTGCGCTACATTTTCATGGAGTGGCACGTCATTCGAGATACAATGTTTGGCATCGACCCCGATTGTCCCACAGACAAGGCGAGAGAGCTAGTCAGTCGGCTTCATCATCTTGGTTATACCCCTTATGAATATCTTCCAAGAATAAAATCATTGGCAATCGACAGGACCACGGAATGGTCAGCCAGTGGTATACTTTTTCAGCATAAGAACTCTGTTCAAATTTTGTAGAAAATTGATGTCTAAAGCTTTAAAAAAAAACATAAATTGTTCCGCTCTTGTTTTCTGTGATACAGCGCAGTGATACAGAAATACACGGCCTTATTCATTATTTATATAGAAAAGCCGAATCGGTTGATAATAATAATAAAATAATAATAATAATAATAATAATAATAATAATAATAACGTAAATCGTTAATAACCTTTTTAACATATTAAGAAAGTAGAGAAAAACACACACCCCACTCTCAAACTGGTGAAGAAGGGAGAGACACAAATTTGTTGTATCAAATAATTTTCCCAAGTTGCTTGTTTTCTACCCCTTTTTGTGGAAAGTTGGAGTAAATTACAGCTAAAGAGGAGGAGGTGGATTTTAAATAAATAAATAAATGAATAATAAAAAAATAAATAAACAAATAAAGGGTATGGTAAAACATTTTTACAATTAAAGAATTTCACACATTTGAGAAAGATTGGCAATATCTCTATTTGATATATAGAGAATATCAAAGTTTTTTGGGTAGATAAAGGGAAATATGTCACGAGTGAAGTGGAAAATATTGCATTGTCACGAGTGGCGAAGCCACGAGTGACAATACAAAATGTTTCCACTTCACGAGTGAAATATTTCCTTATATCTACTCAAAATAACAAAGTTTATCCTTTTGTTTTATATTTATTAAGGCAAAATCCGTCGATTTGCATGAATTTGTCTCCATTTTGTGCCAGATTGAATAACTGCTGCATTAATACATCGATAAAACGAAGTTCCGAAAGTTGCAATAATTTTAGGACAGCGACCTTTTACAAGTTTATCTTGTACAAATAATGCTTCAAATGGTGTATTTTGTCAATTTATTTGACTGTTTTTAAACGAAAATGAAGAAAGTTTTATTTTCGTTAACACATTTCTTGCGTGGATTAATACAGTAAACATTGTTGTGGTAGGGCTTCTGTAGAAATGTCACGGAGCGGTCAAATCCGACAGATTTCAAAGCGTAACACCTTCAAACAAAAGATTTTAAAGATTGTGAGTTCATTTGTATGGATTTTGGTTCTTTGTTTTGTTCATTTCTGCATTCAAATGTGAATCTTTGGCCTTGGCAACCTTGCAGCCTGGGTCGACAACAGACGCTGCACCCAAATTGCGATTGTCACTTAATTTCCAATCAACACTCATCAATACCCAATTTCTCCATCGTTTTCAAACATGATTATGAAAGTGTTGAGAGTTAGAATCGCTACTTAAACAATGTTATTACTATATTTAACTAAGGGTTTTTCCTAAAACAATGTCCATTTATCGTAGAGTGTAAAAGGCACACTGTGTGGTAGACAGAATATATCAGAGGAACAGTTCATGCAAGTTCAATCAGTAATCATTTGCAGGATTCATGTGGAAAAATAATTTTGGCGATATAATTTTTCTCCCACTGATATATCTCATCACGAAATATATAATAAATTGTGTGTCTTCGACAAATGTATTATTTGTTATGAAAATCGTTGAATTTCTTCCAACGAACACACACAAATCTGATACCACGCCACAGCTATAAAACAAATAGGAATATATGCTAACATTAGATACATGGATCTCCAGGACACAAAAATAAAGTATGTAACAACAAATTAAGACACCAAAAATTATTGTTTGACAGAAGATATAAATGACAGTAAACATCCATTATTTCAAAGTAGTGACATGCTTCTTGACTAAAACTTTTTTAATGTTTAAAAAATCGTTGTTGTAGGTAGTGTTACATACGGTAATTTACGTACGTATTAATTGGTCATATAAGAATAATTTGCTGTGCGCAAATGTTTACAGGAGCATCTGTAGCCTTGGGTTAAAACTCATCACTCATGCTCCCTTTCGGAACTTCCTCTACTATTTCTGCGAGATTAAAAAATATGCCTCAGATGTGTGTCGGCGCAGCACTTTACAGAAAAATCATAAATTTTGTTCGCCGGAAATTTCTCCTGAAAGAAAGAAACCCCAATCTATTAGGACTACCATGGTTATTTCTGCGGATAGATTGACCTAGGATTAACCGAGATGTTACGAATGAAAAAAAATATTTCGATTATTCGCAACTTCTCGGTCAATCCTTGTTTCCTAAATGACCAAAGTGGTCCATATAGGAACTATCGACATACATTAAAGGATTAACCTCGAAGGTGCGAATGTCATGTACCGGCAAATGTTTCCACACAATAAATTTTGTGACATCACCCGTATCCAAACATTGGAATTGCACGTGCTCCTTGACTAAAGTTTTTGCTTAATATTTTTTTGAAAAAATCTTCTTTGTAGGTAGTTGTTATATAATTACAAATGCATTAATTGGTCATAGAAGAATAACTTGCTGCATGCAAATGTTTACGGGAGGATCCAAAAATACTTTGTACCTCTTCTGCACTCGTGCTCTGGCAAATGTTTGCACACAATAAAGTGTGTATGATCTCAGTATTACAGATACTGTTTGAACATTCAAATAAACCGTTTGCCAGATTCCAACCGGATGCAGATTAGTCATAGAGTAACCTGGATGCAAATTAGTCATAGAGTAACCTCTTTTGGTGAATGGTATGAAGACAAAAACAATAAATTTGATCTCTGACAGGTCTGTCCAAACTTTCGGAAAGCAATATGTTGTTTCCATTGACAGCAATGCGAATGTTATTCATATGGTTACTGTAAAATCTATTCAAATTTTGTCCTTGCCAGACGAATGCGAATCCTTCAAATAATAGTTTCATTGATATGTCTCAAAGAAGGAAATGGTAGATTTAGTCCTACTAAAAGGGAAATAAATCTTGATAAAAATGTAAATAAGAACTATAACTCTTTTAATTAGTCAATCACCAATCTATATGCATTAGAAATGCTAGATGTTGTACTGCATCATTGTTTTTAATTAACCGAACAACCTGTGAGGTCATGCACACATTTTATCATCAAATGAAGGAATCTTTCAAGATGAGGCAATAGTCGTGCTATCTATCAGAAAACATTTTCTTTAAAAGGACGTTTGTTAAATATATTCTTTAAGAAACTCAGCATTGCTACAATTCAGAACAGAATATCAAAGAAGAAAGATATCAAGATGCTATATGTTTACATTTTATACAGACATTTGAGCTTGTTACACCAGTATTATTGACAATAATACACGTGTAGCAATAGACAACATGTTATTGCAAGTTAGCGAGAGTCTTCTCCCTTTACAGTAATAATTTATGATAAACACATCAGGCTGCACAAGGTATTGAAACGATGGCTAGAAAATAAATCATGATTTGATCAGATATTTATTTTGTCTCCTATCGTATTACACTTGAGAAGAAATTATTACACACACACACACACACACACACACACACACACACGAGTACGTAACTAGCATTAGGGTGACATATGTCACAGAGCATCATTAGGGTGACAGAATGACATTATGTTGTGTTCTGAAACTGTAGCACATATTTGTATTTGAATCCATGAAAATAAACTATATATTCTATTATCAAGATGAAATATTTATGGAATGAAACAACAAATCTTTTTTTTAAACGAAAACTCACATTTGTCGCCTTAATACCGCGTCGCCATAACGCCTACTCACAATTGTGACTGTCAAAACATCCTTATGGCGACAGAATCTTCACACACACATTCTATCTAATCCAGCATTAAGGCGACACTGGTTCTAAGGCCCCTATTGTCATACCAAACAAAACAGGAAAATACAAGTGTATCTTAACATGATCATAATCATAAATATATGCCTCTTAAAACTGTATTACTGCGTTCAGGGATTTTATTTTTTAGAATCATTACCTTTTTACAGACCATTTTAATTAAAAATAGCATTATCGGCTGCTTTTTTTTATTGCTGTGAACCTTTTTCCTTCATGCGCCTCTTCTATATTTTGCTGCTTTCGTCAAAATATTACCGTCATGATTTGCGCAAAAAGAATCCCTCAAAACGCAACCAGAAACAGAAAGAGAAAAAAATATAAATAAAAAAATCTCTCATACAAATATCAATCGATATTTACAAGTCAATTCTGTTTTTAAAAAAGAACATAAATTGGCATGTTTTGTTAGCGTGAAGTAGATCTAGGTCTATATGCCGAAGGTTATATACCGGGTGATCTAAGAAACGCATTTTGGCATGCGTTTTCTGTTCGTTAGGGATGAGTGCAATCGAGAACATGCATAACATTCGCATATGTGTTAGATGGTTACAAAATATGTCTTCAGTCAAAAAATCAAACGTGTTCTGGAATGCGCTGCTAGTTTTTGAGGGCTTCGAAAATGCGGAAATATGCCAAAATTTGAGTTTTCGAATGAACACATCTCTATTTAGGAACAAGTTAACTGTTAATTCACAATATTTCTTTATATCATGTGTATATATGCTGCAGTAGACATATAGTGGATATGGCATAACATTAACAAATACTCTGACAGACACTTTAATTTATCGGTAATTTGGGGGCCAAAATTGGCCCTTATCGAACCTTGTCCAAGCTTCAACGTCTCATTGAGGAGTGCAATGCCTGATTAACGAATGCTTCCGCCTGATAAATGAACTTTGCGTAACAAGCTCTGATTAACAATATCTAACCTCTAATTAACGAACTCCAATGCTTAATTTATAAATGCTGAGCAACAAGCCCCAAAATCTGTCTAACGAGCGCTTAAAGTGGAAGTTTTATCATTACACTCAAGCTACTTAGCCAATACTCTTAAAATCGAGCCCGAATTTATTATCGCTAAAGAACGTACATACGTACTTGCCATGATACGTCCACACATACTTTAAATTAATTACTAGATAATGTCATGATATATATATATATATATATATATATATATATATATATATATATATATATATATATATATATATATCGACAATAACGGCTTTATTAATTAAAAACCCCACTAGATTAATGATTGAAGTCTTAAGATCAGAAGATCTGCCTTAAACGGCATTGTTAATACGCTCATAACTATATTTAGTTTAGGGCTACGATGTGCTTCATCATTGAGGATTTTAACCATATAATTTAAATTCTTAAAACAGAACTCTAAATTAAATCTTAATAAGATTATTACAATATTAAAATTATCAGCTCTACAACTGAGCTATGAAACCTCGGATATTTCTTTATACTGGCAAATATGAACATACCGATCCACACATGATTGCATTATTACAATGCAATAAGGAAGTAAATTACTACTTTCGAGTTAACATTACAAATACATGGGATTCATTGAATGTAGCATGCATACATGTGGAGGCATATTATATATATATATAAAATAATGGGTTTATAGTAGTTTGCTTATCGTACTAAGTGCAGAGTAATTTCATTTTAATGATTTATGATAGGCGATAATTATTTTTTAGCTGAATAGCTTTTAAGTATATACAACGACATCGAACACTGCCCTCTACCAACATGCATTTAATAGGTCTAGACATGGTACATAAATTAAGAACATGCTACACTATTAATAGGTTGCTCACTTATACATCAAAATTTCAAAAATGAAAAAAAACCCCAAAGTATATCATTTTATTACAGTATAATTACTAAACATGAAAATAAAGTTCATTTATTTGCTTAGTAATTAATAACTGACAACACATGCAGTCTCTCGTCGATTCGTTGTGGTAGGATACCGAATTAGTGCCAAGGGACATGAGTTGAAATTAATTCAAATTATAACTGATACGAGCATCCGGTGAACGTTAAAACTCTGAAGGGATAGTTCGAAATACTTTAGTTTGAATAACTTCTGGAGCACCTAGAGTTAAACCTAGGGGTTTTAATAGGGGGGTAAAGTCAAGTGCGCAATCGAATTTATTAAAGCGATATCCCTGCAATATAGACGTAAGATAGCAATAAATCCTGTCCACGGGGATTGCGATGTGCACCAAATATTTTAGAGCTAGTCGTCTCCGGGGATTGGTAGACATAAAAGTGCAGATAGTCCTTTGAGAAGCATTTAAAACAAAGGTCAAGACTTATATGTAAAATATCATAAACCGACTGGAAATATGAAATATAAATATCGTATAAACATATTTAGAATGAGAGAATAATCTTTAAATAAATGTATGATAAAGAAGATTATTCAAGATTTTTATATTACGATGCCCCAAACCCGGTAACTTACACAAATATTAATCAAATATTCAAATTAAAAATTACGACTATCAGAACAGTCTTCATATACTTTATATAAGCAAGCCAGAAAACGATTTCCCTGCAGAAGAGTTCATGTTAGTCTGTTTGATGACTAGTGGCAATAGGACAGCGTTGACACGCAGTTATATGAGAAGAAAATGGCGGATATAAATGCATTTTAACTGCGAAAGACGGTTTTTCTAAATATACATGGGTGAATAAAATAAATTATAAAGCGATAGATGCTATATTTGAACCATTTAGTAACATTATAAGCAGTATTTCAAAATATAAATATATATTTTCGAAATGCGATCTTCCTAAATGAGACCCGACATTTCAGGGGATCCTATAGTGTCTAAATTGGAAAACTTAAAAGAAGATAATATTAATGGGATATTGTTACGATGAGTAGGTATCAATATACGACAAAACAAGACCAACTGTTCAACTTTGAGAGAGGTTTAAAGACGAAACAATGGTTGGCATCTGTTCATCTGCGTAAGACGAGAGATATGCAGTGGCCGTTGGTGATGACTTATTAGTATGTGCTGCGTTTTCTCTGGTAGCTAAAGAGTTACATCCTGGAACTACAGGACCTGCTGCAAGTGTCACATCTATGTTTTGTGATAGGTAGAGCCTGTCTGGCGCACTGCTTCCTGTGTTGGCACTTGCTGTATATCTGGTCTTGCCACTGTTCGTCATGATGATGCACTCCACATCGGAGCTTGCGGCACCAGTTCCCTCTGCTGCTTGCCAGTGTCTCCCATTCGTTAATGTCGGGAAAACTGACAGTGCGTCATGCGCTAGCTGGGAGATGTCCGCTGCGATGGAGTGCAGCTCGAGATAGTTTTCTACCCCAAAAGACATCTGCTTCCTCCTGTCGGTGATCACATTGCCACCCAATGCCGTCAATTGGGTGATTTTAGTAATGGTGAGGCCGGGGGCCTTCCTGATCATATCGTGCATGGCGCGAACATTTCCTGTGTGTGATTCGGTTTTTATTTTTTGTCATAGACCGTCCAGTACTAATTTGTTCAGTGTCTGGTTGCATTCTGCACCAAAATCTTTGCTGACTTTAAATCCAGGAGTGCTTTTGGTGATGGATTTTGATTGTGTTCTAGGTAGGCCGCATTCTTTGTATCTATCGCTGGAACCACTTTGTCTGAGTGGGTCTCAAACCCATTCTTTATGATGAGTAATGTTTATGCGAAATGTGATGACTGCTGACACGCAGACAACTTAGCTCATGGCGCTTCAAACTTCTTCAGCATTCCGGTACAGGCCTTCTTCAGTTATAGACTGCTCAATGGTATCTGAGAAACGCGTGCATTTCGCACGGTCCTTCATGCTGCGTATGTTGATGCCTGGCAAATCTTCATGTTTGGATCCATGTCGCTTTTGAGGTCTGCATTCTGACTCTGCTGCTGACAAGTGATTGATCGGTATTACAGTCTGCACTGTGGTAGGTGCGGGTGTGGAGTGCACTGGACAGGTAGCATCACCTGGTGATAATCAGGTCGAGTTGATGCCAATAACCGGATTTTGGGTGGCGCAATGACACATTGTGCAGATGTTTGCCCTTAAAGAATATGTTAGTGATGCAAACCTGCTTCTCAACGCACAGTTCGAATAACCTCTGGCAGTTTCGTTGATCTTGCCGACACCGTGGTGTCCGAGACATGATGGCCACGAGCTGTGGTTTCATCCGACTCTTCCATTGAAATCTCTGATAAGGAACAGCTTCTCTCCATGTGGTACGCGCTCGAAGATATCATGTACAGAGTCACAGAATGAATACACTTTTGGGTTTAAAAAATCCACATATTGTTACTTATTCAATAGATGACTGTACAGACATCTGATTATTGCATCAAATCAACTCTGAGTTGTAGTTGGTTATGTACACTCGACATGAATACTGTCTTCATTATCGGTTTTAGCAGTCATTCCCTCTGTAACCTTGTCCATGCACATTCCAAGATTGTAAAATTCATCTGCAATTTAACAAATTTAACATTTGAAATATTGTAACAACCAGTAACAACATTCATTTTCTGCAATAAAATTGATAACTTTTCATTTCTGCTATCAATTTGATTTGTAAAATAGATTTTTGTCTCATTATGACCTACTATGGTAACATAACTTTCAGTTTAAAAAGCGAAAATTAAAACATTTACATTTAAGCAACCAAAAAATACAGATTTCCGTTTATACAACATATCCGGGTTTTCTTTACTTCTTTACCTCCTTTGTTATAATTTGTTCACTACTCTGAAAAGATTTGGTTTAGCTCTTCAATCTCTTGGCTTTATGTTCCAAGAACTTTCTTCCTGTTTGCCTTTCAGCTCTTTGTATCTGTTGTACTGGGTAACTATGATATTAAATTCCTCGTGGCTTGTTTTTAATTACATAAACATTGAGATCAATAAAATTTGATACAATATCATCATATATAATATCCAACGTAGATCATAATAGCAAATGACAAAGACAGTAACAAAATCATTATAATCAGCATTCTTTGGTATTGATTGTACTTACCTTTTCTATGCAGTTATCGTTTAAGAGAACTTTTCCGCGTTTTTACATTAATCGAGCATTTGCAAATAAAAAGAAAAAAATTCGCATATTTGATTTTTGTGATTCTTTGTCTTTTCCAGTACCTAAGTCCGTTTCCGCCAAGTGACATTTTCTCTATTTATTGCAAATTCGCCAATATTTTCAACTTTACTGTACTATAAAGATGTGTAATTCAATTAACAACCTCGGAAAAACGAAAGATGTTCTGACTACACATTTGAAAAAGTATTTGTAATAAAATGGAATGTTTCGTTCTTAAAAAGATTCGTAAGTACATTTTAAAATTGCATGAAAATATGATGAAAAATGTATAAATTATAAAGATTTGATTTTTGTACATGTTATATACCAAACTATATTTGTCCTATTACGTTGAGCAAGCTTATCTCCAGCCAACCGATAATGCAACGATTACTAAAAGGCTGGAGATCGAATTGGTTAGCCCATTGTAAGTTTGGAATATGCTATTAACTCGTTCCTATCTGAAGCACACCTCTAATGTGTCCACTTTCTTTGCTTGAAAAAAAGAACATAATAGTGTATGATCCGTGTCCACTTTCTTAGCTTGAAAAGAAGAACATAATACTGTATGATCCGTGTCCACTTTCTTAGCTTGAAAAGAAGAACATAATAGTGTATGATCCGTGTCCACTTTCTTAGCTTGAAAAAAGAACATAATAGAGTATGATCTGCGTAGGGGGATATATAATTCAAAACAAAGGTATTCATATGATGTTCAAATTATTTAGCGTGTTTATCGAAGTTTAGTTTTAACATAAACGCTAGTTTCATAACGTACAATAATGACATGAGGATGAATGGATTTCTAATTCATACAGTTTATCAGCAGTACAAGCCAATTAAAATCTTGGCTAAAACCGTTTACTTTTTAGCACGATTGAGAAAAGGGATGTTTAAACACTGCCACGAATTTAAAGGAGGTAACACCTTTACGGCACAAACAGCAAAAATCATTATATGCAACCCTACGTCTGTAGATGAAGTCCACACGATGACCGGTCTATAAGTTTGTTTTTACTCTGTAATAATGTAGAACTTGTGTACAATAGTGTGTGCCCTCATGGTCGTCTTTCATTAACGTCTTGGGACATTATAAAATCCAAATGTACACAAATTTATCGCGAGACTTCAGTAAAAGAAAATGTCTCATCATTCATTGTTTTTCCGTTCGCACTTAATTGTGTTGGATATTCCGTGTCTGAATCCTGCAAACCTTTCAATGCATTTTGTGATGATTTGAAAGAAACTAAACGATGTTTCTGCAAATAAGAAGAAAAAGAAAAAAAAACCCCACTGTCTGGCAGTTTATTTTAATTTCAAATATGGCTGAATATCAGCGAACATTCCATAATTTTGATTATAACTTGCTTTACTTAAAAGTGCAAGTACTACGAAGTACAGTAAACTTCAGTCCAATTTGGCCTTTCCCTGTCATTTATAAAAGCAAAGTATCAAAGAGACTTTTTTTTCTCAAAAAGCTAATGACACTTGGTTACATTTCAAGCGTTTAGAAACCAAGTTTAGAAATATTGCTTTAAGTGATCTCCTGTACTGACAACAAGGCGATTGAATACAGGATGCATCCTTCCAAACCTATGATTATTCACGAAAACAACATTTGCCGAACTTTGACGACCAACACAATTGAGAACTTTGAGATTGTTCATGAAAATAACGTTTTGCTTGTAAAATCTGACACTTTAAATTCCACAAAGAATTTTATCTCGAAATATGAACGACACCCTTTGAAGCACTCTAAATATGAACAACACCCTTTGAAGCACTCTCAATATGAATAACACCCTTTGAAGCACTCTCAATATGAACAACACCCTTTAAAGCACTCTCAATATGAACAACACCCTTTGAAGCACTCTCAATATGAACAACACCCTTTGAAGCACTCTCAATATGAACAACACCTTTTGAAGCACTCAAAATATGAACGACACCCTTTGGAGCACTCTAAATATGAACGACACCCTTTGAATCACTAAATATGGACAACAGTCTTTAAAGCACTCTTTTGTTATA
Source organism: Margaritifera margaritifera (assembly GCA_029931535.1). Lineage (NCBI taxonomy): Eukaryota > Metazoa > Mollusca > Bivalvia > Unionida > Margaritiferidae > Margaritifera > Margaritifera margaritifera. Next base: position 356,351 of record JAQPZY010000952.1, read on the forward strand.
AGCTTGCTTAACATATGTTATCAGTCAGACAAATGCCTTTTACAAACTGAAGGTATGGAGAGATAATACCAAATGTATTTCTACATTCACACCACACGTAAAAGTATGATAAGAATGGAAATATTGTATACAATTAGCCAATAAAACTGAGAAACGCTGCTGATATTTGGTTATCCTTTTGAGCGGTAAATATTAGGAATAATTCGATCCGTCTTTGTCTATATCTTGGTCCAAGTAGTGTTTGATGCGTGGACTGAATGTGATAAATCACACAATGGGGAAAACCCTAATTTCAAAACTAAGACAGATAACATAGTATCTATACACATGCAAGTACTGAACTGTTTATATCTGACTTTATGATTTTTTTTAAAAATCCACATTTAAAAGAATAAAATGGAGATTCCGTGAACGCGACGAATAATAACTCTTGGAATTAAAATAAAGTTTAATTTTGTCTTACATAATAAACTCAAAACATGTAGTTTATAATATTCTATTTGTAAAAAATATTCCTAGCGTGTAACTAAACAAATAAAAAAGCTTTTTAAGGTTGGTTTATTGATAAGTGTATGGCCGTTTTAAGTAGTGTTTGAGAAGATAAAAAATTACCAAGCTTCCCTGCCAATCTGATGTATTGCAAAGCTTAGATTGACAATAAGACAAAGGTTATTGCATTGCATTATCTTTAATTTCGTGCAAATCATTTAGGCAAGCTCACAAGATTTGTCACCATTTTGATGGTATGAAAGATAATTGTTTGTAGATGAATCTCCCACCCCCTTTTCAGACTAAGATGCTAAATCAGATGTCAGGACTTTCATTTTGTGGTAATTCCTATCATATGCTGGTGAAAGGCAATAAAATTTATTTCAAAAGAACCACTCACTTCTTCATCTGTTTTACAAACCTGATCTAAAAAGGAGGGAAAGGAATTCATTGACGTGACGCTCATAACATGACTGAAGTTAATAATACCGCAGTACACGCTCTTCCTGTGCCAGTGTAGTGCAATGAATATAATATACCAGAAGTTTCGCACAAAATGGCATCCTTTTTCAACGTATCAATAGTAAAGATTTTTCGGGATATTTGTTTCGCATACTTTCTTTTCGTATGTCAATAATTACCATGGGAAAATGCAGGTGAATGGCACTATTCAGCTGCTTCTTGATGTGCGGTGACGCATTACATGTATAACCCATTTGATGTGACTAGTGCTGGCTTAAAAAAAACACAACGAGAAAAAGAAAATTGTCAAATATTCTTCTTACTCGTTTGATATAAATTTACATGCCAACCAAAATTTTTTAAATTTTTTTTTTTTATAGCCTTTTCAATTATTTTAATGTGACTGTCTGAGTTGAGAATATGTCAAACATTAACGATGGTGAGCTAAAATCTAATCAAAGAATATTTCAGCAAAGACTTAGAATATTTATTTTTTCTAATCAATTTAATTTTAGTTGTCTCTTTTATAGGATTTAATTTTCCTATTATTCACATTATTTCATACAATTGGCTGATGCTACATTTATCCAGTCATAAGATGTTACACGTAAAAGTGTACATACAACGCGGTGCAGTTAATTGTGGTGAACACAGACTTGGGACTATCATGTGACAAACCAATTGCATTGCATGCTAACTGAAGAATGTTGATCATCATCTGCTACCAGCTTGATACTTTGCGAAAGTCTAGGGTACCCTGTTTCTGTCCATAAGATCTAAATTTAGAGCCTTTTTATTTAATAACCCTTTTGATCTCGAAACTTTATATAGTCCTCGAATACTACAGTGAACCGGATTTATCACAATGAAACCGGGGAATTTTAGTGCAAGGAACTATTGCGTGTAGACAGGGTCATGTCGCTTAAGATAAACAAAATCCTTGTATGCATCATTGCCTCCTCTGTTTGCTTGATAAATGTTATCCATCAGACACGTGCCTTTTCAAGAGGTTCTAATGTTATTTGCTTTATGCTAGTAATACTTCTACTGAGAGATATTAATAGGTAAGAATAATATAAATATGATATGATCTAAAAAAAAATTCTCACAAATTTAAACTGGAAATGTACATTTGGGGGTCATCAGCAGGTCACACTCAAAGAAAGAACAAATATAAAAACTTCCTCCTAGATTGCTCGATGCAAATGCTTCATAACAACGCTATTTCCTATTTATGATATTTCAACTGATAATATTTTACACCATGATTCCGCATCGTGAGAAAAAGTTTCAAACGTTTAATCTGATTAATTAAATGAAAGCAAACAATATTTCCACAATCACTGCCTACCAATTATGTTTTAATTTGATTTTATCCAAGTTTTCTCTTACATGAGAGTCAGTTTTTTTCCAGTGTGTTCTCTCTCTCTCCAGCCTTCTTCCCCCCCCCCTCCCTCTTTAAATTATTAGCAGACGTTGCATTCAGTCATAAGATGCTACGTATAACAAGATATCTACTATATAGTGAGGTCATTTTCGGTCGACATAAAACACTGCTTTGTCACCTAACAAAGCATCGATATGATCAGGAAACCTACTGCTGTGGATCACGTATATGTCTAGTTTGAATGTATTTTCGTTGTATACGCCGACCATAAGGTGAAGCGCACTATGTTATACTGTTGTCTGTACGTATGCTACCAATTTTGTTTCCGTACAACTTGAGTACTCCACCATCTACAGGTACCAAACTTTGTAGATCACTTTCACTTGGAGTAAGAAAGAGTCCTCTTGATTTCAAAAGGTCAAAAGGTCAAAAGGTCCAAAGGCAAAGGTCACTAAGACTCAAAGATGAAAAATGGTTTCCCCAAATTCGATATCACGTACCAGGACTAAACTATGTGAATAGCTTGCACGTGGCTTAAGAAAGAAACCTGTCGATTTTAGGATCAAAAAAGATAAAAGTCACTCTGACTAAAAGAAGAAAATGATATTAGCACAATAACATTACTTCTACATCACGTACCGGGAACAAACATTGTTGATGGCTTGCATTTGCGTTTAGAAAAAAACCTGTCGATTTCAGGGTTGGAAGGAAAATGGTCAAGGTCACAGTGAATGAAAAAAGATAAAATGGTTTCCACAAAATAACACAATTTCTGCATTACATACTTGGACTAAACTGTGTAGATAAGATGTCCTTGAGATTTTGACCAAGCTCAAAAGGTCAAAGGTAGCTGTCACTGTTGAAAGAGGAAAAATGGTTTCTACACAGTAATATTGGTTATGTATAACATATATGGATCAAACTTTGTGGGCAACTCATACATAGGGTAGAAAAGATGCCAAATACTTTGGGGCAAAACATCACAGGTCAAAGTCACTGCCTACAACAAGATGGTTTCTGCGTAACGAAATTAGCTCTACAACATTGACCGGAACCAAACTGTGTTTGGAGCTTGCACCTGGAATCAGGAAATATACCCATCTATTTGGGGGTAAAAAGGTCATAGATCAAGGAACTTTGCTTGAAAAAAGAAATATTGTTGCAGAAAATATTTTGTTCTCGACTATGTACCTTCAGCAAAGCTTGTGTAACAAGTGAACGTTCGTTAGGAAAGTCTATTGATTTGGGGGTTCAAAGTTGAACGTCACTGTGCCTGAAAGATGAAAATGGTTCTAGCATAAGAACTTTAGTTCAAGACGAAGAGTACCCTTACCAAAGTTTCTACCACTGGTCGATAATCTCCAGAGTCAACTATGCCCTGCTAGTGCATGCATATAGCACTATTAAACACACGCATACAACAGTAATAGGATATAAGTTTCTGAAATTCTTCGTGCCTCAGTTCCAAAAGGTTGAATATGTTCGTGCGACATTTCATGACAAAGCAACTGTTATTAAAGGTATAGTCAGGTCTACATCTAAAGTTAAACAAAATATTGGGCATTCTTCTTGAACGTTTGGTAAAAATGCCTTAGCAAGCAAAATCTTTGTTTCTTTACCTTTACATTTTTATTAAAAACTCTTGTCGTAAAATTGTTCCAACCTTATGTGTAGATCAAATATATCAATATTTAAGCAAAACCGCATAATAATTGTAATATTTAATTTGCCTTTTTATAGCATTCAATGTACATTCTATTTTTTCATACTTCTGGCTGGCGTTAAAAACTCGGTCATAATGTGCTACACATAACGGAGTATTTACTGCGTTATGCACTTAAATTTCGGAACACATTTGATCTTGCTAAAACATTACGGTTACCATACAGGCGTCTCGCAAAAATTCCAGTCTACGCTGTTGTGTTTCTATAGTTTAGACCTAAATTTAGATATATTTTATCAAATTACACTGTTTACCCAAACCTGTTCTATCTTTTTTGGGCCGACCAATACACTAGCAAGAAGAATGCACCGCAAAAAAACCGTGATAATTAATGAAAAGTACACTTGGTTCGAAATTTCACCTTTTTTTCCAAGGAAAGATCTTTTCTGTCCATATGAATGACAGGTGTTTTTTTAGAGACAAAGCTGTTTACTGTTCTTACTCGATATGATTTATCAGTCAGACATAATTATTTTAACAAGGAATGAACATATTTTATTTGCATTGCTACTGTTCATACTGCCGTTTGTAGCTTTTACCACCTGAACATAGGATAATCAAAATATTCTAATATTATCATTGAAATAAGAAGTACCGGTGACATTTACAAACACTGAAATTTTGTCAATGCAGCATACGTTGCGCGTATGTGTGTAACTGAGAAAGAGAGGAATTTAAAAATTGTATGTGGGAAGTATTAAAAATTTCTAGCACAGCGATTTGAGGATCTCTATATTGTTACGATGAGTTTTAAAAAAAAATACCTGAGTAGTAATGTGTGGCTATTGGGGGGCATAAATGACACTTGGGGGTCATACGGGAAATTAACATGTATATGACACTTGGGGGTCAAAAAGTGTTTATAGGGCCAAAAGTGTTTATAGGGTCAAAAGTGTTTATAGGGTCAATAAAGGCTGTATGGCCTCAAAAAGTTGCATAGGGTCAAAAGTGTTTATGGGGCAGAAATGTTTATGAGGCAGAAGTGTTTATGGGGGCAGAAGTGTTTATGGGGTAGAAGTGTTTATAGGACTGAAGTATTTTATACGGATAGAATAGACACATACACCCAACACGCTGAGTGTAGTGACCAATATCCCGTCATCTACTATCCAACACCCCAAACTATACCATCAACACGCCGTGTGTAGTGACCAATACCCCGTCATCTACTATCCAACACCCCAAACTATACCATCAACACGCCGTGTGTAGTGGCCAAATACCCGTCATCTACTATCCAACACCCCAGACTATACCATCAACACGCTGTGTGTAGTGACTAATACCCCGTCATCTACTATCCAACACCCAACACACTACCATCAACACGCCGTGTGTAGTGACCAATAACCCGTCATCTACTATCCAACAAACCACATAAAAACACCATTGGCAATTTTTAAGATTTCTTTTCTGAGAGATGTGGGTGGTCCTGAAAAGACTGGTTAACGCGTCGCTTTATATACTGGAAGCACGGGCGTGAAGGGAAACATCCCTCACACCAGAAATACAATCCACACACATAAAAACACAAAACCTAAAATAAACACTGTTTTTAATTTTTATGTTTTGTTAACATAGGAAGGGTAAGGGAATGTTTATAAGACACACTCTATACAATCACACAAGGGAAAGGGATTTTTTGGTTCGGGGAAAAAAGACAAAGACAGACACAAACATACACTCAACATACAAACACACACATTTTTTATGCAATCATGGAGTATTCTTTTGTAAGAGATGTGGGTGGCCCTGAAAAGGACCGTTGGGGGTGTTTGGTGAGGAGTTTTAGCGCCTGGCAGAACGGCCACGTCTCACTACCGGCTTCGCCAAAGCACAAGACGTCTTTTGGTGAAGGAAAAGGAGAACTCCTCTGTCTCCATTTTACAAGCCACCTCTTCTCCCTCGTGTTGTTTTTGTTGATGTTGTTGTTGTTGTTGCTGCTGCTTTTGCTGCTTTTTCCATCATAGAAAGGTTTGATACTTTTCATGTTCCTCCCTGTCTTTTTTCTTCTCCTCCCATTCTTCTCTTTCCCTTGCGATTTCCTCTGTGATGACTTCTTTTAAGAGGTCTTAAGCCATCTTGAAAAAAATGTGAGCCTTCTTGTCCGTGTCCTTATCGATGAGGTGGTGTCTGACCCTGTGCATGTGCACCAAGGCTTCGCTCAGTTTTGCCATTCTACTCATTCTTGTATTTGTTGACGAGTCAACGAGGGTGACCCGACTGGCAAACGCACCTCTTTATATGCTGGAAGCGCGGACGCGATGGAAAAGTTTTCCCAGATGAATAGAGAAAAATATGAAAGAGTAGGTACCTCAGATCGATAGAGAGATAGTGAAAAAGCATATACATTCCATTTGTTTTTCAATCCATAAACAACACAAAACCATTTTTTTTTTCAAATATCAACATTTTTTTAAATAAACAAGAAGAAGCTTCTCTAACACAAAATACAAACAAACATTTGTTTATACATGAACTTATTTACAGGGTTGACAACGTTGTGAAGTCAAACTCGACTGCCACTGTTCCAAGTCATTTTGCCCTCGATGCATACTACGTTTCTGAACTAAAGACAAGAGATAACCATAATGTTTACAAAACCGTCTTTCTACTTTAGCAATCGTTTCTACCGTACTCCCTATCATAACAAATCACTAAATGTTCTAAGGAAAATCCAAGATTGCATTGATGAAGTAAATACACACAATATTGTCCACACACCACGGAATCTGATCCTTGTAATCTCACATTATTGAATCGAGTGGAGACAGCATTTCTTCTCATAAAGTCAATAATGTCCTCTTCCAAAGGAGGTAATCCATAAGAATCAAAATACTCCACACTGTGATCGTTGGGAAAATACACTGCCACCCAATGGGTTCCTGGTCGATGATTGTCGTCGGTATTGATGACATAGGCTTGAACGTCTTTAGGTTTGCGATGTGGAAGTTCATCTTTAGCACACACCACAGGATTCCAAGAAGCGGTGTACGAACTGCGAGTCAACAGGTAATGAAGTTCCTAGGTATCCATTTTTTCACAGGTAACGATAAGTCATCAATTCACACCTGACCTTTTGCTTGAATATGTCTGTCAAGTAAGTCGATGAACGGGTAGTATCTGTACTCTGTTGCGTTGGGTCTCCAGAGAAGTCAACGGAGGTGAGGAACGATACTGCAAGTCTTTATACCACTTTCTCAACACCTTCTCTTCTGAGATCAGAGACCATGTCTCATCCAGATACTCTTCCGATTTTTCTTCTGCATTCATCATCAAACATTTGTCGTGTTGTTTCCGACTAGGATGATTGATTAAACATCCATAACAATGTTCTCTAGCCAGATCTGTAATTCTTTCAGCCAATTCCGTAGCAAAACAGGAGACTAAATGTTGTTCTTGTTCTGGCCATCTTGACAGCTTACATTGGATAAATCCAGTAAACTTTCTAACACTACCGTTCCGACTACTTTTCTCTTCTTCTTCACTTGTGGTTTGTGTCTGCTGTGGTGATTCTAGATCACAAAATCCCTCATCTTCTATCTCCATAGGTTATTCGTGTTGCATCTTTTCTAATAGTCTAGAATCACTTCTCTCAAACTGTTGATTTCCAGGGTATTGTCAAATTCTGCATACAAGATGACGTTCACGGTGTTGACTAGAGCTGTGGCAAACTGAAGTTCCACACGAAGTTGGCCTGATTTTATAGGGTGGAAATGTCCTTCGTCGCTGCCTTGGTCGGGAGTAAAATGAAAGCCCCCCAAAAGCATATCCTCCTGCATAATCCTCGTTCGAAATACCGTGGCTGCTGTTGGTGCCTAACTGTCCTGACAGACAGAGTCAAGTAAGATCTCAATTAATTTTTCTGGGAAAAGTTATGTTCAAAAGGTCCGGTACACAACATCTGGCCATCTCGAGTGACTTCTATATTGAAGACATTGAAGTGTTGAAAGTCGAAGGATTTTGATCGATGGCTCCGTTGAGGGCCGCATTACTGACGATGCCAATGAGCAAACGTTTGGGGATCTGTCCTTGGAACACATGATCTTCGACTTTGGATCGGAGTCCAGAGGCAATCGTAAATGTTTTCACTGCCACTCGTCGCACAGGATACTTGGCAGTGGTTCTGCTCAACGTTTGACTCATGTCGTTGACCACTTTAGGTAAGACTTCTACACGGCGGACGTAAAGTCTGGCTTCTTCGATGATGGTTTTGAACTCGTTGGCATTAGCCATCAAATGGAAGACGGTACTACTGCTATTCAGTCTTAGGCGTACATCCACTCCGTTCAACAAATACTTGTCTTGCAACCACATGTCCAAATACAAACGATCCATCAGTTCTAAAGTGCGCCCTTGTCTGATTTTCTTTCGATTGTTGTTAAATCCCACACTGTGAGGATCGTCATCTGCAGTCAACTCTGTGTCGTTGAACTTTTCCGAGGTGTCAGGTTTCCATACCACGGAAGCATCCAGATGGGTGTTCTTGGCTTCTTTTCCGTACGTCAAGAGATTTTCCAAGTAAGCACGGTAAGGGTAAGTATCCATGCTGCTGCTGACCAGTTTGTTATTCAAGTACAAATTCACTTCGCTGAACGATGAATGCATACAATTATTGACGTGTGCTACTCTGGCATCTGCCCCAGGATTGCTCTTATCCGTTTTGAGCACTTTGAGTTTCAGTTACAAGTGACTGCTATTCAGATCGATGTAATCTTCGATTTGTCCTTTGATTTCAAATTCGATAGGGGCTGAAGTCTTCAAAGACGATACAGGATGAAATTCTACCCATTGGGATTCTTGCATTGTCATCATGGTAGGTGACTTGGCAAACAGATCCAGTTCTGACTTGGTACATTCGCAAGAATCTCGGTGCATCATTTTTGTGTCTCAGTTAGTAATCAAACACGTTTAATTATCTGATAGTTCTTCCTTTCTTATTCTTTTTCTGAACACCGTGTTTATGAGCTCTGAAGGGGTTTTGACGTCTCTTTCTGCCTTGTCCTTGCTGTGGCGTTGTGAAAGAAGTAATGCCAGGGCCAGAAGTGTGAAGCGAATTTATAGGGGTCTCTCGGCGACCCAAAAGATCTTTTCCAGTTTGCAGCAGCACATTTTTTCCTGTTCTCATAAAGGCTTCTTTAGGATTTTGTTTGTCGATCAGGACGTTTTGAAGAAATTCTTTTCCTTGCGTCAAAGCGGCATCTTTTAAGGCATACAATCCTCGAGTCACCATGGGTTTCAAGATTGGGGCTACCATACGAAAAGCGGATTTTATCATATCTCCTAAACCATGTCCTCGTTGTCGAGCAACTCATCATCGGTACACATGATACATCTTGTGTTACAATTCACTGGAGAACCTTTTTCGAAAATATAGTTTCACCGTGACTTTTCCTTTAGTGAATATAATATTTTGTTCCAGATCTCCTTTTATACTAATGTTGACACTGTCAAAATACGATTTACTTACAGGAAGATAATGAGGATGTACAAATTCACGGTGAACGTGATACCTGTTTCCACCTTCCTCGTACGTAGTGACGGCAGAATCTGCTTTGAAAGGAATGAGTCTCAGTACCAGAGCGGCTATGTTTCCCACCACGTTGTACTCCACCACATCGGAAATTCAGTCTATCGTTCAATTCGACAGGGTAACGAAAATACTTGTAAAATCGATCGTTGCTGTAAACGTCTTTCATGGCAGCTAGTTGTGTGTATCCACCCAAAATAGCAAACAAACCAGGACAATAAGCGATGGACAATATTCTGGCGTCCGAAAATGCATTTTAAGACGATCAGCAATTGTATGGTACTCGATCAGGACAGTTTTCTTGGCTTTGTCCAAGGCTTTGCCAAATTGGTCCTGAAAGATAGCTGCAATGGTGTCCACCAAATGTTGAGCATTAAAATAATACCCCACAGGAATTCTCATGGTATAGCTAGTCAAGGAAGGAGGATTGGTGTGTAACGATTTTTTGGATTCGTAAATGCCAGGATCATTTTTGTCCAAGTGTTCTTGCACTTGTTCGTTCAGGATATCCACGATGTAAGTGTTTTGACCTTCGTTGATATTGAGGGCTTGCGTAGGATGAATGATTTCTACCAAAGCCACTTTCCAATGAGCTTCGTGATCCAATTGAATGGACTGAGGTAATTTGGCTGTGAAACAACATAAGGTGTTGTTGGGAAACATATTTATAAAACTGTCACTGGGTAAAGTTAAATAAAATTGGTTATTCATAGTTCGAGGGTTCTGGTGTCGAGGAGTCACTCGTTGTCAAAGGAGAATGATGTTCAAAATGTTCCAAAAGAGGGCTGCTACTGTTGTTGTTGTGACTGGAAGAAGGATGACTGGCATTGGCCGCACCGTTGTGGTGGTTGTACTATATTTCAAGGAAGGGCTAGGCAGAAGATAACATATGCAACTGCTGAGTAAAATGGTCCACAATTGTTTGTCTCCTTGTTGCAAACTCAACTTGGCAATGGCTGCTCCGATGACACAATACACCACAAAGATTTGGCAATAAAAGACGATTTGATTTTTAGGCACACATTCTCCGCACCACACCCACAAAGGTTGTTTTTGTAATTCTTGAAGAGAGGAACTCTGTGAAGAAGACTTAGCTTCTGTGTTGAACGGCAATGTTGGTTACTTCTTCTTTTCTCAAGTCGACGACTTGGGAAGCGGCAATCCAAGAATCAAAACTAGGATGATATCTTTTCCAACGCACTTTGACTTCTTTCACTCGACGTTTACCCACTTTACGTGCTCTTCGTTCGAGAAAGCTTCGATATCGTACAAGTCGTCTACTTTTTCGGTTACTCGTTGTAACGAAGGCAAGAAAAAAGTTCCTTTTAACACCTCTCCGTGTATATCTTCCAATTAATAGACAGGAGGATCACGTCCACGAACTTGTCCAGTGACACGAAACAATTCGGTTGTCCAGTTAGGTAAATAACCTTTGACCAAAGTGCGTTTGGTTTTTCCAATGTGAACCCAATCTCCCGTCTTGAGTACCACTGCTTTCTTGTGTCCAATCTTAGGTGTACCAAACAATCGATAAAACACCCTCACTTCGTTTTCAGGTATAACGTCTTCGGGGGCACATCCGATGCTACGATGATACGATTGATTGTAAGCTTTGACCAGACGTGGTAACAAGTCGATGTACTTGAGAGTGTGTTGTTGTGTAAAATATCTCCACATGAGTTCTTTCAAAGTTCTTTGAAAACGTTCCATGACACTGGCTTCGTTTCAGGATTTTTAGTGGTAAATAAAATGAATGTGCCGTTGTTTCAAATCTTTTTGAAAAGCTTAGTTTAGAAATTCGGTGCCTTTGTCTATTTGCCATCGTAATGGGTGACGACCACTTTGTTTCAACACCAGTTGTAAAGCGCGTACTAACTCGTCACTGCTTTTAGAATTCAAAGGAACGACCCAAGCGGATTTGGAAAACACGTCAATGACCCAAAACAAATATTTGTAACCACGATTGTACGCTGCCAAATGAGAGACATCAGCTAAATCTGCTTGCCATTGATGATCAATGCCAGCCACTTTGGCTTGACTTCTGGAAAATTTTCGTCGAATGGGTTTGTGTAACGTGTACGTCAATTATTCTTGCAACCATTGTCGTACTTCTGGCAAACGTATACTTTTCAATTTGGTTTTAGCTGCCCGATACAATTTGTGAACTCCTCTGTAACCAGCAGCATGTTCAGGATTGTAATAAATGCTGGCTTAAAGTGTCTCCATGTTTTTACTTCTCAATAAGTCACCCACTGTTCGATACAAGTTTTGGAGTCGTGGGGCAGAGGAGGTTTTGACGAAGCTTGACGCGTCCGACGAGCCACAGGATTCGGTTGTGAAGTGGTGACTTTTTTCTTGATGTCTTTTTCACTTCTGTCTTCCCTTGTTTCTTTTTTTGTCTGTTGAAGAAGGGGTGGACATCATCTTTTCAACCCAAGCTTTCATTTCTTCTCGCTGAGGCTTAGGAGAGGGTGTCAACAAGGAAGCTGCAATCTTGCTAGGGATGGTGGGAGCAGACGGAGTTTGAAACACTTCTCGTGTGTCGTCGTCTTCTGTAATCCTCGTGGCGGTGTCTGTATTGATGGCTTTAGGTTCAATTTTCATCATGGCCTTGATGTGGGTTTAGCTGTTTCGTCTAAAGCTTTCTGGTGAAAGAGTTGAAGACGTTGCAATAGTTGACCGTACCGATGCGAATTTTCTGCGTCTGTCAAATCACTTCGATCCATTAACGCTTGTAATTCTTGTTGTAACTGCGACATCTCGTTGAGATTAGGATTGGGAGGTTAATGAGGTATCCGTTGTTCGTACCAACGATGAAGTTCCATCCATCGTTTGTAAGGAACTAAAGTCAGTTTTCGTCCTTCCATAAGATCCAAAGGTACAAGTGTGTTGTCTTTCCAGAGAAGGGTGTCCTTTTTTTCTTCTTTTTCTTCCCGTCTTTATCTCATGACTCCTCCTAAAAGAGGTCCTGCAATCTATGCTAACAAAGGAGCCGCTATTTTAAACAACGGTCCTATCAGCATGGGTAGAAATCCTTCCCGTTGCACCAGCATTTTTTTCTTTTGACTAAGAGGTAGTTTCTTTTTGACCATTTGGCGAAGAACGTTCCGATGTTTTCCTAATTTTTGTTTCTGTATCTTGGACAAAGGTACCGTTCCTTTCAACACATTCAAACAATATTCACTCACGGAATCGATGATTTCTTAAGGGGCTGTTTGAATGAGTTGTTTTCGCATTGGAGGATTGGATTTAGTCAGGACGGACAAAACATCCCAATGTTTGGCGAGACGAGGTGGAAGTCCTATTCGGGTTTTGCCTTTCTTGAGACGACTAGGGTTTTGGTGGTGGTGGTGTGCACTTTTTGAGTCCTCTTTGGTGCCAGGAGCAAAAATAGAACTGAGGTCCCTCGGATGTCACACTTCTTGTTTATACTGGAACTCGTCTCCGCTGATGGTCAGCACGTTGTACCAACTTCATGACAGACATCTCTCGACGATAAGGTGTTTTCAAAGGACTAAATCATGTCAGTTCCTGTTTCGATAAATCCACCTGTTCTGTCTTGGACTTTGGTTTTAGGTGAGGCCACCTTTTTAGCGGCAGCCGCAGTGGCCAGAGCAGAAGAAGTAGATGCCCGGAGAAGAAGAAGTGACTTTCGAAATAGGTTTCCATTTCTGAATCAAATAAGGAAACACGGGTCTTAAATTAGGTTGGGCAGGGATCATCACGAAGGGCGAAGAAGAAGAAGTGGTAGGAGAGGGAGACACCGTCACTGCCTCTCGTGGCTTTCGGGAGTACGTGAGCGTCCTAGCAGCAGTACCTCTCTTTCTGGCAGGAAGAGATGTTGTTGGTTTTTTCTTGGAAGGCTTTTCTTCTTGGGGCTTTTCTTTTTGTTGTGTGTGGTGGTGTGTTGTTGTGGCCGACTTTGAGGGGATTTGGGTTTTTTCTTTTTCTTCTTGGTTTTGGCTTGGGCATTAGGATCGCATTTCAAAAGAGAGCGAATAATGACACCTCCTAAAGAACCACTACCATCAGGTGTCAAAATGATTGGTTTCTTAGTGTGTGGATAGATTCTGGGATCTGCCAGTTGTGACAAAGCACTTTTATGTTTGTCAAAAAAGCGTAGGGTTTGATGGGGTATGTGAATGATGCCTTGAAGTAATTGACATGCTGTCGAAGAAAACCATCGTAAAACTTCTTTGAGACTAGCTTCTAACAAATGGGCACGGACTTGTTCATTTTTTTCGCGACTGATGCCATACAGGGCACTAATCAATTTGACAGGAGGATGAGATTGAAAGGAAATCATCTTGTAGAATGTGGGAAAGAAATGACGTGGTGGATGTTTTTATAGTTTTTGTTTTCTTTCAGAGAGTTGCCGAAGGGGACGTGTAAATGACAGGACCTCCTTCTTGACACCAATGGTGAAACAATTGTGTACGAAATCTCAAATAATTGGGAGTGGTTGGTTTTATATCGGTGAGTAAATACGCATGAGGTGTTTGAGTGGCATCGTCATACGCATAATTCATCCAAGGAGTTCCTAACTGTTTGGCTAACACTTGCACTTAAGATTTATCTCTGGGGCTTTTAAACAACACCACATAATGAGCATTGTGACTGATGGTACGATGGGCTTTACTTTGTTGAAATAAATTTTCAGTAATGTAAATGATACTGGCATTACGATGATGTCCTTTTCGTGTAAACCAAAGTTTAATTTCTTCTTCGTCTTCTCCTAACATGTCATCGAAGGTGACCTGATGTGTTTGACTCAAGTCAGACACAATCCTATCATCTTCGCGAGGAATGCCTTCGACAAACGAAATGGATTCTCCTTGACTTTCTTGGAGTAAGGTCTAAGACGATTGTCACTCTTTGTAACACCACACGATACGTTGAGGAGGACGATCAAATAAATGAGATTTGTCTTTTTTTGTCTTGGATGATTAGTGACACGCAAGGTCCTTGGCATAGTGTGCCACTGCTTGTAACCAAGCATCGAAACCAAAACTTTTCCAGTCATGTACATCTTTCCAATCGTTAAATTGTTGGTGTAACAAACTAGCGATACACACTTCTTGCTAAGAATGAAGTGTAGATAAAGTTTGACAAATGTCTTCTTCACACGGAGGTACACAACTTGTTTTCATCACGATTCTCAACACTTTGAGCACAATTTGTCTTTCGTGCACCGATAAAGTGTGAATGGTCATGTCTTTGTTGCATGTACCGTTCATCAAAAATAATCCACAACGAATTTCCTGAGAAACGAAATCCAGGAAAAGTAGTCACTAACACACACACACACCACATATGGTCCAAAATTCAATGGAAACCGTTCGTGTATCAGTAGTTTATAATCCTCTAAGGTCTGAACACTGTCATTGACTTCCTTCCACGGAATTCGTTCCACAAGTGAAGACAACGGTCCTAGCATGGTCAGCTTTTATGTCCAGGTTCACAAGGTTTGTATCTTTGGTGATAGTCTACCCCAAGGCATCTGTGATAGTTTCTCCCAAGAATCAGTCTTCTTATACTGTGGAAATAACGATAGTTTAAAAATCGAGAAATGACTTTGAGTTTGCGTTTCACTTGTATCTTGACAAACTCTCTGTAAATGCGTTCTCGCAGCTCCAAAGGCAGATTCTGAATGTGCTCTTCTAAACTAGTCATTCACAGGCACGTCTTTCCTTGTGATGAAATAGTCACACAATTGTTAAATGGAATGATTGTATATGTCTTGATTGGATTTATCTCAAATTTGACATCTAGCTATATTGATTCGGTGTATCTCACATTCTGAAATTTTGCTCAATTTAAAACAAAAATAAGACACAATCAAACTCAGTCAAGGTCATATAAATTCTAGCTGCATACCATATTTGTTTGAAATCCAGTAAGGGAGTTATTGTGTGGAAACAAAGAAGTAGGATGGATAAATGTAAAGAACAAGGAAATGTCACATTTAATGTCCATCTATCCCTTTCCTATAAAATAAGCATGCTAAGGGCGCTGATATGCCAGGAAAAATAAGCATGGTCAGGGTGCAGAAACAATAAGAATGTTACGAGTGCAGATATGCAGAGAAAAAAAGCATGTTCAGGGTGCAGATATGCAGAAAAAATATGCGTTTGGTTTTAATAATCAAGCAAAATAAGTGTGCTGAAATGCAATGAAGAATATGACAGATGATAATAGCTACATTAATAGCTACATTAATAGGCAGTATAAAAAGCTTGCTTTAGGGTCCAAATATTTTTGCTCCTTAAATTGACGGTGTTAATATTATGCGGGACTTGTTGACTTTCGAAGGATTTTAGCAGAAAGCTTCCCCATTAAACAAGAAAACTAAAATTCCCAACTGAAGCTGTATTATTTCGTTTTAATAGCTCAAATTTATGCCTTACAGTTAATGTCGAATGCATTTTTTATTTTTTATTATTTTGAACAAAACTAACACACTGAAAGCAATCATCATAGGTGAATTATATGAAGATATGTTTAAGCTTTACTGTCAACACTTTTTCAACCTTACCTCTCTTTTCATTTATCCTCTTAAGGTAACATGTGTGATAATGTTCTTAAACAAAAATGTAATAATGATGATAAAATAGAGTTCTTAAGTCACTATTGCAAGAGAAGTGGAGGTAGATGACATAATTAAAAAAAATAAAATGTAAAGCTTTCTATATTTATTCCATTCATTTGGAGAAAGTAAGTCATTGTACAATTCTGAAAAGAATCCATACCTTCCAAAATAAATATTTCAAGTTGGGATATTGATGGAGTAAAGTATAAAAATGTTGATCATAATACTTATCTAACATTGCTATGGATGGGACTGCATCAGCTTTTCTTTAATCAACACCTGCTATTACGGAGCAATAATTGTAACTGATATTTAAAACAACGAAAAACAGTATGCATTTCGCCAATGTGACTGAAAAATAGAAATAGCTATTCAGTAAACTGTACTCTGTGTTTCTTGCGCAGACAGTCTGGAACACTTCATTAGTATTTATATAGAATCTGCCTCTTCTGTACGAAAGACAAATATGTAAATACAATATATTTTAAGTATATTAAATATAAAGTGATATTTTAAGTACATTAAATATAAAGTGATATTTTAAGTACATTAAATATAAAATGATATTTTAAGGACATTAAATATAATTGATATTTTAAATACATTAAATATAAAGTGATATTTTAAGTACATTTTTAAGTTTAATATTATAAGACAATTTTAAGTTGTGTCATCTGTGCCTGATATTGCTTCTGTAATATTAAACGTTTAAATAAAAAGAAGTCTATCTGGACCTGTGAAACAATAAGAGAGAAGTGAAAGCATTATCTAAACTCCAGTGAGCAAGTATTTTGAGTCACATAGTGTTAATTGGTTTGTTAGTGATAGAGTACATAATGACAGTGAGTCAGTAGAGAAGTTACCAGACATCAATAAACCGTGTAATGAATTTACTAAACCAATAACTTAGTAAACCTCTTTACACAATATTTTCCCAACATATTCATGTCTAGACACGGCTGTTAAATGTTCTACAACTTCTTAAGTAAGAGAGGTCATTTTGCCATTGACTAGGTCCGATTTTAATTATTCATTCAAAATATGCTCTGTGAAAATAAGATTTAAAAAATAATATCTTTCTAAGTGGTCAACAACAGTTGCTTTTTAACTGATAATTTAGTAGATAAGGACAACACAAATTCAATCTAAATTACCTAAATTCACCTAAAATGAATATTTTGGGAGGCTCTGGTGAAAATTTAATGATTTCATAAAATGGTGGAATTCTTCACCTCTTTATGTATGAAAAAGACCCACCACCACCATCACAACCCAATGAACAAGTTCACAGCTTTCGTCATCCTGTAAATCAGTGGTTCCCAAACTATTTTGATTGCAACCCTAAATACCATCTTTTGCGATCCAAAATGCAGTACCAGTAGAGGGTCGCGAGAGTGCTCATGGCCCTCATTTGGGTCGCGACCCGGGGTTTGGGAACCACTGCTCTAAATCATCTTGAGTACTGAACAAAACCTTTGTATTGTCAAAGTAGTGTCAGCAAGATCAGTGTCACAGCTAAGCAGGTAAAGAGAAACATGGCACCCAACCCTTTTTCTTGCCCCTAATGTTCATACTGCCTTTATTTGGTTTCTAAGATTAATGACCTTTTTCCAAGAGTTTCATGTACTATGTGCCCTTTGACAAGAATTTTACATACTCTGTGCCCTTTAGGGGGGGGGGGACAAGCACCTTTCCAGATTATTCCAGCTGTGATAATGAAGATACTTTGAAATTTCAATTTGAGGAAACAATTATAAAAATGTAATGCTCAGTTGGACAAATATAGTCCATACCATGTCTGAAAGTAACCCTATGGTAAATAAAAATGCAAGAAACGTATTAGAGTTAAACTAAAAATGTGTGCACTAACAAGCATCAAATATAATGGATGCTTGTAATCTGGTTCCAAGAAATGTAACTGATTACATGTATTTGTCTTAAATGTAAATAATGTATGAGTTTATTTCATTCTTGTTACAAATTAAACTTCACCAAATTTACATTGATATAAACATTGATCAAGGTATATGAAGTGACTCCAAGTCAAGGTCCAGTCGAACAATCACCATTCCTCGTGTTACTGGTTAAATGTTAATGCTTGCCATGATGCCAAATAAATATAAAAAAAATAAAGTAAATACATAAAACAGGCTACTAACATAATGTAGCAACTAAATGAAATGCTTATCTTTCATTTAATTTTAATAAGATTATTATTCCATGCAAAGTCTTCTAAATTCAATGTTCATGTATTATGTTTCTCTACTGCAATTACTAACACTGTTTCAAAACCCACAAGTGCAAGTCAGCAAAAGACAGCATGTACGGATGCAAAGCCTGCATGTTTTAGTAAATATGAATTATTTTCTTAGATTTTTCAGTAACAAAAAGAGCTGAAATAATGTAAGCGAACGTGCTGAATACATGTATGTGAAATTACCTAAATACACCCAACATTACACAAAATGAAAACAAAAAAATAAAAATAAACCTCGTGATGAATCAGAATCTTGAATTCTGAATCCTTGTGGATCCTTCTTCTGAGTCGCCAAGTCAATTATATCATACTCGTTAGCAGCCATTATACATATTGAGCTGTGAAAAAAAAAATAAAAAAAAAAATAAAAAAAAATAATAATAATAATAATAATAGAGTATGGCTTGTATTCAGGGCTGTGCCTAAGTAAGAATGTTAAGGGAACACAGTATCCCTCTGACCAATTTTTGAGGCCACATTGAAAAAAATTGTTTTTTTTTTGAGGGGGGGGGGCATTATTAATTTACCATTAAGAAAAAATTACATCTAGAGGCTGCTATCAAGACGTTTCATGTCCCCATTTACCTTAAAAAGTCTGGGAAATGTTAAAGATGAAATCTCAATGAAAATGTCTAGATATCACTTTCCTTCATTTGCAATCAGAAAACTAAGTTAATTATCAGTGGAAACATATAGATTATATTGTACTACTGGAAACATATAGATTATATTGTACTACTGGAAACATATAGATTATATTGTACTACTGGAAACATATAGATTATATTGTACTACTGGAAACATATAGATTATATTGTACTACTGGAAACATATAGATCATACTGTACTACTGGAAACATATAGATTATATTGTACTACTGGATATTGTGAATGAAACCAAAGTACAATGGGGCAAGCCTGTGGGCAAAACACAATATCAAACAGTACAAACACTATATTTATTTATTATATAGCCCCATTTGCTTAAGAGCAGGGCTCAAAATTAACACTAATCTGATAATCCTAGATCCGTATATCAGGTACAATGAATTCCTGTGGCAGAAATGGCCAGTTTTCTTCCACGCATCAAGTAAACAAGAGTCACTTGAAGAGACTGAAGCTCTACTGTACAAGAAGAAAAACCTGAAATCCATGATAAGTAGATTTTCTTTATACCTTATAAGATAAGATGAGAGAGAGAGAGAGAGAGAGAGAGAGAGAGAGAGAGAGAGAGAGAGAGAGAGAGAGAGAGAGAGAGAGAGAGAGAGAGAGAGAGAGATAAATGGTCTTTTCTACTTGGTTAAACAGATCTCTTGCTCTCTCTGTAAATATATATAACGATAACCTGAAGAGACTGACACTCTACTGGCTGAAAAGAATTTCAAGGAATTCAAGACAAGATCTTTCTTTTAACTACTGAATGTTTGAAACCATCCCTAATATTTCAGAACAAAAAGTAGGGTTACAAATTACCCTTTTGGCAGCTATATTAGAGATAAGATTTGCACCATTTTCATTGAAGACCAATCAGACATAATTATAAGTCTTTTGGTGAAAACCCAACGTGAATATAACCATCCATCGAGGAAGAGCAGTGATAACAAGACTTCAAGATGGCAGCCACAGTGGCCATATTAGATGTCAGATCAGCACCATTTTCATTTTGGACCAATTAAACTTCATTAGAAGTCTTTTGGTGAAAACCACATGTCAATGTGACCATCAATATAGGAGGAGCAGCAATAAAAAGATATTCAGAATGGTAACTGTGGTGGCTATACTGGATGTCCAGGTCTTATTTTTATATATCGTTGTTGACAAACATTAACTGCATTGTGTTGTGACAACTGGAAAGACGTGGAAGTTATTGCAAGGTGTGCATACGCTACCAAAATGTCAGAAATTATATGATAAAAAGAAAGAGCGTGATGGAAATATGTCTAAGATTTAAAAAAGTGTGAAAGTATCAGAAATCTTGGGAAAACTAATAGATAAACTATGACCCAGAAAAGGATTTGATCTTATGCACTTTCTTCACTGAGTATTCAGAGATATACGAAAGTGAGCCGATCTAGGATATTTATGCAGGATCAGTAAAAATGTTACTATGCTGATCCTGTGGATCAGTGTGAAAGAAATCATAATTGTAAGCCCTGCATTAGCTAATTATATTTAAATTGATTTTCACCAGATTCAAGTGAATATACTTATGTTTATATATAATTCTTGTTTTACTTATTTTCATGACTGAATCACACCTATATACTTAGCACATTGTGACGTGATTTTACATACTGTTGCATACGATAGACCTGCTATGACGTCGTGTAGCAACAAACTTACTGGGCCCTACGTGTGCTCAGCGGAACCTAATAAATGCTTGATAATGTCCAATAAGTGACAGATTTACTGGATCATCTCAAATAAATCACTTGCCCTAACTCAAATTCCACTTGCCAAAAAGGGCCAAATACTTTTGCTATTATTCTGATACAGAATTTAAATTGCTATGCTTTAGAAAAAAAATTAAACATAAAAATGCTTTAAAATGACTCTTTTTCTGCTGTCATAGGCCTCTCAAAATAGTGTACTTCTGTATAAAAAAATATATCACCTTTTCTAAAATTCTAATTTGATATGCTTTAATTAAAAGTATCATTTTTTCAAGTTGTGATGTCAACCAGTATTTAGTAGCAAAACAGAAGAGCTGAAACAGTTAGTAAATTCCTTAACTGGTTACCCATAATACATTAACCGAACCATAACTGGTTAATCGCAGTCGAAATGAGCTCTTGTACGGAGTGTGAACTGGCAAGAGTTACAGCATAATCAAAGATTCTAGTTTTAAAATCTAGTGAAACTTACATGTTACTCAGATATATTTTCCGCTTGCTTATACATGAGCTATACGTTCCACCTTTAATTATTTTGTAATATTCTCTGTCATTTCATGCAGTAATCAGCGACAATCAGGCCGATTGTCAGGATCACTTAAACGCAAAGTGTAAAACATGTGTATCACTATAGTTAAAATGATTTAGACTAGAAACTGTAAAACGTCGGAACTGTCAAAGAAGGAAAACAGGGTTCGTGTGTTTACAAATGTGTACATGTATGTACGTGTTTTCATACATTATGAGTAGTGATGAGCGAAGATGGTATTAATATTATTCTGTATATCTTAGATACATGTATAGCATTGGGTTGCAACCGGGGGCCGAATTATTATAATGTTTCGATTCATGTATAGCATTGGACTGCAACCGGGGGCCGAATTATTATAATGTTTCAATTCATGTTTAATGCTTGTTTTGAAGAAAAGCTGGGAGTGCGACATTTTATTCACATTTTCAATTTGCACATAAATTTGTTCAGCTGACTAAATATGCTTGGTGTTACGAGGCAAGGGGGGGGGGGGGTATGGAGGAAGGTTAACTGGTTACCAAGTTTTGCAACCGGTTACCGCTAATACTCGATCTGTCAACGGTTGTCAAGGTAATTGTTACAACTCTACAAAACAGTTTATTGCTCTATCAATGCCCTCCTTATTGACTGGATCAAAAGAGCTGATGCTCATATGAATTTTAAGTCTGTCCTGCTTAACACAGTTTTTCTTGGCTGTATAGTGTTGATATTGTTCACGAGACTGAACCCTCATTCACATATTGCTACTGAGGGATTAACAACTGCCAAAATTTACAACAATTTCACTATTTCTGCATATGCACGTGTGAAATGATTAATAATTGTGGCTTGCACCTCTGCTCTAGGGATCTATGATTGTTTGTGTTTATTCAACTTTGCCTTCAGGGTAATGCACTGTCTCTGTATTTCATCATCATCTATAGAAAAGAGTATTTAGGGGCTTGAAGTATTTTCATTTTTTGAATGCTGCATAAATCTCCACATGTTGCTACACTGAAGTTGAGGGGCCCCGGGTGGCCGAGTGGTCTAAGGCTCTCGCTTTTACCGATCACTGCCATCTCATCTCTGTCCGCGTGAGTTCGAGTCTTGGGCTCGGCCAATGTGGTTATGTGAGAAAGCTTGCCAGTAGCTTCCCGTGGGTCGGTGGTTCTTCCGGGGATTTTTCCTGGGTTCTTCCTCCACCAGGTATACTGGCCGCCATGTATAGTCTATCATGTGCTGAAAAATGTTAAACCCATAAAACCAAACCAAACCACTGAATTTAAAAGGAAAGTCAGTCAGAGAGTCAAGTATCATCTTTCTATTTTAATCAGTAGAAACAATAGCTTCAAGCTTGAAGTTTCATAATTAGGTCATGCCATATTATATTGAGTCAGTGGATACATCACAATTATAAAAAAACACCCATTCTGTATATCAGTAATGATTGTTATCAATAGATTGAGTGACTACTTGCTCTTTTAACTAAATAGATTAAAAGACAATGTAATTACATCTATTTCTTTACTGTGAACAACATTGCCCTAGACCCTTTGAAAAGATGCTAACAGGGTTTGAAATTAACTCTTTTCAGTACCAGCAAAATTTGGATAGTTGTAATATTTTGAGCTAAAAATGTTCTGCAATTTACTAGCATTTTAGAATTGTTACTAGCAAAATGCATGCTTGCTGGTGTCAATTTCGAGCCCTGGCTAATCCCGTAGCATTGATTAATTGTCAAACAATTGCACAGGTAATACCCCATACACATGAACATAGGACCGCCCATTATTAATGTAAGACAAGTCAGTACTAATTATAGGTAACCAACGAAATACTGAGACAGAAATATTACTGTTCCCCATTCATAGGTCACATGCTTCACCTGGTGTACAAAGTTTATAGCTTTCGATACAACTATGCAGACGATTTTCACATGGTTGAGGGTGCTACAAATGGAGCCCCAACAGGTGTCTGAATATAAATAATTTAAAAGTGTTTTTCAAGAACTTTAAAATGAAAATGCAGCATTTCATCTACCTGATCAAGGTTTTATCAGGGAAATTAAAAAAAAAAAAACTTTTTTCGACAAGCCCAATTGGCAACTCACTTAGAATATGGGATGTTCCTGATATAGGCTATCCTATATTTCAAGTACTCGCTGGGTATTTAATAATTATTATTATACAATTTTCATAATTATTTTGTTAAGATTGTTTTCCCCTAAAGTTCCCAATATGACCATGTTACTGGAATAAATTCAGAATTCCATGAAACCTGGGCCCCATTCTCAACCTGTACAAAAAAAATCTCTGCTTTTGAAACAAATTTTTAAACAATCAGTCAACACATTACACGTGGAGGCATGGTATAATCTGATTGGTATGATCTGCAGTAAGTCAGTGGTTCACGCAAATACCTTAGTTTTAAAAGTGCACATTCCTAGAAAAATAAAACTTAAAAAGCCCCCCCCCCTTCCCCCCTTCTCTAGCCTGGAGCAAAGTGCAGCTAGGGATAATCTTGCTTTACTCACTTCCTCCTGTCCTTTGACAGCCAGAGGTGGTTCCAGGTGATATCCCCCTATATCTTGAGGATGCACTGAGGAATCACGACCAAGACACAGAAGCTTGTGTTCATGGAAACCTTGAAAATAAAAGCAAGACATGAGCCACAAGAAAAACAGTATTGCTTAGTATGATCCTTGCGTCTTATTCAATGAAAAAAGTTTATTTTTAAGATTGAAAAAAGAGGTTATATAACCTTTTCGGGACTTATTTAAAAAGCTGAGTCAATGACTGTCATGTAAATATTATTTTTTCTCAAAAAGGATAATCAATTGGAATGATTATAAGCACTGTCAAATTCATCACTATTTATTATTCTACAACACGTATATGTCATTGTGTATCCTATTAAAAAGGAGCACAATATCCTCTGATTGGTGAAAGCTTAACTGTGTAGTATTATTCATATCTGATTGGTGAAAGCTTAACTGTGTAGTATATTATTCATATCTGATTGGTGAAAGCTTAACTGTGTAGTATTATTCATAGCTGATTGGTGAAAGCTTAACTGTGTAGTATATTATTCACATCTGATTGGGGAAAGCTTAACTGTGTAGTATTATTCATATCTGATTGGTGAAAGCTTAACTGTGTAGTATTATTCATATCTGATTGGTGAAAGCTTAACTGTGTAGTATATTATTCATAGCTGATTGGTGAAAGCTTAACTGTGTAGTATTATTCATATCTGATTGGTGAAAGCTTAACTGTGTAGTATTATTCATAGCTGATTGGTGAAAGCTTAACTGTGTAGTATATTATTCATAGCTGATTGGTGAAAGCTTAACTGTGTAGTATTATTCATATCTGATTGGTGAAAGCTTAACTGTGTAGTATTATTCATAGCTGATTGGTGAAAGCTTAACTGTGTAGTATTATTCATAGCTGATTGGTGAAAGCTTAACTGTGTAGTATTATTCATAGCTGATTGGTGAAAGCTTAACTGTGTAGTATTATTCATAGCTGATTGGTGAAAGCTTAACTGTGTAGTATATTATTCATAGCTGATTGGTGAAAGCTTAACTGTGTAGTATTATTCATAGCTGATTGGTGAAAGCTTAACTGTGTAGTATTATTCATATCTGATTGGTGAAAGATTAACTGTGTAGTATTATTCATAGCTGATTGGTGAAAGCTTTACTGTGTAGTATATTATTCATAGCTGATTGGTGAAAGCTTAACTGTGTAGTATTATTCATAGCTGATTGGTGAAAGCTTAACTGTGTAGTATTATTCATAGCTGATTGGTGAAAGCTTAACTGTGTAGTATTATTCATATCTGATTGGTGAAAGCTTAACTGTGT
Source organism: Margaritifera margaritifera (assembly GCA_029931535.1). Lineage (NCBI taxonomy): Eukaryota > Metazoa > Mollusca > Bivalvia > Unionida > Margaritiferidae > Margaritifera > Margaritifera margaritifera. The sequence goes on from JAQPZY010000952.1 coordinate 381,560, forward strand.
AGTATTATTCATAGCTGATTGGTGAAAGCTTAACTGTGTAGTATATTATTCATAGCTGATTGGTGAAAGCTTAACTGTGTAGTATATTATTCATAGCTGATTGGTGAAAGCTTAACTGTGTAGTATTATTCATATCTGATTGGTGAAAGCTTAACTGTGTAGTATTATTCATAGCTGATTGGTGAAAGCTTAACTGTGTAGTATTATTCATAGCTGATTGGTGAAAGCTTAACTGTGTAGTATTATTCATATCTGATTGGTGAAAGCTTAACTGTGTAGTATTATTCATATCTGATTGGTGAAAGCTTTACTGTGTAGTATATTATTCATAGCTGATTGGTGAAAGCTTAACTGTGTAGTATTATTCATAGCTGATTGGTGAAAGCTTAACTGTGTAGTATTATTCATATCTGATTGGTGAAATATTAACTGTGTAGTATTATTCATAGCTGATTGGTGAAAGCTTAACTGTGTAGTATATTATTCATAGCTGATTGGTGAAAGCTTAACTGTGTAGTATTATTCATAGCTGATTGGTGAAAGCTTAACTGTGTAGTATTATTCATAGCTGATTGGTGAAAGCTTAACTGTGTAGTATTATTCATATCTGATTGGTGAAAGCTTAACTGTGTAGTATTATTCATAGCTGATTGGTGAAAGCTTAACTGTGTAGTATATTATTCATAGCTGATTGGTGAAAGCTTAACTGTGTAGTATTATTCATAGCTGATAACGTTTAAACTGTTCAATTTCATACACAATAAATAAATTGAAAGCTCACTTAATTCAGAATGGATAACACATGTTTCATGCACATGTAGATCCAAAATATGCCGCGGCTCATGTCGTTTTCTTAACACAGGAGCTTGCATCAATTATGGGTCTATACTGATAAATATAGGTTTGATCAATAAAGTCGCGAATATAAAAATGTACTCTGCGCAGCATACAATTTTTATGTAACTGTTAACCCTTAAAGAGCTTGTCGCGGCATAAGTCGTGCCGCCAGTAGAGGTCTCGTAGCGCTTGTTTGGTTATCTGTCTTTTTTGCGGTAGGCAACTGTTTACACATCTGAGTTCTTCGGATTGACATAAACGGTTGTTTAACTAAATTTGATTGGTACATTGGGCCCTGGAACAGGCATCGTCGAGGTTGAACCTTGCATTCATGAAGGAAGTTTGACAAATGAGTGTTTAAAGTAAGAGCTCCTAAAAAACCCAAAATGAATGACTCAAAACATAGTTCATCTTCAGATGATGATTTCGTTGGGCAAATACTGGCCGATGATAGCGATGATCACAATGATCTTTAAAGTTATGAAGTATATGAGATTATTGGAGCCCGGAAAGTGTTACTGGAAATACCAGTGAGTAATTTTGAACCCGAAAATAATGTTGAATACGTGGTCCGCCCTATTTCGGTGACTTTAAGCGTCAAGGTTAAATTACAGGATATCGAGAACAAAGATGCAAGCATATACCTACTTTTATATAAACTAAAGCTCCATTAGTGTATCAAACACAAATCCACCTGATCACTCAAAGACATCAAGAAAATCGTCATGAGAGAATCCATGTCAGTACAGAAACATGTACACCATATCCCTCAACCCCATCTTCACTTTCTGATGACACAGGGACCTCTTGTAACCCTTAAGGGCATGGTTGAATAAATAATGATGACTCTTTATCATGGCTTTCTTTTAACTTTTGTCTGGTTTTCTTATCTTTCGTGGAATTTTCCTTTTGATGCTTTCATTTTAAACCTTTAAACCATTTATGTTATGTTTATTTTATGTACTTTCCAGTTGCTTATTCACATCTGATTCTGTGAGGGATACTCTGCTAATGCTGATGCTAGATTATATTCTTTCAGATTTTGCCTCAAAACTCTTTTTGCTTGCAATAAACTGGTTTGTTGCTTGAAAAAAAATCATCTGGTCTGCATCAGAAATACTATAAATGAAACTTTTTGTATTTTGGTGTATGTCGAACTTTATTTGTGTATGTAAATGGAGATACACAATCAGAGAGAAGAAATAGTAAATCCTTCTGGTGGGCTCTCTGTAGTGAACGATACATGAAGATCACTCATTATTGTCAAACACTATATTTTGTACGGACGACGCCCTAAATATATGACAGTCGCGTGATCATAGACATCAGACGAAAATATGTCATTTCTGACAGAGAATTGATGATTTTTTTCTTCTTCTTTGTTTACGGTATATTAAATTCTAATGACAGAAAAGGGTATTAGTAAAAATTGCTTATATGTCGGGTGGTATGGGAAATATTTGTTGAACTCACCAATTTTATGCGCATTTTCCACTTATGTTATGACAAGTGACAACGGAGTTTATTTTTTAAACACACGTAAGCGGATGGTGTCAAGTAACTTGCGGATAGGTAATACGCTTGCGTGAAGCAAAGGTCACCGAAACGGGTCGGTCACCGAAACTGGGCGGTCGACGATACATGCTGAATGGACAAAAACAGACGGCATGCCGGTCAAACCCCTATTAAGCGGTATGTTGAAATTAAATGTCAAAAAGGCAGAATACTAAGCCTAATTAAAATACAGGCAATTTAAAAGTAGAGTGCAATTTTCATTTCTTTTCTCTAACAATTCTGCCTTGAGGGATCTTGTGCTACAAAACTATATAGCACTCTAAGGGTTACGATAAATTCAATAAATAATAATCTAAAAAGAAATTAAAAAGTAAGGATATTTATTTTTGATCAAAATACCTCTGTCTGAACAAGCTGACTATGGCATTGATGGACTTAAAACCCTAATACAACATTGTGGAACACATTAGAAATCTGGCATAGTAGTCAGCAAAGCACTGATTCAAGAAAGAGAAAATTTGGCAGATCTCTTGTTAGCGAAAAATATTATTTTGGAGCAGAGATATCCAAAAGACAATACCTATGAGCTGTTTAAAATTGTACATATCAACCACAAAGAACAGTTTTCCAACTTGTTCAAGCTGGCTTAGCTAGCTATGCATATGTGAAAGGGGGTTCTCAGCACAGAACAATATTCATACACAGATAAGGAACAAATTAAGCTCAGAAATGATCAAGAGAATAATGCTTATACAACTAGAGGAGACATCTTTTGAGGATTTTTATTTCAATAGAGCAAGAAGAAAGAAAGAGACAGATATGTCTGTGTTAGGTAAATATTGAATTATGGCAGTTTCCTCCTCCCTCTCATTTTTTCTACTCCCCTCTTATTTTGGTGACAAGGGGGGGGGGGGTGGAGCTCCCCCCCATTATATAAAATCCTAGGAGCATCTCTGCTTTCGTTTTTGTACATTTGTTAATGTTCAATCTCATGTATTGTGGTTTGTTTCTGATATTGTTTTTTGTTTTGTATTTGCCCCCTTTTTTAGAATTAAATGAGTTTCTAATGTGATTGCTTCCCCATTACCAAATTCCACGGGGTTTTAGTAATAAATGAGTTTCTAATGTGATTGCTTGACAGTTACTAAATTCCTCGAGATTTTAGTAATAAATGAGTCTCTTATGTGATTACTTGACCGTTAGTAAATTCCACGAGATTTTAGTAATAAATGAGTCTCTTATGTGATTGCTTGACCATTACCAAATTCAACGAAATTTTAGCAATAAATGAGTTTCTCATATGATTGCTTGACCATTACCAAATGCAACGAGATTTTAGTAATACATAAATCTCAAATGTGATTGTTTGACCATTACTTAATTCCACGAGACTTTAGTAATAAATGAGTTTATAATGTGATTGCTTGACCATTGCTAAATTCCACGAGATTTTAGTAATAAATGCGTCTCTAATGTGATTGCTTGACCATTACTAAATTCCACGAGATTTTAGTAATAAACGAGTCTCTAATGTGATTGCTTGACCATTACTATATTCTAGGAGATTTTCGGGATAATTTGTATCACATTGTAATTTGTTTCCGTCCATCCCACTTGCGCCAGCTCTCGGATTTCGTTTGTGTTGTGAAAAAGTGGTGTTTGTTCGGTGCTAGTCATATTGGTATTAAGGACAATGAGAGAGCCAATAAAGCAGCCAAAGATGTCCCGTAGCATTTACAAACAGGTAAATTTTCACTACAAAAACAAAAAAAAATATAAAAAATTGTAAAAACACTAAATAATTAGCAGCGAGCGAAATCCATTATTAAAGAATATAAGCTTAGGCAAGTTCGTATTCTCAGCAAACATTTAACTTTACATGCAATTTAGCATTATCTTCATTTACTCTAATACCAGTCTATATAAAGTTCATCTAGATATATAGCCTGACAAACTCCTTTCGTGGGCGTATACTCATGAATACTAATTTAGCCCCGTAGCATTTACAAACAGGTAATTTTGAAGTATGTGAAGTATGGTCTCTCTCTCTCTCTCTCTCTCTCTCTCTCTCTCTCTCTCTCTCTCTCTCTCTCTCTCTCTCTCTCTCTCTCTCTCTCTCACACACACAGAATTAGTCATTATTACATCTTCAGCCAAAGTATTGGATCGCATTTACTCTATCTCTCTCTCTCTCTCTCTCTCTCTCTCTCAAAGCAATTAGTCATTAATATGTCTTCAAAGTATTGGATCAAATGTGTATTGAATAAACAACATAAAGAAACATGGTGAATGATTTACTCGTCGACCCTTCTGTCACTAGGAGAGATAATAGAACCAGCCGCTGTGAATATTAAAAACCACGCCAAGAATATGATATATTTGTAAATCTATAACCACCAAGATCTTAATTTTTTTTTCTATTTATTGTCCAAAAGCATATAGAAAAATTCCACAAAATGTCACGAAGTTGCATACATTTTCAAATGACAACCAAATTCCTCAAAATTGACAAATCAGTGCAGTAAAAATCTACAGTTTACAGAAACCTCTGCAGCTTTGATCACCCTAATAAGTCCATATAAACACCCTCAGATTTGATCACCCTAATGAGTCCATATAAGCATCTGCAGGTTTGGTCACGCTAATGAGTCCATTTAAACTGGTCACCCTAATGAGTCCATATAAACACCCGCAGGTTTGGTCACCCTAATGAGTCCATATAAACACCCGCAAGTTTGGTCACCCTAATGAGTTCATATAAACACCAGCAAGTTTGGTCACCCTAATGAGTCCATATAAACACCCGCAAGTTTGGTCACCCTAATGAGTCCATATAAACACCCGCAGGTTTGGTCACCCTAAATGAGTCCATATAAACACCCGCAGGTTTGATCACCCTAATGAGTCAATAAGGCGACTTTCAGTACTATATTAATCGGCATGTAAATCTGCATGGCAAAATATGTGGAAGGAGAGCTCTACAAAGATATTGTCGTTATTTTATTAATAGCGGTTATTATATTTCGAGCCATGTAAGTGTGTGAGAAAAATATCATTTAAGATAGTTATTTGTTTATATTGCCAAGCGTGCAAGGGTGTGAGAGAAATATCATTTACACATCATTTGATGTGTTCAAATGTTCTGTTTGTGTGAAAAATTATATTCATGTAAAAAGGGTGTTACTGATGTTATTACCACTTCTCTCTCATCTGGGGGTATTCCCATAAGTTTTCAAACAGTAATTTTAAAGCCTCAGTTGAAAAAAAAAAAAAAAAAAAAAAAAAAATCTTGGAAAAAATTGTTCTGTCCCAACTTGTATCTCATCTGAATTTAAATAGTCTTTTTAGTAATTGTCAGTCCGCATATCGACCTTGTCACGGTACCGAAACTCCCCTCTGAAAGTAGTTAATGACCTTCTCTCTGCTTTGGAATGTGTACAGATTTGAGTTCTCACCTTATTGGACTTGTCTGTAGCATTTGACACAATATACCATGATATGTTACTTCACCATCTCCAGTATGTATCTGGTATTCCTGATATAGCCTTACTATCTTTCAATTCATACTTTGCAGAAAGGACACAAATTGTGTCCGTAAATGGAAAACATTCCAATCCAGTTCATCTTTGTTTCGGCGTTACACGGAGTTCTGTTCTCGGACTCGTTCTATTCATTCTGTACACTCAGCCCCTGTCATAAATCGTCATTCGGTGTCTCGCCACTTTTATCCCGATGACACTCAAATATGCAAATCTAGTCACCCAGCTGAAGTTGATGATGTTATCCGAGGCGTAGGGAAGTGCATTCCGATGTGAAGTCATGGAAGACATGTAATATGCTGCAGATAAATGATGATAAAACCGAAGCCATTATGATCACCTAATAGAGACTTTCTCATTCCTATCCTTTACCTCAGACAATAAGTATCAGCGACACCAACATTAAATACACACAACCAGAACGAAACCTGAGAGTTCGCTCTCATTGCACCAACACATCATGAACATATGCAAGGCTGCATTTCCGGAGCTGAGACGCATTTCTTCTATCTGGTTTGTCTCAATATCTGCTACAGAAACTTCAATAGGTTCAAAACACTGCTGCTCGGATCGTCCTTAGAGTACCAAGAACAGAGCACTCACCCCCCACCCCCGCTCGGTACCCTTCACTGGCTACCCATTCGCTCCAGAATCAAACAGAAAATCTCTTTTCTCTGCTACATTTTGTTGACTGCCAACAATCCGAAATACCTATCTGACCTCACCAGTCTGTACACCCCTTCTAGAAACTTCTAACACTCGTATTATCATTATTCCCACAGTTAAAACCAAGTCGTACGGACAACGTTCTTTTGCATATCATTGTACAGCTACTTGAAACGAATTGCCTCTTGTACTTAGACAATGACAATTACAAATTCTTTATTACACTCAGGTTGCAATACGCAACATATAAGGTAAAATATTAGCATCTCACTTTGCATGCGTGTACATCAGCCATGGACGATATAATTTGTTTAACACTAACTGCAATTTAACTCAAATTGACAGCAATAACACAGTCAATACTCCAATGGAATACGAACAAGTTCCAACTTAAATACATGCATGATGACATAATTGGAAAGACAGGATATAAATTAAGATAAACGGAACACAAATTAATCTGTTGTAAACTCAGTAATTTACAATGATGAACCTATTTTACTTTTCTCTTCCCGGAAAAAAAATACAAAAAAAAAAAAAAAAAAAAAGAAGGAAAGAACAACAACACATCGAGTAAAGATGATTTGAAATTAACGAAATTTTGATAAAATAATGTCAATCATTTTATAGAGATTTCTTAAAACGCCAACTTTTCTCAGAACTCAATAATTCTTTAAACTTTGGTACATTTGGTCTGATATAGAAGAGTTTGGGTAGTAGTTGCTCTCTTTGTTCTCTGAATTAGCTATATTCAAGGAGATTATGGAATTCATCACCCACGCAGTTTTGCATGCATAGTTTGAACGATCTTTCATGTCTAGGCACATTTTCTCATCTTCCCTTCTCTGTAGGTAAACGATAATTACATGTTCGAAATTGTGTTATATTTGCCTTACATGATACCATGATCTCATTCAAGAGCGCTCTAAAAACTCACCTCTTGCAGATGTAAGAACGGACTAAACAAGACTTAACAATGTTTTTTTTTTACCCTTCATTATTTTCATTCTGCTTTGTTTGTAATTACACAGTGTCGTGTTTTTTGTAATCTTATATATATATATATATATATATATATATATATATATATATATATATATATATATATATATATATATATACACGCATACATACATATCCTTGTGTGTTAACTAATATTGTAAAACGCTTAGAGCTTTTAAAGATTAAGCTCTGTACTAAGTCATGATGATGATGATGATGATGATGATGATGACGATTATGATGATGATGTCATTGTGTGAATACAAAGAATGTGTTTTGATTCGTTTAAGTTTTATTTTCAATTTTTTTCCTTCATGGTTTCATGTTTTGTTGATTTAAGAGGAATGGTTTACAGCTTTTGTATTTACCGTACATGTACGAATGGCTTAATGCGAAATGTAAAGTCTCTTTAAGATTGAAATTATACAAAATAATAAATATGTATGTAGACCGAAACAAATAAAATTTTAAAAAAACGTTTCTAAAGAAACCAACTAGATATACTGTATATTCATTCTAGATGTATTTAACGAAAGATTATTATTATTATTATTATTATCATTATTAATTTTTTTATTAATTATTTTTTTTTTTTTTTTTTTTTTGGGGGGGGGGAGAAGAGCATTCACTACATAAGTAGTAGTATGGATGTTCTGATTGAAACGGGGTTATATTTTACAACCAAATTCCTGGATAGGGGTACCTTTCTATGTGACTGGCATGGGGTAAAGAACGCCCCTTTACAAGGTAAATTGAATACAGATATACAATACAAAAAGAGATTAAACACTTATTGTGACAACTTTTAATTCCCCACATAATATTCCGAGGTGTTTTTGTTGCCTTTGTTTCCACCTAACTGACTTGGGGTATTCAAAATGATAGCGCCATTCCTTAAATAGGGTGCGGGTAAACACGTCTTGAACGGGGTAGAGGTTGAAAACTTGGAGTGGTACCCGCTCCCATTTTTAATTATCTCCCCTTCCGCCGCCCCCTACGTATGTAAATGAAACACGTTCCTAGAGACTTCCCCGAGGCGTTTTATGCCACACAAAAACACATAAACCCACCTTTTTGAACTATCTTTATTGTGCTCTAGTAAGAGAACGTAGACTGGTTATTAGTGCATATCTTATCTCCTCCCGCAAAGTAGTGACTGAAACACCTAATGTTTTGCCTTATTCATTACCTATGGACCAGATACAAGCTCAGTTGTCATTTAGTCTTGTGTATTGAAGGACATGGAGCATAGAAGACTTTTACCTTGACTTGACTGTCATTATCATTACAATACAACAAGTTGATGAAGGATATTCGGTAGAAACAACAATAAAAAAATTAGAACAGGTTAGCAAACCAATATAAAAAAAAAAAAAAATTAAAAAAATCAGGTTCCGTTGGCATGAATATGACTCGCTAAACCAGTTTGGGCAGTTTAAAAAGAAAAATATTTGATTTTGAAAGTGTGTCCTACAAGTTCTTCTCTCTGTGATGCACAGGACGTTCCTACATAGAAGACGGAGAGCGTGCTTTTAAAATATCTCAAGATGCAGTAGAAAGTCCGCAATAATAGCTAAACGTTCCAAAATGGGGAAGAAAAGTAATTCTGATAAAAAGGAAGGTGGAATCCTTATGGCTATGATGCCAGGTGCAAAAATTGCCAACAAGGGAAAAATAATACTTAATGTGTCTACATCAAAAGACACAGTGGTTTTCAATGTTGGTGGTAAAAAGTTTGAAACATACTGTTCAACGCTTCATGCTCAGCCAAACAGCAAATTGGCGGATGAGAAATTCCTCAACAGTCACTTCAGGAAGGATCAAGGGGATTACTTTTTTGACAAAGACCCAGACATTTTTCGGGTAATGCATATTACTTTTGCTTTGAGAATCCACACAATTTCTTTTAATTATTTTGCACGTAGATTAGGTTAAGAAATTAATGCATTTTATTGGTAGATTTAGTTCACAAAATTCAATTCATGCTTATCGATTACTGACATACATCTGTAAAAAGTGTTTGTGTTATGTGGGTGTAACGCCATTTTTCAGCTCATCATAAGCTATACATGGCGGCCAGAATATTTGGTGGAGGAAGAACCCGGGAAGAACCACTGACCAACGGGAAGCTACTGGTAAGCTTTCTCATATACCCACGATAGCTGAGCCGAGACTCGAACTCACGTGGAAAGATGTGATATGTGAGTGATCTGTAAATGCGAGCGCCTTAGACCAATCAGCCACCCGTCCTCCTGTCAAAAGAAAGGGAAGCAGGTCTGCATATGACAGGACGGAATATTTACTGTAGCCGGAATATATTACAGAGATGTCACAAAATACTTTTGCCTATGGTGAATTAAAATGCGCAGTATCATTGCTTTCTACAACAAACAATGTCGTAAAAATAAAATGATGGTGTATTTTTCCGCTAAAGATAAATAAACTATTTTAAACATTACTTTCCTACTGTATTATGTAAATAGCTGTTATTTATCAAGGCAGATCACAGTAAATTTGGATATTCTACCTATATTTGTTGTTGCTAATTTGGTTTGAATTGCGAAATATTTATCTTTATATTGCTTGCTTTTGAGGTGTCGTTAGTGAATTCGTGAAAGGAGACTAGAAGAGAAATCCTTTTTACCCTAGGATATATTCATTGATGATGTTCACGCAGAAACGGTCTAGGACTTGTTAAATTAAGGACTTAGTTTTCTATCAAAAATTTTACTACCTATTTTAAAGATTTTACCATTTTTTGCCTTCATCTATGTTTTGTATGCGTTTTTTAGGATGTCTAAAGATACTCAGCAATATAGAGCCAGGACTGTGCTAATGTGCCATTAAACCCGATACTTACCGTATATAATTTGTTATCCACCAGTATGTTATGTTTCAGGACAAGGCAGGTTTTTTATATTATTTTTTCAACTTGAATAACGAATCTTAAGTTTCATTTACTTTCAACGACAAAGTAACACTTCTTTTTTTACTGTATTTTTTAACCAGTCATCATGTTGACATTTATTTTATTTTTTTTGGGGGGGTGGGGGTGGGTGGGGGGGGGGGGGTTAAACCAAATAATACATTTTATGTACCGTATATACCCGCGTATAATACGATACCAACTGCAAACTGCATAGACCCCAATCTGCCGTCGCATAATGCGCCGGCAGATCTGGGTCTATGCAGTTTGTAAGGAAAAATCAGTAGAACACACAACATAGACCCTGATATGCGCCGGCAGATCAGGGTCTATGTTGTTTGCATTTTAACGCGGGTTATACGCGAGTTTATTATATACCTACCAATTTTCTACCCAAGAAAGAGCCAGAATTTTACTGTCATTTCCTACAAGCAGGAAAAAACGATACTATCGTTTTCTAAACCCGTATCACCATACTCTCAAACGAGGCTGAGACTACTTTATCGTCGAGGTTTCCTGGTGACAATAGCAGCGCCCCTAGCGATGGAATGCCAACACTAGCAGTAAACAAATCTCTCACAGCGACGTTAGCTAAGAAACCTTGCGTTATATGTAAAATATCCGAAAGGTCTAAACCATGTTTTTGTCACAACAACAATAAAAAACGCATTTATTCCTTTAATTTGAAATAGTAAAATATTGCCAAAATGTTCGTCTGAAACAAGGTCATATTCGGAAATCGCGTACCAAAACATTACAGTTGTACAGTGCAACCCATTTACGGAAATTCATAAATGGTAACGTTAGTGAGTTTCACGCATAATGGATGAATTTGAAATTATAAATGAATAGTATTCTCTGCAACAAATCTGTACCATCAAGTTCCAACAATTTTTCCAATCCTGTTGTAAATAACTGTCAAAATAATGTTGTCATTCCCGTGTCAAGTTCCCATCGGAACATCACACAAATGTCCTCGCCAGAAACAGTTCAACCGAATTCAACCTTGCCTCAGAAAGAAACTTCCAGTCATTCAGCTGGTGAAAACTTCTGTGACGCAAAATTTCAGAACTGCACAATAACTGTAAATCACATATATGAGTAGTCTGCCCTCGAGCGTCTAAGAATTCGTGTTATTGACAGTGATGGTAGTCAAGCTGAGCGAGCGTTAGTGACACAAACTTCATTCATAAAACTAATATTCATGCGCATGTCAGCCTTTCAAAAGGTAATTCGGTTTATGCTTTAAGATGAAGTTCGTATTAAAGAGGTGGAAATGTTTAGCAATTTCTTGTGTTTGTCAACTACATATTATGATTTTATTAAATTATCTGAAAATTGAAAGGTATATAACAAAAATATCATTAGCACAGTAATGCGATTTTGCGATTTTGATTGCTAGGTCAGGTCTCGTTGTCAGTATAAAAATCCGGATCATGACTCGACGCTTCGCGTCTCGTAATGATCCGGATTTTCTAATGCTGACAACTCGACGTGATCTAGCAATCAAGATCGCGTTACTGTGATAATACTATATTTGTACTCTTCACACTGTACGGAAACTGGTTGATGGCACCGGTCCATATTTAAGAAGTAGAAATGTTTGCTTTTTCTATGTGTTGATCGTGCTTTTCTAAAAATAAGAGATTTTAATCTAGTTTATCTTTTTCTTTTTTTAAAAAAAATTTGGTATAAATGTCAAAATAAAATAATATAAAAGAAACATTAAAAATAAAGCCAATTTTTAAAAAAAAAACCATTAAAAAACACCGCAAAGGAATAAGAAGAACTGAAATATGGAAATTTTAATTTTTGTACAAATATATACGTTTCTTATTTTCAGCTCTACAATAAACTTGTATAGGCAATAAAACAAATGAAATAGTGAAGTTACCATCGGGCTTCACGTATATATTGGTACACAAATGTACATACATCTACATTTTGGCATATGTTTTATGCCATTTGTTCACTTTAATGTCCGTTTTGAGATTTGCATCGGTATTTACATAATTTTGCATCAATTTAACATCTCTTTATATTTACACATCTTAAATTGCGAATTCTTTTATTAGTCTTTAAATAATATGTATTGGGAAATCAAAGTATAAATATCAATACTAGTGAAAAATGTTGTAAGTGTTAAAACAATAGGTAATTATTAAATTCCTTGTAAACGACGCACATTTTCAGCGATATTTCATAAACTTAATTCAGTACATTGATATGTTAACATTTGCATTCAAACAATAATTCAAATACTTTTGTTACTGGTAAAATTGGTCGGAGAAATTCACAAGTAAACAAAAAAAAAACAACACAATTCCAAAAATATGAGACTTATAAAGCAGAGTCCACGTCGCAAGTACCGGGTACACATCTGTGCTGATGCATATATACAAATGTGTAGCAAATGCTTAACAAACTATCCTAAATAAAATAACTCAGTAAAATACTATCCATTAAAGTTTTGCACTCCCTCTGCGTTTCTTTGCCCATTTTTTTTTTTTTTTTTTTTTTTGTTGACAAAAGACATTTTTGAATTTTTTCTATAATTCATTACAAGTTTGAATGCTAATAGGCATTCCACCCCACCCCACCCCACCCCCATAAAACCCACCCCCTTCCCAAACCCCCCCCAAAAAAACAAAACAAAAAACAAAACAAAACAAACGAACGAACGAACAACATATAAACAATACAAACATTTCTAATTATTATATATTTATTTTATAAGATTGGAATCAACATTCAGTATTTTCCAGTTTTGGCAGTTAAAAACGTCTCTGTACCGTCTATGTGTGTATTTGACTGCCTTTGCCTTGTCTTTGCGTGTCTTTGAGCGTCTTTGTGGTGTATTCTAAATTCAACAACTAGCAACACAAAGATTATATACATATATCTTATATTTCTTTAGATATAACATGTATCAATAACAGGAAATTTTCAGTTCAGTAAAGTTTTGAAACGTTTTTTTGCCCGCTTTTTTTTCGCAATACTTGCCATATATATATATGACCGGGTCATTATACTAAATGCATAGGTCAATAATTGACCCTTCTGAAAAACGGAGACTACTCCACCTACTTATTTGCATATTTATTTCTTGTATATATATATATATATATATATATATATATATATGTACTCCCAATGAATTTTCTACATCATTATTAAATGAGATAAAATATGTTACAAATAATGATAAAAAGATTCCATTTTTGTTGATAAAAGACATTTTTGAATATTTACCATACTTCATTACAACTTTGAGTGCAGATAGACATTAAAAAAAGAAACAAGAACAAGATATAGACAATACAAACATTTCTAATTCTAATAAATTAATTTTTTTTATAAAATCGGAATCAACATTCAGTATATTCCAGTATTGTCAGTTTAAAACGTCCCTGTACCGTCTTTGCCCGCCTTTGCGGTGTTTTGTAGGACCCGATGGTACATTGCCAACGGTTACATATTTATAGCTAAGTTGAATAAAAAACGGTTTTTGCTTGATTGTGTCATATTTTTGATGGCACATATTTGTATCTAATTTTGCTTTTCCTGAGAGACCCACAGGATTGCTAAAGGTAGCACTCTACAGTTAGTATGTACTTCTGAGAGAGGGACCGGTACAACGTGAAGTTGTCTGCATTGGAAACATGCACAATGGAGAGAATGTTGGCATACCTCTGTGCTACTTTCATGTACTGTGACTGATATTTCTTTACATGTGGTCATTATGGAAACTATGTACTAACTCAAACAGACAGCTGATAAAATGGCTGCTCTCATGTGCTCGAAAAATGAGCCTGAACTAGTCCAAAGTACACTAACTTTAGTAGTTATTAAAACACTGAAAATGAATTATGCCAGATTAGACAATACCAGCTTCTGAAAGTGCAATGAATGAATCATAAAATATATAAAAAGTAAATAAAAGTTATCGGCCCTTTTTCTTTTTTTTAATTTATTTCTCCAATTTTCATTTGAGATCCAGGAAGTGAAAATGACCACGCGGAGCTAGCAGTCTTTTGAGAAGTGCATATCTGAAGTAAGACCAAGCTGTATACCCTATAACCCAAATTACACCCATCAATCACACACCAAAATATATGGAATTAAAAGTTATTTTAACAGTACCTAAGATATACAAGGTCTGTTTTAAATAAAAAGTGATACAAACTTGGGAAATTATTTTTCAAAATCAAACCCTATGTAAAGTGCGAAACTGTAGAGCGCAACCAAACATTTATCTAGAGGTAAAATTTCCAGACTTACCGTATCGATATACTGGTTGTTGACAAAAATAAATCGTTACGAAAAACCGTCTTAAATTAACATTTTATCTGAGTGATTCATTAAACAATGGTCAAAAGAAAAGCATACCATCGGATCAAAAAACATTGGATATCTGATTACCATAGGTGGACATTACATATGATAAGACTTGGTAACATTTCCATGTAAATCAGTTTTTGTAAAATGCAACTTCAAATTGATGGCATTCTTGGTGTAACATCCGTATGATCAATATAATAGGAGCTGCAATTAGAAGTTAGAAAAAAAAAGTATTAAACTGAATTATAGCAAATGCAACTTTATACAAACATTCTTGCTATCTAATACATAGTAATTTTTCTACTAATTAATAGGCAGTCTTAAATTATCTGCGGACCGGACAGCTGCATCTTCCGTCCTACATCTGCGGTCCAGCGATCAAGGACGAGCTAGAATACTGGGGATTGAACTATCAGCTGATAGAGAGATGTTGCTGGAACAACTACAATTCCTGGAATTCGACCCTGGAGGCCCTTAACCAGCTGGAAAGGGATCGAAAGGGATTCTTGTATGAGAATATGCAGGAAACTGGGAAAAGACAGACCAGTAGATGGAAGCGCATCCGACCACGGTTGTGGGCTTTTTTGAATAACCCCAAATTTTCCAAAGGTTCAAAGGTAAGATTTTGTGTTCACGCCTGATTGATACGAGACCAAAAAAACTCAGAGAGGCGTGCGGTGGAGAAGATGCTTAGTGTAGCCATCTAGCACCGATTAGGGTTGGCGGGTGGTTGGCAGAAGGGAATGGGATAGGATGGGGTGGAAGCAGCTCTCTATATGTCTATATGATGGTATTCGGGGACGTCCTGTCCGTTTGGATGCATTTTTAAATCTGGCAGTAGATCAGTAGATATCATTTATTTCAATTCTTAGCACATGACCGGGTCATTATACTAAATGCATAGGTCAATAATTGACCCTTCTGAAAAACGGAGAATACTCCACCTACTTATTTGCATATTTATTTCTTGTAAATAGTCAGATTATGAAATCTCAAGCCCCACCTACTTATTTACATATTTATTGCTTTTAAATAGTCAGTATATGGAATCTCAAGCCCCACCTACTCATTTGCATATTTATTTCTTTTAAATAGTCAGATTATGGAATCTCAAGCCCCAGCTACTTTTTTTGTGCATATTTATGACTTTTAAAAAGTCAGATTATGGAGTCTCAAGCCCCACCTACTCATTTGCATCGTTATTTCTTTTAAATAGTCGGATTATGAAGCCTTAAGTCCCACCTAGTTATTTGCATATTTATTTCTTTTAAATAGTCAGATTATGGAGTCTCAAGCCCCAACTACTGTTTTGCATATTTACTTCTTTCAAATAGCCAGATTATGAAGTCTCAAGCATTAGAATGATTTCAACAAACCGATCACATGGGAGCAATGACCGTCTAATCTAAAAAAATATATGAAAAAGCAGCATAACCAAAACAGTCAATCACGAGAACACGTAATTACAATATAATCAACTTTTATTCATCATCGTCGTCGTCGCCTTCGTTGTCGTCGTCATCATCATTAATAATAATAATAATAATAATAATAATAATAATAATAATAATAATAATAATAATAATTTTAATATCCTCATCAATTATATCGGTAATTATCAAAATGTTAATGACAGCAGGAAGAAGAACATTATATAATAACATTATTATCATACTGTCGTTGTTGTTGTTGTATCAGAAATACTCATAATATCATCACCATATCATGAAATAATCAATTACCTAATATAATAATAATAATAATAATAATAATATTATTATTATTATTATTATTATTATTATTATTATTATTGTTGTTGTTGTTGTTGTGTTTGTTGGTGGTGGTGATACTTTAAGGTTAAATGTGTATTATACTTTGGTGTAGTATATTTCTTACCCTGTCCTTTATATACCTGTATGTAGAAATGTACAATTTATTTTGGATTTTTGCAAGCTTGACTTAAACACATATCCTACTTTGGACTTCAAACCTTTGTCTTCACAAATAATTAACCTTATTTAAAGACAATTAAGCTAAAACTGCTGGGCACAAAGGCTGTTCCTCTATCAAATACTATGTTCTGTTAAATATCTCTTGAAATCATGATTTTTTAAAAATGTTCATCGATGATGAAAGAGTAAGGTTTCAATTGAAACTACTCCATCTTAAAATGAAAAAAACAACAAACATGCAGTCTTTTTAAGTAAACTTATTGTGAGGCAGTTAACATGGCACAATATACTGGATACGTAACTAATGTATTGTAAGATTGTTTTAAAATGTTCAGGCAATTTATAGAAAATATTTGAGCACAATAAAATCAGATTTAGGAAAAGGAAAATGATACTTACCCTTCCTTACAAGAGCAGTAGGCTTGGATGACTTGACGGAAAATGATATTTGAACACACAGCTTATGAGGAGGCTCTGAGTTGAACATTGATCTCCAGTGTCAACCTTCATATCATCGTATCTCTTCAAAACCTTCATATTGTGTATTGTCTCTGAGTAAAATAGTTCAACCCTTTCTCTTCTGCCACCATCTTTGATATCGGCTTGGGGAAAGTAGCAACAGTAACTAAGTGAGCGGGGCTTATAGAGACGCGGTGGAGCTATTAATTGATCGAGTCGGGTCTGGTACTTACACTTTAGTCGTACATGGTCGAATGGTACACGACTATAATTCAAACTCATCATCATCAGGAACTAACATTTTATGTGTATGTTAGTCACAGTCTCGGGTTTATCACCTTTAATTTGGGATCTAATCAATAACGAACCGGACAATATTAAAGAATTGCAAATCTCCTTTCAGTACCTTGACATGAAGATTTATTGCATACAAATCAAAATTTTACGTTCAGCCAGGTTTGTCCAGTACTATATATATGTACAAGCAGTGCAATAGATTAGTACATGAGCAGGTATTAATATGGTATATGACTGGGTACATTTTGGGATCCCAGGCTGCACACCCTTATCCAAACTTATATAATGTTACACCCACCACCACAACATCAACCGGGCCACCCAGTTATCTGGACAGTAAAATTTAATTATTTATTCTATTAAGCTATCAAAAAAAAAAAAAAAAAAAGTATGTTCTGTTAGGGTAGGACTGGACTATATCATGTATGTTACTAAATATAGATCTCTCCTGTGGACAGTTCTTCCATATTTACCTTCCCCTGTCCGATTCGTGACACTATAAGAGTCCGCCATTAAGGTACTGATTACAGGTACTGATTCTACATATGCCTAACACTAGAAAGACTGAATAAAACATGACATGCCGCAAACACTTCCATATTTCTTTATTGCTATAAATCAACTTTATTTCCGCATAAATCGTCGAATGGATACTCTCAAATACTACAGAAACTAGCTACATCAGAATGTAAGTAAAAGGAAAAAATAACATTAATTAGGATACTTGTGTTCACAAAATTCAAACCCTTATTTCTTAAAAATGATCGCGCCGGAAAATTGAGCAATTACTGTCGATTTAATTTAAACGGATCAAGAACTTTCATTTTAAAAAAAAGTTGTTCAATATTAACTTGCAGGGAATTCTGAAATTTGACAAATTATCTGTAAAAGAAAAAGAGACCGACAAGTAATTGAAAAATCACCCAGTTGATACATTTGATGGTTTCATTGTTTGCCTTTCTAATATATAATTACAAACAAGAAGAATATATATGAAATAAATAACCGATTACAACCTCGGGATACAAACGAACCAATTATACAACATGCACAGTAACAGTTCAAAAGTATAACAACAAAGAAACTGTTGGGCAATCAATTCGCTAAATATTCTTTTCACAGCGATGTACTGTAAACCTAAATGCTTGTGCAAATAAATGATATTTACAGTGAATATGTACGAATAAAGCTTCCTTAGTACAGAGCGCTGGTAATGGCGGAATATCAGGTGATACACTAATAGCTACGCCCATTAAAACCGTAATGGAAAGGTCTATTCGAGAGGACCTTAAAGTAAATCATGCATTAGACGTTGACTGGTCATTTTAACGTACAGTATATTCTGACGGGAATACTAAATAGGTTGATACAAAATCGATGCAGGATAATACCGGAAAATGACTTATCATAAAATTGTAAGGCAAATTAGGGTGCGTTCAGTTAGCGTGCCTAGAGAAATACATTTTTAGTAGCCAGTATTACGTTTAAGTTCATCTGTTACGCTGATCTTCATTAAATGTATGCATATTTTGCTTTTGGCCCATAACCTGCGAAACTGAGCAATACATTCGACCAGAGTATATTCTATTAGCCCTTTCATGCAATATGTGACATGGTCACGTAACTCATCATTCGGATCCGGACTTGGATGGCAGGATTATATAGAATCAACGTTGCCACGACCTAGATTTATCACCAAAAAAACAATGAATGGATTGAAGTAATGCTTAAATGTTCCTATTTGACAATATGATGAAAGATATGTCAAACTTTCTTAAAAATTTTTGAATTATTGAGATTAATTTATCACTGCCCTTCATAGTTCCCATATATTTTTCCGTCCTTTACTGTAAAGATGTGACATCATAGAGGACAATCACGAAAGCCTTAATTCTTAAGAAAAAATAATGTCATCGTTCTGACCAAGATGCATGTTCAACTGCTGATCCTGAGGGTGTCCTTCTTAGCACTCCTTCGCAGGTCTGGAAACAGAACTTATTCCACTTTCAACTGAAGCACTAGATTTCACTGCACAAACTGACATCAAGGTGGACACGTTTTGCGAGGCGCCAGTCTGATTCCTCACTGTTTCAATTCATCACGCGAGTCAAACTGCATCCATGTACGTGCACTATTATAACAATATTAAAGACTTTTTTGTATTAGCCTTTCAATCATGTACAGAAAACAATTATATAGCCTCTGGGTATTCTGGTACTATTATGATGTCGGAGGTTGGGTATCCATTTAACTTGAATCTAGGGAGTGGATATATATGCTCTACCTGTTGTCTAAACCCGACAATGTAGAAATAAATAAATAGATAAATAAATAAAGTTGATATCTACAGGTCCACATTTATGATATAATTTTACATGCATGTACTTGAGCATACAATTTGGATATCAGATTAGTTAACATTATACAGCTATTCTATAGTAACTAGGCAACTTTTTTTTGCTTACAGTTACTGTCAACTAGAAAACGCGACACACGTTTCTATATTTATTTTTTGCTCAATTTTCACACCAATCACTAGAAAAACGTCTCAGATGTTTATATCTTCCACTTCTCGTAGGTTATAACATATCTTCAACAATCCTGAGAATGATGGCGGTCGCAATGTTTACAATGCCACGGACTTGTATGCCTAATATCTACAATGCCACGGACTTGTATGCCTAATATCTACAATGCCACGGACTTGTATGCCTAATATCTACAATGCTACGGACTTGTATGCCTAATATCTACAATGCCACGGACTTGTATGCCTAATATCTACAATGCCACGGACTTGTATGCCTAATATCTACAATGCCACGGACTTGTATGCCTAATATCTACAATGCTACGGACTTGTATGCCTAATATCTACAATGCCACGGACTTGTATGCCTAATATCTACAATGCCGCGGACTTGTATGCCTAATATCTACAATGCTACGGACTTGTATGCCTAATATCTACAACGCCACGGACTTGTGTGCCTAATATATACAATGCCACGGACTTGTGTGCCTAATATATACAATGCCACGGACTTGTATGCATAATGTTTACAATGCCTAATATCTACAATGCCACGGACTTGTATGCCTAATATATACAACGCTACAACTTGTATGCCTAATATCTACAATGCTACGAACTTGTATGCCTAATATAGTAAAAATTAACAAGAATGAATGAATGAATGAACTTGAGGCGATTTTGAAATCACATTCATTGCTCAATATAAAGCTGGCATTACTAAAATACTCTAATTTGTCCTCAAATGCATTGTAATAACTGGGCAAGAAATTCTGTTGTTGTTTAATATATGTCAGAATGGTTCAACATCATTTGAAAGTCTGACTTTGATTCAAGCCTTCATCGCGAAAAAAAGAAATGTATACTTTCTGTTATTATGCACATTCATGCAATTTCCCGGGGAGCCAAGCAAGCTCTGTTGATGGAGCGTCATATTCTGAATCCAAGGGAAGGTTCGATACCCGCCCAGAGAGAGAGAGAGAGAGAGAGAGAGAGAGAGAGAGAGAGAGAGAGAGAGAGAGAGAGGGAGAGAGAGAGAGATAGATAGATAGATAGATAGATAGATAGATAGATCATGTGATCAAATTTCCATTAAAGACCAACCAATAAACCCACCTATCCATACATCTGATAATTTATGTATAGAGTTTACTTTTGCCGATTTGGATTCAATTGGATATATTTATTGTGTATCGTTTTGTTGATTCGGGTGTAGAGTGGTTTTTTTTTTGATAAATTATTTTTAACTCTTTTGTTTTGATTTTGGTGCATATGTAACGTTTTCATTTACAAATTTAAAAACTGAAAGACAATGAAAGATCTAGTGACTATCTCATTTGCTAATGGTTGCTTGGTTTTAACGGCACCATTAACACATTATTGGCTGTATCAAACCAAAGAAATGGGAGCTAAGTGCCTTTCCCAACGATAAACTGAGGAAGCTAACTCGGGCTGGCCGGGATGGGTAACAACCATGTAAAATAACGCGTGGATAAAACCATCCCAAACATTCCAGTTAAATCAAGTAGGCTTATAATTGACTGTGTAGATCCTGTATACATGTATGAAAGTGAATAATATAAAATACACCACCAATTATATTACCATCGGGTGTCCTAGTATAGCGTAATAGAAAAACAGACGGGATTTGTTTTCGGTAGTCATAATTTTAAACAATTTTTGTTGTTGTTTTTTTAATTCTTTTACGTTTCTAAGAAACCAGCACAATTTCTAAAAAAAAAATCTATCTGCAGTAGATATTTCCAGATTTAAAACATTGTGATTTGCTAGTACTTTTCTAAATCAGGATCGAAGAAGAAAGACTGGTTTTCTGTTGCCATTTGCAAGTTCGTTGTCTGCAATAAACAAGTGGTTTAAAAAGTATAATGTGTTATTTGTATTTACCAGTCCATTTTGTAGCTCATATAAAATTACTGTATAAAAACTTCGCTTCCTCCAAAAGAGGGAGTCTCGTGAGTTTCGATTTCCTTAGTTTTGGTGCAAATTACAGACCTTTGTCCGCGACATTAAGGCTTCATTATATTGTTAATCAATAATCTCAATAAACTGGTACCCGGCCGTCTGTTGTTCTCTCTAACTTGCTGCGAAAACGAGTAAGCGAGCGTAGTAGACGGCCGGGCACAACATTACACACCCTCAAAAGCAATTTGAAAGATCTGGGGTTTACACAGATTCAAGATCGCCTCGACGCTACGGTGCTCACCTGATTGTTGCATGCACATTGTAAACATGTATCACATTCCACAATTTTTTCTTTACAATCAACCTAATCTACAAGGACATACTCAAACAATCTAAAGCAAAGACTTTAGTCAGCATGGTAGATAGAGGCCTCCGTCTTAAATTCCTGGAACTTGACAATGTAAATAATCAACAAAACGTGAAGGTCTTCTTAGTACAGATTATTAGATTTGTGAAATCCGGATGTGGCCTAAAATCCAGGTTTGTTGTGATAAAGAAAAGATAAAATTTGACAATTGAAGGTATGACATTTTAGAATACGTGCAGAGCATTAAAGGGATCATGGCTAATACGATAAGAGGTGCAAAGAAGTTTTGGTTGGAGCATTAAAGCTATATAGCCTACGTCGAAATGCCTGATTCACAGTGCGTTGCGAGAGTTTGAGGCGCTCAGGGGCGATGTTCTTTAGTGGCGTCCCTACCATGCTATAGAGCAGTTTTTATGTCAGTTGCCAACCTCTCTCCTCTCAGCCCCCCCCCCCCGCTCCTAAACATAAGTTTTGTGAAGAATTGCTTCCGTATCGCTAAGGTGACGGTGAAATACTATGAAAATTTCAGTTGCATGTAAAAAAAAAAAAAGGGTCCAGACAGCGCCCTATTTGCCTGGCGCCCGGGGAAAACTGCCCCATCCCAATCCCCTTCACACCGCCATTGCTGATTCAATCATAATATATGCGTGCAGGCAGATAATTAACGCCGTATTTAAGTCAAACCATAACACGTGCCGATAACTATGGACCGCCGACCAATCTACCGTTGGCAAACGTATAAGGCCTTACATGACGTACAGACACACTGGAAGCTTGTCAGACATTCAGGCCTAAGGTCCGTCACTTAGCCCACTGTCAATATATATCAAATACAAATTAAAATCTGCATAACTTAACATTGTTCAACCATTTGTCACGTAATGCAATAATTGACGCTAGTTCACATGGTGTAAGTGTCAACGTAAAATACTCCTTTTATATGATGTGATATGCTAGTGAGTAGGCGTGGTTATTACTACGTTTGCGACAGGTCAATTGATATCCATTGACCAGGTGTTCAGACGCTATGGTTCAAATACGATCCCGACATAACACTGTGCGAACACATGGTACATAGATGGCAGTTGCGTGCCTATTCTTCAACATTTTGACTGCATTGTGTATTAATAATGCGAACCACTTAGACTTAGGCTGTAAGATAGGTATTAGCAGACTGAGGAAAGATAAAATGATCTCCGAAATAAGCTACAAACACAACAAAGACCCTGATCGTAAGCTGATGGAGGGGGTGGGTGGGTGGGGGCACATCCGTTACGTTGAAACAGGAACACTACTACTACTACTATTATGTATCGGGTTTGGTACTTGCAATTAATGCGACGTGTGCTGTAAGTGCTGGGCCCTGTGTTCGAGTCTAGGAAGGGGATGAAATAAAAATTCTCTAAACACTATGTTAATATCCTTTCTCCACACACACACACAGACACACACACATACACACACACACGTGTGTGTCTAAAAAGATTAACATACAGGTTAGAGAATTTCTAATTCGTCCCCAACCGAGACTCGAACCCAGGATCCACCGATTACAGCACACTTTCGCGTTGCCTGCACGCACCAAACCCGATATACAAATATAGCAGACCCAGTATTTAGCTGTCATCTAAGTACACAGTCTCTCTGGATTCCTGTCTGTGTGTGTGTGTGTGTGTGTGTGTGTGTGTGTGTGTGTGTGTGTGAGTGAGCGTATATATATATATATATATATATATATATATATATATATATATATATATATATATGTATATCGGGTATCTCTTCGTGTCGGATGTTAAATTTATGTACTATTATAATAGCAAATGTTTTCAATCATTTCCGGCCTTTCCTGAATGAGTCGTTGAATTAAACGCCATGTCACTTGCTCCCTTTCATAGAAACTAATTTATGTATAATCCGATAAAGTTTTGAACACAGAAGTGACAGGAAAAGGCATAGAAATATCTTTGTACTACAGGTAAATCCTGTTACTGCTATCAAAAGACTATCAATTTGTTTCTATTTTGCGATCATCGTCTTAATATTTCATTAACAAAGGGATCTAGCTTTGCCTTTTCAAGATTTTACACAAAGAACAGGAAGGTTTTCATATAGAAAAATCAAGTGCATGACTTTTTGCTTTCGTTTCTGAATATGTTAAAGAGAACTTGTTGAGATTCAGAGGTTGACGGGGTCAAGACCATTATTCCCCTCACTGGTCAACCGAAAATGACGTACTGCGCCTGATTTTCAGTCGACCAAAACGGGCGGGGGGGGGGGGGGGAGGAGGGGGAGCAGTATTCCATTCAGCCCGTTGTATTTGCATATTAAGCGGGCACGATCGCGACCATGTCGACTGGTAGCGTGGGAAAATGGTCTGGCATTCCTTAAAGGTGTGGTCAAACTTTGTGTAGGCATGAAAAGTCGAATGCCTGAGCTAAACATCGGTACCAAATTTATTATGCTATGCGGATTATAACTTGAAATAGTAGCGTTGATTCTAAAATAGGTCGCTCTAGAAGGGAGAGAAGTGTCCTCCCTTGTAGTATTATATAGTACATATATGATTTATAGGTAAATTGTAACCAACAATACGAGTCCCTGTGATTCATCTATTGCCGAGCCTATGTACATGAATATTTAAATTTGGCTACAATACAAAAGATTCAAACAGCTATCTCCATGTTAAGAACATCATCAGATAATTTGCATATAGACAATTATGTAACAGACCACATCCTACTCCTACTGAACACAGATTGTGTAAGGTGTCCGTCTGATTTCTCTGTTTCAATTGATTACTCGAGTAAAATTGCATCCATTTACATGAACTATTTGGAACAACATTCAAAGCTTTTCTATTAGCCTTGCACCCAAGTACAGAAAAATGATACATAGCCATGCACCCAAGTACAGAAAAATGATACATAGCCTGGATACATTCTGATACTATTATGAAGTCGGAGGTTATGTATCCATTTAACTTCAGTCTAGTTTTAGGATATATATGCTTGACCTACTGTCCAAACCCGATACAGTAAACTTGTTTAAATAAATTTTAAAAAAAGTTGAAACCGATGTTCAAACATGAGATCAAAAAGGTCCACACTTATGATGTAATTTTACATTCATGTACTTGAGCGTAAAATTGGATATCAGACTGAGTTAACATTATATAGTTTTCAAAATATGGAAATGTGAGTTCAGTCTGACATATTTTATTCTGGAGTTACAAGGTTGTTTACATTTGCTTGCATCTACTGCAAAGAAGAAACGTGATACAGATATGTTTATGTTTAATTTTTGGTCAATGTTCACATCAATCATCATAACACGTCTTAGGTATTTATCTCTTCCACCTTTCTTTTGTTATAACATACATTGTACAATCATGAGAATGATGGCGGTCGCAATATCTACAACTAAATTAAATTGTATATCAAATATATTAAAAAGAAAAAAAGAAAAAAAAGGAAGGAAGGAATAATTAATAAAACTGAGACGATTCTAAAATGGCATCTACTGCGGAATAGGAAGCTGGTGTTATTATTTACTTTAATTTGTATTCTTACATTAAACATTTGTGCTCAACATTGTTAGACAAGGGATATCGATATAGCCGTATCCATGTATCAATATCGGA
The DNA here is from genome assembly GCA_029931535.1 of Margaritifera margaritifera. Lineage (NCBI taxonomy): Eukaryota > Metazoa > Mollusca > Bivalvia > Unionida > Margaritiferidae > Margaritifera > Margaritifera margaritifera. The sequence continues at coordinate 407,560 of JAQPZY010000952.1, forward strand.
TTTCATGCGGCATTGATTCCCTGGTGTATTGCTGCTATATATATATATATATATATATATATATATATATATATATATATATATATATATATATATATATATATATATATATATATATGTTCTCTTTGGGCCACACCAAAAACGAATGACTGCATTCCGCTTGGTGTGTGTATTGACTGAGAACATGCAAACTTGTTATGTTCTCCAGTCGCACACTTCTGTACAGAAATAAGACGCGGTCTCTTGCATTGATACATCTTATTTATTCAGATCGACACATATAACAATTGACGGAAAGAGGATTTTTCAGCTCGTCTGTTTTACATTAACTGGTGAATCTTTTAATTTCCGTGCTAATCAAAATACGGTTCAGAATCTGAGTTATTTCACGTCATAGCCTGCCAAACATCTAGTAGTTGTCTTATTCCTCAGAAATGACAGATATTATACTGATCGATTCTCTAAAGTGGTTATTCATCAATAGATCTTAGAAGTTTGCTCCCTCGCGAGATGCTCGTCCGTTTTAAATCAGCTGATCGGGAGCGCTCACCGCCCCGGAAAGGATTAAGTAAAGACAACAAACCGGATTGACGGCTTCACTAGGGAAACTTTAAAGTGCATCTGAAAATAGTATACATTTAAAAAAAATAAAAAAAAGCGATCATACATATTTGTTTTGGTATCAACGTTCGCCAAATCCCTCGAGTACGTTGAAGTCCTCGCTCTGCGGGCTCAGGCTTCAACAACGCCCTGGGGATTCGGCGAACATTGTTATCAGAAAAAAAAACACGTATGATCCATATACTCAAATGCGTTGTAATAACCGGGCGAGAACTTCTGTATTTTAAAATTATGTTAACTAGACGAAACTATCAAATATATTTCAGAATAGTTACACGTCATTTGAAATCATGATTTACATACAAGCCTTCAATGCGAGAAAAAGAACGTTACAATTTCTGTTATCATGCACCATCATGTACTTTCCTATCACATACAAGCAGCCGCGCTAGATCTAAGGCATCAATCTGGTAATGAGCGCATAGCTGATAGAGTTTTGGATTTGTTGTTTGTTTTTTGCTAGTTGGGCCTAAATTGGGTATATTTATTGTGTGCATATAATTGTGTTGATTCAGGTGTAGAATGGGCTTTTTAATATTTTTAAATGTTTGTTATTTCTTACGTACATTTTGATTTTTGTTCGTATGTACTCTTTTATTTACAAGTTTAAGACAATGAATGATTTATTGACTAATTTCTTTGTGAAATTGTTGGGTTTTTCAAGGGCACTTTGCCACATTATTGGATATATCATACCTAAAAAATGGAAGCTAAGAGATTTTCCAAACGACACACAGAGGAATCCAACTCGGGCTGAGCTGTATGGTACAACTTATATAATATGACGCATGGATAAAATATTCCAAACATTCCAGTTAAAACCAAAAGGCTTATCAATAATTGACTGTATAAAACCCGTATACATGTTTGAAAGTGCATATATGAAACACACACCCAAAAATCTTTTCATCCGGCAGCCAAGTCTTGAAAAAAGTGTTTCTCACGCAAGGCAAGAAACCAACACCTACTCAGAGATTTTCCATTCGCCTGTCGATTTCTTAAGTACACAAAGACAACGCTATCTGCTTTGTTCGTGGGTCATATACGACATATGTAGTTTCGTTCTTTTGTAAGTCATTTTGACTCGTACATTTACTCATATTTCTCAGGGTAAAGTTTTCTTATAGCTGTTAGTTCATATTGTCTGCTTCCGTGAAACTAGTTTTACCATGATTCGGCAAGTCTTTGCTTGCACTCTGCTCCTTACGTTTGGTTCCTTTCACTGGCCTTACATTATCACATCTCTGTCAGTGTGTCGTGAGTAATGTTAGTAGAAGCTGTCTGACCCATGTTCACAATTAAAACAGTTTTCAAAAACCCAACTTAAACATCTCTACTATGTATTCAGCTCAAAAATTGTCATTCAACGAAATTTTATACGAGTAATAATTGAGGTTGATTTCTTGATTTTGTGGCGTACTATGTCTTCCCTGCTTCAAGGCAAATGTTTACGGGAATCAATCTATTTCGCTTGTCAAAATAATGCAATGGTGGACCCTGAGGCTGTCCGATTGGCGGTGCACACGAAAATAAATAAATAAATAAGTACATTCATGCATACATACATACACACATACACACATACATACATACATACATATATTAAACGCATGTGTGCGTACATACATAAAGACACACACACATATGCATATATATATATATATATATATATATATATATATATATATATATATATATACACACACACACACACACACATTCGCTTCCCTCAACAGAAGGAAAATTGTGAGATTATGTTTTGCTCCTTTCCAATGCAAATTACTGAGTACGGACCTTTATTCGTGACATACAGGCTTCGTTCTTTTGTTATTTCAATAGTCGCAATAAACTGGTAACCGATCCTCTACTGCGTCTTCTCACTCGCTACATACACGAGTAAGTGAGTGCATCAGACAGCCGGACACCATGTTACAGTATCAAATGCTGTTCGATAGCATGAGATTTCAATGGATTCAGGATCGCCTTGCCATTATAGTATGGTCAACACCATGTTGTGCATGAGCAGTGTAAACATCTACCACATTCCTCACATTCAACATTATTTACAATGAAGTTTACTTTCATTCTTAAGTAAAAACCCTAGTCAGTAGAGTAAATAGAGATATCAATTTTCAGTTACTGGAATTTGACAATGTGATGATTAAAAAGAGCTGAAACTCTTCTTAGTACAGATTACTAGATCTATGGCTTCAGGATATGGCTTTAAATCAAGCCTTGCTGCGATACAGAAAAGAAAACAATATACAATAGAAGTGATCAAGTTGAAGAGTATATGCATATCATTAAAGTGACACTGTAGTTTAGAAACAAGCACCTCTAAAATAACAATAACATCAACAACTGTGAAAATTTCATCGCAATCTGTCCGTAGTTTTAGAATTAAGAGCATTTAAAGATTTTTCGGGGGAAATAACTCATCTGAAACCGAACACCTTTTCCTGTTTATGGTGATATTACAGATGGGAAATACTAGTTTCAAATAATTACAATTTTCTTTAACAGCACTAGAGTCTACTTTCATTTTCTTTTATGTTGAGTAAAATACTTTTGAATTAACAATCACCTTCAGATTAATAACTTTGAAAATGAGAAAAATTTAATATTATTTATATTACTGTCAAAATGTAGTTTTTGAAAATATTAAATTTGATGTTTCAGGTGAAATGATTTGAGAAAAATCTTTAATTTCAATATATTATTAGTTAGTACAACATTTAAAGCATGTCTAATGACACATGACTAAGGTCCGTTAGTTATATTGCAGAGAATAGAAGAAATTTCATTTTTTAAAATTCATTTAAATTTCAATTTTCAGTGCTGCTAAATTTGTTCTAAATAAGTATCCGAATCTTCTATATCAACATTTACAGTAGAGTAAGTTTTGTTCTTGCTCTGGTCATCTTGACATGGTGATTATATTTTCCCTTCTTTTTCTTGATCTTCACTGGTGATATGTGACTGTTGTTGTTCTAAATAGAAAACATTGTCTTCGCCTATCTCTACAGAGTTCATCTTTTAATAGTCTAGCATCACTGTATAGAGTTCATCTTTTAATACTCTAGCATCACTCTATAGAGTTCATCTTTTAATACTCTAGCATCACTCTATAGAGTTCATCTTTTAATACTCTAGCATCACTCTGTAGAGTTCATCTTTTAATACTCTAGCATCACTCCATAGAGTTCATCTTTTAATACTCTAGCATCACTCCATAGATTTCATCTTTAATACTCTAGCATCACTCCATAGATTAAATCTTTTAATAGTCTAGCATCACTCCATAGAGTTCATCTTTTAATAAACTAGCATCACTCCATATAGTTCATCTTTTAGTACTCTAGCATCACTCCATAGATTTCATCTTTTAATACTCTAGCATCACTCCATAGAGTTCATATTTTAATACTCTAGCATCACTCCATAGATTACATCTTTTAATAGTCTAGCATCACTCCATAGAGTTCATCTTTTAATAGTCTAGCATCACTCCATAGAGTTCATCTTTTAATACTCTAGCATCACTCCATAGAGTTCATCTTTTAATACTCTAGCATCACTCCATAGATTTCATCTTTTAATAGTCTAGCATCACTACATAGATTTCATCTTTTAATAGTCTAGCATCACTCCACAGGGTTCATCTTTTAATAGTCTAGCATCACTCCATAGAGTTCATCTTTTAATAGTCTAGCATCACTCCATAGAGTTCATCTTTTAATAGTCTAGCATCACTTCATAGATTGCATCTTTTAATACTCTAGCATCACTCCATAGAGTTCATCTTTTAATAGTCTAGCATCACTCTATAGAGTTCATCTTTTAATACTCTAGCATCACTTCTCTCAAACTGTTGCTTTCCAGGTTTATGTACTATAGGTGCAAACTGAAGTTACACACGAAGTTGGCCCGATTTTCTAAGGTGGAAATGTCCCTTGTCGCTGCCTTGGTCTGGAGTGAAATCAAAGCCCACACAAAGCATATCCTTCTGCATAATCGTCGTACGTATGGCAAACAGATGGAATTCTGACTCAAGAATCTGTGTGAATCATTTTTAGTAATCAAAAATGTCAAATTCGCTGACAGCTGTTCTTCTTTTCTTATTCTTTTTCTGACCGTGTCCATGAGGTCTGAAGGGTTTTTGACGTCTCCATCTACCTTGTCATTACTGTGGCGTTAATGATGAATTAATGCTTTCTCCAGAAGTGTAAAGTGAATTTATAGGGGTGTCTTCGCGACCAAGGAGTTCCTTTTCTGTTTGAATCAGCACATTGTTTTCTGCTTTTATCGAGGCTTGTTTGGGATTTTGTTGGTCGATGAGCATGTTTTTGGAGAAATTATTTTCCATGCGTCAAGGCTGTATCTTTTAAAGCATGCAATTCAAGAGTCACCATAGGTTTCAAAACGGGTGCTACCGTCCAAAAAACCGTTTTAAACATATCTTTCAAACCATGTCCTCGTTGTCGAGCTACTCTTCAGTACACAGGGTACATCAGTTACAATTCACCGGAGAATCGCTTTCGAAAATGTAGTTTCACGGTGACGTTTCCTTTCGAGAATATAATATTGTGTCCAAGATCTTCTTTTATTCTAATATTGACTCTGTCACAATACTTTTTACTGACAGGAGGATAATGAGGATGTGCAAATTCTCAATGAACGCGATACTTGTTTCCTCCTTCATAGTAAGCAGCTATAGCAGAATCCACTTTGAAAGGAATGACTATCAGCAACGGAGAGGCTGTGTTTCCCACAACATTGTATTCGACATAAGAGTACACAAACATAAAATATAGTCCTTTCTTCGATTCGATATGGTTGCGAAAATACTTGTAAAATATATTGTTGTTGTAAATGTCTTTCATAGGTATGAAAGGGGTGTATCCAACCAGAATATCATACAAACCGGGAGAAAAAGTAGTGGTCGTCGCTTTGCCGCCGGAAACATCAATTTTATGACGATTATAAATCCAATGGTATTCAATCTGTACACTTCGACGAGCTTTCTCCGATTCTTTCCTAAACAGATCGTTGAAAATAGCTGAAGTCTTATCGATGAGAAGTCGAGCATTACAATAATATCTTGTAAGAATTCTCATGGTATAGATATTCAATTGAGGATTGGCTGGCAATACTTTCTTGGATTCGTAAATGAGAGGGTCATTTTTGTCCAGCTGTTCTTGGACTTGTCGGTTGGGGATATATGCGATAAAAGTGTTTTGACGCTCAGTGATATTGATGACTCGAGTAGGATGAATGATTTCTACCAAAGCTACTTCCCAATGAGCTTCGTGATCCAGTTGTATGGCTTGAATTAGTTTGACCGTGAAACAACATAATGTGTTGTTGAGAAACACACCCATAGCACTGTAACTGTTTCATTTTGAATAAAAATGGTTACTCATAGTTCGATGGTTCTGGTCTCCGAAGAGTCACTCGTTGTCAAAGGATGATTTTCCAAGGAGGATTCTAGAACAGGGCTGCTGTGATTGAACGAGTTGTCACTGGCGTTGGCGGCGAAGCTACCGTTGTTGTTACTGTTGGTATATTTCAACAAGGGATTGGGAAGAAAATAACCAATACAACTGCTGAGGAAAATAGACAAATCTGGCTCCGGCTAAAGATTTGGGACTAGGTCCTTCCAGATATTTAAGCAATTTTTCCATTTGAACGTCTGGAATCGACTTTCAAAATTACAAGAGCCAGGCAAAGCCACGGGAAACGTGTATTCTTCTTTTCTTTGTAATACTCGATGAAGTTGTTGTGGCGGGTTGTGAGTGCATGGATAAGATATACAGGCACACGAACGGCATCGCCTTCGATAATAGAGCGGCAAGGTTGTGCCGCATCGCTTATGTCGCTAGGTACGGCATCACTCAGGTCGCAAGGCATAACATCACACTCGAGTTCATTGAACTTGGAGTCCGCAGTGGGTCCATCACACGGTTACTGGGTTGAATTCATCATTCTCGGTAAGCGTCTGTGGTCACAGTGATATTTCCGTCTTGGAACTCTCTCATTTTTTATACTGGAGATCAGCATGTCCGTAAGGTAATGTGTTGTGATCGAGAATTCGCACTCGTTTCTGGTAGACGATCTGATATACTTTTTCCAAAGGTCAACTGACGATTTGGTGCTTGCAAACGCACAATTTTGTGAGGGTCCAAAGTTTAGTGTCAGTCATTTCACTTCATATTTGGTATGAAGTTGTCCTTGTTTGTCTCGGTACTTGTAGCCGTAATTTGTTTAGCTCTTTTCTTGCAAAACTCAAAATATTGTCTTCAGTATGTTCATCGGTCGAAGCTCGTAAACATTCGCCTTCAATGTGCTGGTGATATCTTCCAGGGCGATCGATGTACATGCAATTATCAGCGTCAAAGAAAAGGACTTGATCTCCTAAAGGTTACAAGACAAAATGTATGCTTTAATGATGACATTTCCAAACTCGTCCGGTGGTGCAAACTCAGCGACTTCTTCGTAATTGACCAAGATCATATCTTCACGTATGATTTCCACTTGTTTGCTGAGTTTACCGTTGTCGTTGATAAAATCAAAATATTGACTTGGATCTGCGAAGCATTCCGTCTTGGGCAATATCGAACGTTGAATCAATTTTCCCAGCAAACAATTCAGCATGACTTTAGCAAACGATCGTCTTCCTTCGTTCTTTTCCACGTGTTCTAAAGTGATGCCTTGTTCGGATTAGTACCGCTCTTGGAATTCTTCTTTGTTTTCTGGAACCAGACACCAAGAAGGATAGCCACTAGCTACTTGCTTCAATTTCAGAAATTCGTTGACGTAGCCTAAAAAAATCCATAGACTCGAGTCGTAGTCCTGTTGGTGTTGTATTTTGGTAGGAAAGTGCCAAATTTTGTATACTTTTAACAAGCGGTATCCGCGATCAAGAGTATGAAACAATTTGACACTCACCAACGTTCCTGTCAAGGGTCGTTTTTGATCATCGTGGCGACAAGGGTGGTCTTGATTACATGTTTCGCCACACATACGACACAAAGGAAACATTAGTTTTTCGTAGCAATGACGAGGTTAAACAGGATGCTAAAAATTCGTCGGTGGCAAAACTTTGCACTTGATCAAACCTTCGTAATGGCGAATGTGTTCCACGTCGATGTGTTCTGTCATTAATTTAGGATGACCAGTGGGGAATCAAGTGTATTTACACACCCAAGGATACAAAGAACACACATTATTTGATTATTTGATTTTCTGTCTTTGAGATTCGTCTACTTCGTACAGCAAGCATGGAGCATTACTTCGTCCTCCAAACAAACTGTTGTGTGGATTTAAAGGTTCGATGTCCACTACATCGTAATCTTCAACGATACGTTTAAATTCTTGATCTGTTTTGAAACGTCGAATGTAGTCGCGTTTCCATATTTCTATCACTTTTTATCCTCTTACTCAATCTTAGCACGCCAGGTTCCATTCCATAATGAATCACGCGTTACCTTGGACAAGATTGGCTAGCGGTTCATTACAATTTCAAATAAACAACAATTGACTGACAGTTGATGTTAGAATGGTCGAGTTTGGGGATTTGTCAATAGCAGAAACTGTGCAGGCAGACAGTGTATATCAAACTGCCCGCTGCGTCTATCTATCCATCTGTCTGTCTGTCTATCTGTCTATCGATCTAGCTAGCTATATCAGTCTGCAGGAATATATACTTATGTCAACAGGCATATATGCAGACAAACAGATAGATAGATAGATAGATAGATAGATAGATAGATAGATAGATAGATAGATAGATAGATAGATAGATAGATAGATAGATAGATAGACAAGAACACATCGATACAAAGATAAATATGTTCGTGCATTGGATAGTTTCAAAGTTGTTTTGACATCTCCAGGCGATGACGCTATAATGTTTACACATAATTCAAAAAAATTGCTTTAAATAGAGATGGAACCGACTGCAACGGACAACATCATAGCAACAGTGGTCGACAGTAAATTTAATTTCAAAAGAAAATACATTAAATTACTATTTTCAAACTTCATTAAAATGATTACAAGAATAAAAATCCTTTCACAGCACACAACAAAACGTTGCACAACAACATGTCTTTAAATAAGAAAGTTATTCATTGTTTATAGGAAGCGTTCAGAAGGGGAGTAAATCATGCTGGAATAAATTTTTAAAGAATTCCTTAAAAAATGAATATGGATATAAGGGCCGTAATAGTATTGTTCCAGCTGCGAAATCCAGACATGGATAGTGTAGATGAACAGTGACATTTCGTATGTGCATTTAGCAATATATTTGCAATACATTTTCACCTCAAGCCAAAGAGATCATTGACGACCAATGTGACTGTGCTTGTTCTTCTGGTGTTACGACTCATGGTCTTAAAAAATAAATAACAGAAAGAAAGTGAAACCATCAATTTAAGTAAAGTCAACAAGCCATTTCAAAAGACACTGTTTGTGAATCAAATTCCAAATAATCCTAAATGTCCTATCAAAAGTAAAAAAAATATAGAATGTTCCGAATGAATTCAACTAGTCTTGAATGTCCAGATATAACACGATGATACGATCCAGAATGTCTTTGAATGAGTTTACAAAAGTCCAAAGTAATGTATTCGTTCAAAGGTCAATGAGCACTTTAGCAATTCCAACAGATATATGTTAAATAAATAATTCCTCTCGAATTATATCTGATTTTAACGGCACAATGTAAAATCTGATCACAAATGGACCCCCACAGACTGATCTAAAACAGGAATGAAGTTAATGCGTATCAAGTCTCTATTATATACATATTTTCTAATGACTCACATCATAATAGAACGTGAGTCATTCTATGGAAAGAAAACAGCTTAATAGCAAATAAAACTGGCCTTGAACTCAAATGCTGGTCAACATCCTGTTGACAAGTAACCGTATTGTAAAGTTCAAATAAGTACAACGATACCCTAATGGACAAAGTTAAGCACACATTATAGATTCAATATGCATAACACTGGGCAACATGTATGCACTCTTTATGTGGCCTGTGGTGCTGCACAGGATTTATGCATTTGTACTTGTCTTAACTCTATCAGCGAAATGTTGGTTTATCCTAACCTAAAGCGCTTATCCATTGTGTCGTCCATGATGTCCATTATCTGACACATATGGATATATTAGATACTTATAAATGCTGACCCATATTTGACTCTCATATCTTGTCTACATCTGCAGAGTGAACAATAAAAATAATACTGGATGTTTCCAAAAGTCACGTCGAATCTATGGTACGAGTATTTATTAGCATTAGAGTTTTCTTTTCGTTCTGGTATTACACAGTTTCTTTTTTCGCCGAAATCTTTTTTCTTTCAATTTCAGATATTTTGTGTGATCTCGATGATTTTCGTCTTCCTCTCCATCATCTCATTTTTGGCAGGAACTCACGAAACCTTCAATTACTTCATCAAAGTTCCTGTCGACAACAATGGATCTTCTCTCACCATAAAGACTGAATCTCTAGGTGATGACGTGTCATACACAACCACCACAAAATATCAGATAACAAGCAACATATCCCTGACCCCTAATATTGAATATTCAGAAGTGAGGGCAAAACACCCAGTCTTGGAGATTATTGATATCTTATGCCTAGTTTTCTTTACGATCGAGTACATAGCGCGCCTGCTTACTGTACCCCGGAAGTTCAAATTCGTCATTTCCGTTATGGGTGTCATCGACCTTCTAGCCATAATTCCAGATTACATAGAACTGATTGTTTATGCCGCTCGACCAGGCATACGTAACGACACAATGGTTATGAACTTCATTCAGATTCTCGGAGTAATTCGAATTCTCAGAATCTTCCGTCTTATTCGACATATACCAGGTCTTTGGATTATGATCTATACCTTAAAAGCAAGCTTTGGTGAACTGGTTTTATTGATAGTCTTTATGATGGTAGGGATGCTGATTTTTGCATCTCTGATATACTTTGTCGAAGACGGAACAGTATTTACTTCTGTTCCACGTAGTTTCTGGTGGGCGTTGATCACAATGACAACGGTTGGTTATGGTGACATGTATCCGAAAACAGGACTTGGTTGTCTGATTGGGTCTTTTACGGCCTTGTCGGGTTTACTGATGATTGGGTTTTCTGTGCCCATTTTGGTGAATAATTTCGTTATGTATTATACACACGTACAGTTTGCCTTGAACGAGGAAAAGAAAGAAAATAAGAATAAAAAGAGAAAGAAAAAACATGATGGACTATTCGAAAAAGCCCAAATGCAAACCTTTGTAGATTTTAAACTTCTTATGACAGCAGAGAATCAAAATAATAATAAGGATGGCAGGGATTTTGGAAATACATCTAACACAGACACTGATTTGATGGTGTTGGAAAATGGCGATAACGACCAAGATAAAGAAGTGTAACAGCCGTATTTGTTGAATCCTATCTGACTTTGAAGTAATTTTAGACGACTGAATTCGACACTGCATTGATTCATAGAGAGACCTAGATCATTTTGTGCTGGTTTGAGACGACCATTGACTGCCGATGAAGAAGACTTGGTAGAGGCAGCAAAAAAATCAAAGAGCAGGAATCCTGTTTAAAAATTGACTGAAAACAGAGCTATACAATAAATAATCCATGCATATTTTGAAAAACCCTTGACAGAGTCAAAGGCTGATATTATTCGCAATTGATTCAATACTTTCACTGTATCTTGTCATATTCTTCTATATTTAAAAGATGCATTTTACTTTTATACAATGTTAATGTCACTTTCATTGTATAAAGTTACGTTTTCAGACTATTGTATAAAGTTTTCGTAGTTGTAGATCTTTATCCGTAATCCAGAAAACTTAACAACAATGTAACAGCCTTTGGTAGTGTGTGAATATGTGATTGTCAACATTGTGGATGTATGTAATTAGATGTAATTGTATTGCTTACAAATGAGTGGGTGTATGTGCAAACATATCGTGAAAGTAATTGAACAACCAAACTCTGATTGTAGATTCTTCAATGTATTGCAAAAATAATTTAATCACACTCAACAATAACAGATGCAAATATGTAACTTAACAATATATTTGAGAATTAAAATAATTTAATCTATCATCTTATTTAACTATACTGGCACAGTGGTGAATACCACAGTAATAAAAAAAAAAAAGAAAAAAAAAAACCAAAACATTTATTTGATAACTAAAATTTCAATAAGTAGAATCATGGAATTAGAAGGAAAATTTCAGATCAATAACCCCTCATATGGGCAATTCAACTTTACTTCAATCCTTGCTATATGAAAATTAAAGCTGCCTGTTTATAATGGTAAGGAAATAAATTACATGTAATGCTTTTACCTAATAAATTACATATCCAGCAAATTTTATAATATGTGATTGAACGACATGCAAAATTCCCCCTCCTTTATCTGAAATAGACTATAGTCAAATCCGTTTTATTTACTGCAAGTTGAAATACTAATAAATTTAATTGATGTACCTATAATTTTGATTTCTAGCCGAAAATGGGGATGGTTCCCTAAGGAAAACGTTTGACCATTCCTGTCAAATTCCACCAAGCATCTGGTTTATATACCTTACGAAATCCCGTAAGGCGTACGGAATTCCTACAGAATTCTGCGGAAAACCACCGGGGAAATTTTTTATCCTCAATACAGAATTCATTCAAGAAAATCAAAATATTCAATGAAAAACAACGGAGCTTTTACAGTAACTTAATAAATATTCATTAGACAGCAATTACCTCAACAGAATACAATTTCCTTGTGGTGAAATAAACACACACACACACACACACACACACACACACACACAAATCTACTACAAAAACTTGAGAAATTCGGCACCCGGGAATAAAAACTATCGATGACCAGGAAGTGAACCCTAGCGAGGTCACCGCAATGAGGTCAAACACCGCATTAGACGAAACAGTAACAGAGAAGGAAACAATTGCCGATCACAGGCTCAAACAAGATACAAATATGAAAGCTACATGACAGATACAGGTATTTATATCATTAGAGTTAGTAGCATTCACTGTCAACGAATTTCATTGATGATTATTCATACAAACATGTTCAGTAGATATCGACGGGGAACACCCCCACATTTTCTCTATAGATGTATCACTGTTGTAAACATGCTAAAACTGTACAATTCTGTATATAATGCTTTACTATATGATTAGCGTGTTGTCCATATGTTGGGTATATAGTTGTCAGTTTATAATTGTAATTTCATGCATATACCTTGCATTTCTATATAGAACTCCAGTGGTTTCGGGCATATAGCTGAGTGTTAACTTCCGCTTGCATCGCAAATGAGTTCTCGTGCCCCGCGAGTCCTTACCTTCGATCTTGTTCCATCCTTTTTTGCCCTGTGTGTGTATGTGTGTGTGTGTGTGTGTGTGTGTGTGTGTGTGTGTGTGTGTGTGTGTGTGTGTTTATGCAAAGACACACCACCGTAGCCAACCTGGGAAGATCCGATGGTGCGAATCGAACAGCACCTTCTGCGCACGAGTACAGAGCCTTAACACATAACGTAAGTTCCAAAGACGTCCGAGCTTAAGTTCAGCCCGCAGCCAATCCGATTGGTCGGTTATAAAAGGCATTTTGGCATTTCTTTGTATAACAAAAAGGGCTTAGGAAAGACAGAAGATTTTAACAATTTTGATAAAATGTATGATTTTACATCTTTCCTCTGCAAAGTTTTGTAGAAAAGAAGGCATCATGATTTTTGACCCCGAATGAATTAATTATTTAATTGAAAAAAAAAAATGGGGACTGTAAACAGATGACGATTTTATTTGCGTGTGTGTACCCGTTTGGAGTCTTCTTGGCTTAAGCCACTTGGCTTGAGTGTTCTAAGGCCGCGTATCCAGTAAAATTCCTTTTCTTTCCTAGTTCCGGAACTCCAGTTGAGGTTGTGACCAATTGCAGTTTGTATTGTCTCACATATTTTTCAATTAAATATTTCATTCATTTTGCTAATTACTCACTCACCTATAATAGCTACTATTGTAGTTCTTGCTGGTATTATAATTGATGTGGACATTATTGTCATTACAGAAACAATGATTTATCTGGGATATATTCTACGGTTACACCACTTTACATTAGGAAAACTGATGGCGCTATTGTTCCTCCTTTTGTAGGTCAATACCAACTAGGTTGCCATTTTTTTCATCAGAGTTGAAACGAATTAGACGTGATATCGAACATTTTCAAACAGTACTTCAATTAGACATAGTTATGCTTTCTTTCGTGTTTATTGTTTGTCTTGTCTCCGTTTTGTGTTTGCCTTTGACAAAGACTCAGTGAGAGTCAAAAGCGCTTAGGCTAGTTTAAAGCTAGTTTAGCACTGTTCGTTTTCCGTTTATTGCATTTATCGTAATCAATCTCTGACACACGCGATTACATGCTGGATGCAGTGGACTAGAAAGGACTGTTATTTGTTAGATAGAATTGAAATACAAATATTAAAAAAAGAAAGAAATAAATCACAAAAGCCAAAATATAAGTGCGAATATCAATTACTGTTTGCTTCTTCAGGCACAAAATATTTTGAATGAAACGGATGACGTCTATATATGTATAAACAATTACGTCATTGACATTACGTCATAAATGATATGCATTATCATAACAATATCATCTGTATAACGCATCAGAGGGATACACGTGTCTCTAATGAAAACCGAATCAGCGAAATCACAATATAGAGACAGAGAGTCAAACATACAATTATATATTTATAATTGATATATATGTATACAACATATCAATTCTTTTATCAAAATTTTATACAGTTGTATATAATGCCTTAGTAGTAATGCAGTTGGGATACAAAGGTATCTAACCGATGAATCCACTAACTTTTTTAATTAATCTATTCATCTCTCAGTATCAATTGGCATGAAAGAAAAATAACGTAAAAAGTGATTATTTGTATTAAAATGTATTGAAACATTAGAGGAGAACTGATGGTCCATAGTTTTTTTTTAAAATATGAAATTGGTGATTATTGATTCTCTTAGAAATCTGTTGAAGTGTTTGCCCAACATATTACATGTTACATTTTGTTTTACATGTTATCAAATAAATGACATCGGTTGATATGCAGTCAATGTTATAATGTAGAGAAAACAAATCCTTTGTATTGGAGCTGCTGAAAGAGGTATTTTCTGCAATATTTGTACATTGAGAGCACCGACGTCTGTTATATTTAAATGATGAAAAACAACTTTTCATATTTTCTGTCGGTTTAGTTCTGATAAAAAATCTTGCAAGTTCTTAGGTCTTCTATAAAAAAATGAATCGGCTTGCTTTTAGTAAAGTGTTTTTACACTGTTTTTATTTGAAAAGTTGAGGATATTCCAATATTTATTAATTGTAAGTCCTATAATAGGTAATGAAGGATTATATTGTATTGTGAAACGAATGATATTTTTCTCTTTCGTACATTCTACTGCGTTGAAAGCATAAATTTGAGTAAGAATACGGGTTTTATTAAAAACAGAATCAATTACATGCATAGGATAGTCCCTGCTTTGGAAATATGTTTTTACTTCATTCAAATAATTTATAATCGACAATCATCTGAAATTATACGTCGGTATCTTTTCGATTGGCTATAAGGTATACCGTTTTCACATGACCTTTGATGACAAGACGAATATTTCACATACTGATGGATATTAGTTCTTTAATATGAACGTTTGTAGAGATAATACTGTCAGAATGTTTCATAACATTTACATCTAAAAACGATACATGTGAACTGGATGCAGTAAATTTAATTGTGGGGTGAAAATTGTTTAAACGATCAATACATTCTTGTAGTTCTTCTTCTGAATGGTTCCATATCATAAAGATGTCATCTAAAAACCTTAACCAAACAGTTGGCTTAAAATTCTGGTTCTCAAGAAATCTTGTTCTAATTGACCCATGAAAAGGGAAGCGTATGAAGGAGCCATAGGACTACCCATTGCTGTACTCATTATTTGGGTGTAATTTGTACTATTAAATTGGAAATTATTATTTTATATAATAAAGTTTTATTATTTTATAAATATCTTAAATCGATAGTTTGTTATTAGGATTGTTGCAAAGAAAATATTTACCCGCCTCAATACCGTCTGCATGCGGTATGTTCGTATGCAATAATGTTCCATCTAAGATACAAGGATGGAATTATGAGATAGCTGTGGAAAAGATTTAAACTTTTTAATGAAATCAGTAGTATCTTTAATGTATGGAGGAAGTGATTTCAATAATGGTTGCAACACGCCATTAATTTGGATAGGTTTTCCGTATACGGATTACAACCTAATTGGTCGTCCTAGATAATTTAAAGTTAAAATATGGCCAGGACTTTTATGAGTTTTAGGCAATATGTGGAATTGAGGTGTACGTATTTTGAGGGGGTAAGGATAAAATTCTTCATATACGGGAACTATTATTCTTAGAGATTTCATGAATTCATGTTAAAATATTTTATTTAATTTTAATGAAGGGTCTATATTAACTTCCTTGCAGTACTTTTCATCATTTAATTGATGTCCAACTTCTTCAGCGTAGTCTTTCTGATTCATAATAATAATAGTGTTTGATTTATCAGCCTTTTTAATCACAATACTCGTGTCGTTAATTAGATTACGTAAAGACTCCATTTCTTCCTTAGAAATAATAATATGATGTCGCTTTTGAGGACTATCATGTAATATTATTTCTTGTGTGATAGCTTCGATGTAAAAATCTAAATCGGTGTCACGTCCACCAGGTTGTGTAAAATATGATTTAAATTTGTTGAAATAAACCATATTTTTATAACTAAAAGAGTTTGATCTACACTCAGAATTGTTGTCTGTTTTATCATAAAACACACACACACACACACACACACACACACACACACACACATATATATATATATATATATATATATATACTAGTATATGGAGAAAGAATATTATCTTACAAGTTAAAGAATTTTTAATTCGTACTGTACTGAGATTCGAACCAGGGTTCGCAGGTTACGACACCCATCGCCTTGCCTGCACACACCAACCATCATACTCCCTCGACCAAACACCCAAAAAGGCCGCTACAAAATCATTGTAAGGCAGATACATACATACATACATACATACATACATACATACATACATACATACATACATACATACATACATACATACCTGCATACTGGAAAAGTCTTTTGTATAAATCTTTTTTGGTATCAATACTACTATGCCATTTTCAACATACATGTGCACTATACTTTTCCATCAAGAGAGCACAAATGTACTCAGGTCACAATTATTACTTCAGGTTCAGTACCCACGAATGTAGTCCCAATCTATTTTTAGAGCATTTTTTCCTCTCTCATTTTGGTGGTGATGCATGAGTTAGATTTGGGCATTCTTGGTATTGATTTAAAGATAATTGTTTATTTTTTAGAATATGACCATTATGGTAGAGTTCTCTGTATGTATTTTGGCGACAGTGCACAGTGAGTAATGAGGCACTGGCGCTGATCCGGAAGTGAAATCTGTGACCCATTGCACGTTGCTTTGTTTACAGTCCAGCCTCCCAAAAGAATACCGGTTAACCTATGACAAGAACTTCACCGTGAGTTCATGTTTGAAGATGCTTCAGATCAACATACGATTTATGAGGATTCGGACACATTGGAAAGTTCATTACTGACAAACAATATATAGGAAAATTAATTGTGATATGAGGCCAAATGAGTCGCAGAGGCAACCATTTTGAATTTCATTCATGACGAACCTATCACGTGATCCGATCACGTGACAAATCCAACGTTACTGTTTAAGTAAAACTAAACAGTTAACAGTATATTTTATTGCTTGAATATATTTAATTGACCTGTTATTTAGTCCATATACGTTCAGAAAACAGATCGTAGGCAGCGTAAGAATGTTTTGCTGTCGCTGTTTTTCTTCTGTCTTTCTTTTGGTTATGGTGGCACTCTCCAGTTTCGTACTTTGCATAGGGTTAGATTTTAAAAGAAAAAGAATTACCCAGGTTTTCCTAACCGGTTGTCAATAATATTTAAAAAAGACCTTGTATATCTTAGGTATTGTTAAAAGAACTTTGAATTCCCTTTATTTTGGTGTACGATTTATGGGTGAAATTTGGGTTATAGAGTATGCAGTTTGGTCTTACTTAAGATGTGCAGCTCTAAAAAAACTGCTAGCTCCGCTTAGTCATTTTCACTTCCTGGACATCAAAGGTAAATAGTAAAAAAAGATCCGATAACTTTTTTTTTACTTTTTATATATTTTGTAATTCATTCATTGTACTTCCAGAGGCTGGTATTGCCTACTCTGACAAAAATCGTTTCCCTATTTTAATAACTGCTGAAAATAGTGTACGTTTGACTAATTGAGGCTAATTTTTCGAGTATTTTGGAGCGGCCATTTTTGTCTGTGTGCTTAGATCATGTCCAATATTCCACAAGCACAATATGTAAAGAAATTTCAGCCACAGTACATGAAAGTAGCATAGAGGTATGCCAACATTCTCTCCAGTGTGTATGTTGCAAATGCAAACAACTTCATCTTCCACCTGTCACTCTCTCAGAAGCACGTATTATCTGTAGAGTGCTCCCTATATACCATAAACGGGGAAATAAATCCGCCATACAGATCCGATGCTTTTTATGGTTTGACAAAAAAGGTCAAGGATTCTCCGATTGGTTTTTACTGTTGACAGAGTTAGGTACTTCTTAGCTACGAGTATGCTCGGATATTCCATTAGTTTGAACGAACAGCTTTGATTGAGTGATCGGAAAAAATAGTAAAAGTACAAATGTCCTTATTCCGAAATAATGTTAACACGAACAACAAACACACACACCGACCTCCAACCCAAACCCCTTTCCAAAGTGTTTCTGCCAGCATTTGTGCATAGCAAAAGTCAACGTCGACCCTGAGAAACAGCCAATTATTTTTAAAATTAATTTACTTTTACATTAAATGTGTTGACATTTTTTCTCTCTGTATATTTGTATATTTGCATATCAATAGACAAGAATCAATATCCTTGATTTCCTTAAAATATTAATATGGTAATAGTCTAATGCATTCAATTTTGGATAAGTGTTTTATGAATAGAAACATTTATCATCAATAACCTTCGTGTTTGTATTGAATCATGATCGCTTACTGTGTTTGCGTTCAGTCACGGGAAAAAAAAAACAAAAAAACAAAACAAAAAACACCGCTTATTTTTTTAACTGCTTATTTCCTTATCGGTCAGCCCTGCTCTGATCTTAATTAAAACTAATTCATATTTAATTAATTTAATTATTTATCAAAAAGATCATCTTCATCCTAATTAACTTGACTGTTAATAAAGAACACGAATAAATACTACTGCCATCAAACTCTTAGATACGGGCAAAACAGTATTTTAACAGGTTTTTGAAGGGAAATTGAAAAATAGAATTTACAAGTTTTTCCAAATATCTCTCGTGCAACGAAACGCGGATGATCGTGAAAAATGTGAAAACAATATCCACAGAGACCAAGCCCTGCCTGAGAGAGAGAGAGAGAGAGAGAGAGAGAGAGAGAGAGAGAGAGAGAGAGAGAGAGAGAGAGAGAGAGAGAAAAAGAAAGAACACAGGCTTCCTGAAAGGAAAACAAAACAAGTGCAAAACCAGCACCAATCTCAAAATTAAGACAATATCAGCATAGAGTATCGAGCTGTGCGCCGCATTATGCATTAATTTAAGAGAATTTTGTCTGCTCGTTTTTTTTAAAATTTATTTTCTTTCACTGCAACATTTCTGATATTTAGAGAGTGAGGGGTTGGGGGATGCGAAACATAGGACACAAGTTAACCTCTACCAAAATATTATCGTAATTATTCATGTCCATAACGTAGCATACTGCAAAGAGTATAGACCCTGATCTCCCGTCATAGTAATGAGCAGGCAAATCAGGGTTTACGCTCTAGTCATAGCTTGGATAAATAGAATATAGTCTGATTGGATGGCGGATTGAACAATAGCAGATTTGAGTCCATGATGTTCGAAGTTGGGAGCGCATGATACACAGGTACATACAATAACAGTTACCTGGAAAAAATGTAAATGGGACACTAATGTAATTCAGATCTTAATCTTTACTAAAGAAATGGAAGAAGCAAAGCAAAGGTCATAAAAACTTAGAAAATACATGACAGGGATGAAAAATCGAAAAAGACATTTTGTATTACTCTTTTGTAATTATATTATTTTATCCTTGAAAAGACAACCCAAACTGGAGGAGAAAAACAGAAAATATGTGCGCTGTTCTAGAAGTATTATGGATCTGGGAACATTGGTGTCAGATTTCATGACTTAAAACCCCCCCAAGCATTTAGGTTAGTTCTATTTGAAAATGACGCCTAAAAGTACATTATATGTAAATGTGAGAAGATATTAAATGTCAACGATAAACTAATCAAATAATATGTAAGCATATATATCATAATAAGTGTGAAATATGAACGACTTGTGTGTGTGTATGTGTGTTTGTATGTGTGTGTGTAGCAGTGTCTGTCTAGATATATGTATCAATATCATTACGTATTATCTGTATATTTGTCTCTATGTCTGCATGGATTTACATGCACATAGAATTGTATTAGCTCAGGTAAGGATGTGAGATTTGTGTGGATGCATGCATATATGTATAAAACATGTATTACTAGATGTATAGATGCGTTTACGATTTGGATATTTGCTTGTGTAAATATGTATGATGTATGTATGTGTATATATAGGTGTATAGGTAGGTAGATGGGTTGGAAGGATGAAAGGCATGTAAAAAGGTAGGTAGTATATACGCACGTGCAAACGAATAGATGGATGGAAGCTCATATAACAGCTACAGGGACATACATTTATAGAGACATATATACATACATGGAAAAAAATATATAGAGACAATTTTTGGGGCACCCTGTTATTTATGTTTTCTGTACTTGTTTACTTTGAATAGACCACATGAAATAAACAAATAAATAGATAGATCTAAACAGAATCATATATGTATGCATATGATTGCATGTATGAAGGTAGGTAGCTAGGAGGAAGGAAGGAAGGTATGAAAGAACGTAGGTAGATAGTTTATACGTACGTGTGAATGGATGCATGGCTGTTCAATAACAGGTAGACAAACATACAGATATATAGTCATAGAAATATACATACATGCATACATACATACCGGTAGATGGAAATTTAGATAGACAATCGGGAACCCTATTATGTATGCTTTTATCTTTTTTTTCTGTATTTGTTTCTTTTTATTTAAACACCTTAAATAAAAAAATTAAATAGATGTATACATCTAGACACAATCTCTAGGACACGGTTTATTTT
Organism: Margaritifera margaritifera; assembly: GCA_029931535.1. Classification (NCBI taxonomy): domain Eukaryota; kingdom Metazoa; phylum Mollusca; class Bivalvia; order Unionida; family Margaritiferidae; genus Margaritifera; species Margaritifera margaritifera. The sequence continues at coordinate 428,608 of JAQPZY010000952.1, forward strand.
AAAGTCTCTCGCAACATATAGAATTTATTTGTGAAACTTGTCATGGCAGAGTTTGTCATTACATCATCAGCACTGCGTTATTTTGCTGTTAGATGACGTAACGGCACACGAACTTGTCATACATGTCATAGGTACACATGAAATATCAGGGACATCTGTGACAAACAGTTAAGGCCGGTAATTTGTTGAACATGTGCTAACTCCTTGTTTTCATTCAATAGTTCTAAGGAAAGGTAATTCGTTCATATGAATACATGGTCGCAAGAGTTATCTTCCATTATTAATTTGATTTTGTTTTTCCATTGGCTGTACATTTCTTTTGCGTCTTCCCATGAGTCTGTCAATCATAGAGTGTTATAACTTTATCTTTAATTAACTACCCATTGCACATGTACCTATCTCTGATTTTAAACGTAATAACCGCAAACAGAATTTGTATCCTTCAGGTTCCAAAAGTAAATGGGATATCTATCGCATTAGTCAATAAAGCTTTTACGGAAGGTTTTAGTCAATATTATTAATAAATGCATCAATAGTGATACTTTAGTTTTAGATGTATTCTGATAAAAAAGTAACAAATAGGTTTGTTTAATTTTCTGAATTAATGACCGACTTATTTCATATACGTTTCATGTTTCTGTCTTCATGGTAACTAAGGGCAATGGATAAATTAAACTCCTTTGAAACAACCTAGATAAAAACTATGATGATGGAGTCATTTTCTAAAGTTTGAAGGGAGCTTAATCAAAAGATTCAAATTCCATTCACAATTTTACTTGATAGTTTCCATTTGTGTTTAAGTGGCAGTGTGTACAGTACGTGCGTCACAAGCTAATTTTTCCTTTGTCACTTTTTCCAGACTGTCGTTGGCATGATTTTTGAGATCTGCCTTATGTAATTAACAGAAATTCCAGTATGTAATAATTGACACCACAAAGAATTCTCCTAATTTGTAACAATACAGCATATGATTACCCAACCTCCACGACGGCTGCACCCTCCCCGCCCCCCCCCCCCCAAAAAAAAAACAAAAACAAAAAAAACAAACAAAACAAACAACAAAAACAATACAAAAAACTCCGATAAAAACAACAGTGCAACTATTCACATTTCACATGTTCCTAATTTTTACGTATACAGTACAACAGGCGTCTGCAACAGTTCCTCCGTTCTGATAGTTGTATGACGTTCGACAGTGTATGCTATTCTAACAATAATGTTCGGAATATTCTTGTCTTTTCTGAAGAAAGACGAAGTGATATGAGACTAAAAAGGCAAAGGACGTTTTGATTGTATGATTGAATGTGGTTAACAATCAATGCTTACAGTCAAGTAGTTATTGAAGGCAACAATTCTATTTTTGGATTTTGATTTAGGTTTTGAAAAAAGCAAGTTAAAGCATTCGAATATGTGTATTTTTAGATAGGTTAGATAAACAATCCATTGAATACACATTTCAATTATCAACAGTGGGAATATACATATTTCAATATAGTTGTCATAATAAGAAAACTGACTATATAAACTAATAATCTATATTGATCTCAACCATTTTCCAATACATAAATGTATGTTTGCAACCTGTGACAACCTTTACTTTGGCGTGTCTGAGTATTTTATTTGCCTATATTCCGATTCTAAATTAATTGATAGATCATATAGCTTCCCTTTTTATATTTATTTATTCCATCAATAACTTATTCGCTTTATAAGCAAATGTATAACTCTCACTCTACCATCCCAGACTCCAACACACTCTCACGACTGCTCATAACTATATTTAAACACAGCTTCGACCCTGTACCATTACAAGATTCGACCCTGTACCATTACAAGATTCGACCCTGTACCATTACAAGATTCGACCCTGTACCATTACAAGATTCGACCCTGTACCATTACAAGATTCGACCCTGTACCATTACAAGATTCGACCCTGTACCATTACAAGATTCGACCCTGTACCATTACAAGATTCGACCCTGTACCATTACAAGATTCGACCCTGTACCATTACAAGATTTCAGTACAAAGCCCAAACCAAGACTAAGTTCAATACTTCCAAAATCAGAAATGACACTTATTGTTATGTCATTGCAATTTAGTCTGTTAATTAAAGGTCCAAAATTAGAAATGACACTTATTGTTATGTCATTGCAATTTAGTCTGTTAATTAAAGGTCCAAAATTAGAAATGACACTTATTGTTATGTCATTGCAATTTAGTCTGTTAATTAAAGGTCCAAAATCAGAAATGACACTTATAGTTATGTCATTGCAATTTAGTCTGTTAATTAAAGGTCCAAAATCAGAAATGACACTTATAGTTATGTCATTGCAATTTAGTCTGTTAATTAAAGGTCCAAAATCAGAAATGACACTTATAGTTATGTCATTGCAATTTAGTCTGTTAATTAAAGGTCCAAAATCAGAAATGACCTTTATAGTTATGTCATTGCAATTTAGTCTGCTAATTCAAGGTCCAAAATCAGAAATGACACTTATAGTTATGTCATTGCAATTTAGTCTGTTAATTAAAGGTCCAAAATCAGAAATGACACTTATAGTTATGTCATTGCAATTTAGTCTGTTAATTAAAGGTCCAAAATCAGAAATGACACTTATAGTTATGTCATTGCAATTTAGTATGTTAATTAAAGGTCCAAAATCAGAAATGACACTTATAGTTATGTCATTGCAATTTAGTCTGTTAATTCAAGGTCCAAAATCAGAAATGACACTTATAGTTATGTCATTGCAATTTAGTCTGTTAATTAAAGGTCCAAAATCAGAAATGACACTTATATTTAACTCATTACAATTTAGTCTGTTAATTAAAGGTCCAAAATTAGAAATGACACTTATTGTTATGTCATTGCAATTTAGTCTGTTAATTAAAGGTCCAAAATCAGAAATGACACTTATAGTTATGTCATTGCAAATTAGTATGTTAATTAAAGGTCCAAAATCAGAAATAACACTTATATTTACGTCATTGCAATTTAGTCTGTTAATTAAAGGTCCAAAATCAGAAATGACACTTATAGTTATGTCATTGCAATTTAGTCTGCTAATTCAAGGTCCAAAATCAGAAATGACACTTATAGTTATGTCATTGCAATTTAGTCTGTTAATTAAAGGTCCAAAATCAGAAATGACACTTATAGTTATGTCATTGCAATTTAGTATGTTAATTAAAGGTCCAAAATCAGAAATGACACTTATAGTTATGTCATTGCAATTTAGTATGTTAATTAAAGGTCCAAAATCAGAAATGACACTTATAGTTATGTCATTGCAATTTAGTCTGTTAATTCAAGGTCCAAAATCAGAAATGACACTTATAGTTATGTCATTGCAATTTAGTCTGTTAATTAAAGGTCCAAAATCAGAAATGACACTTATAGTTATGTCATTGCAATTTAGTCTGTTAATTAAAGGTCCAAAATCAGAAATGACACTTATAGTTATGTCATTACAATTTAGTCTGTTAATTAAAGGTCCAAAATCAGAAATGACACTTATATTTAACTCATTACAATTTAGTCTGCTAATTTAAGGTCCAAAATGGGGAAAAATTAAAAATGTCATTATCTTAATATTACTCACGCTGAGTGTTATAAAATGTGAAAAGTTTCGGACCTCGAGCGCGAGTTTGTGAAGAACCAAAATTGTTCGTTCCTAATGTGGGCAAAGCACCGTAGCTTTTCAGAAAGAAACCAAATTCCAGCTCACAACTGTAAAATTAAATTTGATAATTAGAGAGCACTTACGTCATGAAAACCATGCAGTCTGATAAGAAAAGTCTTAAATTTATAGTCACCATACAGCCACTATTGTTCTGAGGTGTCATTAAACGCTACACACAACAAAGTTCTATTATTCTGGCTTCATTCTAATTAAGTTATAGACTGCAAAAAGTTTTGGACTTTGAGGTTGAAATTTTTTAATCAAAATGTTACGAGATTTTGGAGCCTGATCTGGCACTACAAATTGCAGATATTTACTTCATTTTATATTCAGGCTTACTATTGCTCGTTTCTACCTTAGATATGTATGCATCTATCTTCTGAAGAACGTTTCACTGGTTGACACTGGTTGGTCTCTCTTGACATCACACAAAATACAAGGATATTGTCAGAAGTGTTCGAACGCAATTTTATTAATTTTAAGGAACTTATTTAGCAATGCTCATGAAATAAACCTCTATTTGTGTCTTCAGGTGATAAGTATAACCCGATCTGACTCAAATCCAGATCTACTTTTAATAAATAGATCTGACAGGCACCATTAAAGGTTCATGTTCTGCCGACCTTTATAATTTCTGAATCACTTATTTTTTTGTAACCTCTCAGATAAAGCGTTGCATTTCGCGTTAGGTGGAGTTTTTGTTAGAAAAGATATATTCTGAATGAAGCTTTTCACTTTCATAAATGTGAAAGCTGTAATTTGATTGGTCAATCAAAATGTCCACAGAGCAAAACATCGTCCGTCAGATTAATCACATCGCAGTACAACTACATTTTACTGTAATTATGTCATAATATTCTAAACTAGTTGAATGACTCTGGTGTATTTTCCAGTCAAGGCACATTAAACATGAAAATTATTTAAGTTGTTCGCAATTTTTATGAAAATAATCACTATAGTAAGATTCCCTATGTATGAGATTCATTAATGAACCAGTACCAGAAACATTTCATGGTTTCTAGTACCACATAGTCATATGACTATGTACTGTACCACATATATAATACTTCTGTAACAACTTTCATGACTAATTACCACTTTGTAGATATTAAATGTATCTTTTTTTTGTTTCGCACCATAATTTATCCTAAATTCAAGAAATATCGCCTTATTTTAAACATATTCTTGCCAACGTATATATAGCATGTACATTGCATATTTCTTCTCTCTCCACAAAGTTTAAAGCTCCGATTTGAAGCTATGTTGCTCTAATAAAGTTCTATTGCATAGTTTGCTAAATGTTGCGTTTAAAAGTAATGCCCCCATAATAGTGTAAGCAGGTCTTACTTGTATTAGATAAGTATGTAAAAGTCTCGTATTATTGGAACAAAAGACTCGCTACCGCAATGAATTTGCAATTGATTCTGAAATGAACAATAGCTTACATGTCGACAGTTGTTGGAAAGAATTGCGAAAATACTGTGCAGATTAATGCAATATATCGACCTTGTCTTCTTTCTCTTGGGCGTTGGGGGGTGGGGGGTGGGTTCAAAACTTTATATCTATATTATGCAAGTCACAAAACGAAAATAAATACACCAAATATATTTATGGTCAAGATTAATGAAAACTGCTCTTCAAAACTAAAGTGCAGGTTTTGATATGGTAAATGCCACCCGTCCCTTAAAATGTCACCCCTTATCTCCTAACATAATTTTTCGCCATGTTCTACTTGATATTTGCAGTTCTTATTTTTCTTTCCTCAATCAGTAAAGCAAAGGTTAAAATGAAGATATATTTTTAATTTAAATATATACATACATACATATATATATATACATATATATATATATATATATATATATATATATATATATATATATATATTCTTATTCTTCTTCCCTCTCTCTTTTTCATTTTTCCCGTGATGCTTGCTTACATTTATGTTTAAATACTTTTACAACATTTAGAAGGATTTGTGATAATTTTAGAGCTGTAATATCCTTGGAGGAATATTTAGAATGATCAGTACTGGCATATCTCTTGTCTGGTTCCCGGCCCATTTGTAGTCAAAGTCAGATAAGGGACCAGTCTAGCATTGCTCTTAATAATACTTCCAGCTTGCCACAATAAAATCGGTAGATCCATATTTTCTCGCCTTTCTTCGTTTAGAAATTTACAAGACAGAAAATAATTGTCCTTTCTCTGTTTTTGGTTAAAAGTTTTGACCGTATGCTGCACCCAATTGTTTAAAATTTGAAATGACCGTTTAATTATTACACTTCTACTGTAATAGATGGTCGTCTTTTTCAGGAATAACGTCACGCAAAACGGTGAGCTGAGCCTAAATCAAGGGATGTAATCGAGTCGATAATTTTAGACAATAGCATTTTTATTTTTATTGAATTTCAGCGGTAAATTTCGGGAATTCGGTGAAAGTAAATTTTACTGGAAAAGCGGGTTTTTATTTTGCACATATTTTTCTACAAAAAGTATGAAAAATTTACTTATTGAAGATTTTCTCATTATTTAAACTTTAATCTCTTGTAACTTTGAAGGTTCATCTTTATATTACAAAGTAGGATAACGTTTATTCTGCTTCAGAAGAAACCCCACTCAAAACTAAATAATGTCTAATTTCCTGTAAAAAATAAATAAATATACACCGATTTTTCCAAGAATTATATCTCACACTCCAATCTCTTTTCATAACGTCTGGTTTAAAAGTAAATACAGCTTTAATGCAATGAAGAAATACCGACTACTAAGGTTAAATGAAGATATGTTTTCAATATAAATGTATGTACCGAATGAAAGGCAACGACTTATTTATCAATATTCTTCTTTTCTCTCTATTTCATTTTTTCACGATGATTGCTTAAATTTATGTTTTTATATCCTTTTTCCACGTTTAGAGGGATTTGTGATAATTTTAGGGTTTTAATATCCTTGGAAGAAAACTTAGAATGAGCATTACTAGCATAGCTCCTAATGATACTTCAGGTTGGACGCAGTATAATCGGTAGTAGCATAGCTCTTTTTGATACTTCCTGTTGGACACAGTATAATCGATAGTAGCATAGCTCTTTTTGATACTTTATGTTGGACACAGTAGAATCGGTAGATTCCTGTTTTCTCGCCTTTCTTTTATTAGAAATTAAAAACAGAAAACAACTGCCTTTTTTTCTGTTTTTGGTTACATGTTTCGACTGTATGCTGCAGATTTTTTAAAAAAAAGATTTGAAATGACCGTTCAATCAGCACACCTCTACTGTAATGGATGGTTGACCAATTCAATAATAACGTTATACTGCACACCTCTACTGTAATGGATGGTTGACCAATTCAGTCAGTACACCTCTACTGTAATGGATGGTCGACCAATTCAATCAGCACACCTCTACTGTAATGGATGGTTGACCAATTCAATAATGACGTTATACAGATTCAACAGTAAATCCTGTTGTCAAGGTAAATAACTCCTGTCAACTGATTATTGTAGTTACTTAACAAAGGATCATAATATTTTTGCTATCAGTGGGTAAGCCCATGGCGTTTGTGAGCGGCGCAAAAAAAAAAACTAAAAAAAAAGCGAACAAAAATATTTGGCACGTCACGACGCGGTAAATTTAAGGTGGGCACAATGCATCATATGGTGGGGGCGCGCTGGGGATGGGCCTTGAGTCAGAAAGCTGTTGTTCCGACGGTGGCAACATTAGCTAATTAATTCGCTTACAATGACAATTTAGAGGTATCATAGTATGGTGTATGCCCATTAGCCAAAAATGTCCGTCTGTTTTCTTATTGAAGCCTTCGTACCTTTGACGGTTTTGACTGCGGCAGCCTTGGTTGTGGTTGGGTTAGGTATGTATGTATCACAGCTCGCTCACCGGATCCGGATCGAACATGTTAACAATAGTACTGGTAGTTCACGACTTTCTACTGCAGACATGCAGGCCATACTGAACGAGAGCAATAGCGCGTGAGGCTGCTACTGTTCTTGTAAATTAAAGTAGACGCAAAAATAGGTTGCTTTGGCATCTCATCTTTTATCCACTGTTATTGAAAGTCCGCATTGTATGGCGGGGGCGCGCTGTGGATAGGCCTCGTGTCAGAAAGCTGTTGTCCAGATGGTTTCAACTAGCCCACCTGCGGCGATGCACCATGCAGCTTATCATGAATTTTCAGTCGCAGTCAGATTTTTCAACAGCTCTGAGCGGGTCTCGTCCTTTGCGCGGGCAATTCACTCATTTTATGCATTTTCATAAATGGTGACGGAAGCGTGTGCCTTCCAAGCGAAAGATCGCGATTTCTGAGACCAATTACGATTGTGGCGGCGATGATTTTTGACATCAGACCCATTCCCGCCACGCCGCCCCCATAACCACAACAGTGAGAGTGCCATCGACATCGTCAACCACACAGTTTCTAGAGACTACGCCGCTTCTCAGCCTCAGCACCGTGAATGCTTTTCGTCTAGGATTCGTATCGTGGATGCGATCTTCACACAGTTTACACCAACGTAGAGATGGTACGCGTCTCTCCATAGGACTTGTCGCCCACATGAATAACTTATAGCAGAGTGCTGTTTTTCTCGTAAACGATATTACCAGTTGTGTGTATTTGGTCGAGGTGGACATGGAGCTGCTGGATGTTGATGAATGCAGCTGGATTGGGTGCCTCGCCTGTGCTCCTTGGCTGTATTTCCTCGCTTTCTCCGAATCCAAAGATACGGGTTAACGACAATGCGAGCCTGAGAGAACACTCAACGACGACGGTGTTATGAGTCGGGATTGTGATGCTGACCGGCCCTATCGCCGTATTGTAGTCGGCAGTCCTTCCAGGAATAGCAGCCTGAATTACTGCCTCGGGCATGTGTATGCTATGATACCCATAGTGTGGTCTTTCGAGCCTCCAAAGAGGCCCATATGTTACCAAGCACAGCCGAAATATTATTAAGACCCGTGGGGATCACCTATTATGGAGCCACTGACGCAGCTATAGAATTAGACAGTACAACATATATTGTCAGAACCAGTAATGTGCAACCACTACTGTGAGAATAGGTATATCCACAACTACTTCGCTTTGTCAGCGACGCTAAAATATAGAGTCGGCTGCGTCTTTAACAATAGCGACACTGAGAGAGCGCAGATCAGCCATCTGTGGCCAAACCTTGACGTGTACGTGCGGGATGACATCCCATTCAGGAACGACAAATTTCTCGACATGTTCGAAAAGTAAGTGCTGCCCAACGTCGAAACCGAAGAGATTTATAACAGCTGGAGCTCAGGAAATGCAAACTATGAAATGAGATTCTGGAACAATCAAGTAAACTTTGCCGTATGGTGCACAACCACTGATTGTGGCGTCAGCGTTCGCGACCACCTGTTGCCTGCAGCGGGGCTACCAGCGTTGACGCGAAGCTTCTACCGCCTTCGTGTTTACTACTATTTGGAACAACGGTGAAAACCGGCATCATACATATCATTCCGACAGTGCAGAAGTCAAATAAGCCGAAGATCACGAAGTCAGTAAAATGGCACTTGTCGAAGGTCGTATCGCGGTGGGGCTTTTAGCCATCTGGTTTCTTTGCTGAGTGCTTGTACAGGCGCCGGGCGTTCTTTGCGCTTGCGCGAGCGGAAAACAATAACGCAACCGTTATCGTGATGAGAAGCATCACGAGATTTCCATCCATTCATCCAATGACATTGTCAGCGGTCCTCAGCAAAAGCGATACGATGGTCTATAGTTTAATCTATAGCTTCTATCTAAAATTAGATTATTATTATTACTACTACTACTACTACTACACACACACGAGTTCACCGAGCTAATGTAAACAAGACTATACTATAAATATACTTTAACAATAAACGATCAGTCAAACCTATGAGTGAACCCATGTGTCTGCACATACGATTCGAAACTAAATTCGCCTACACACGAGAGATATCTTCTAGTGAAACTATGCCGTCACATTAACACATCAAAAACAAACGACTCAGTTGAAAACGAAACCATAGGACCCGCTGTGGGAAAAAAAAGTGAAATCTTCGTGCCTCACTATACTCCAAAAGAAGAAGAACAACAGTGACCCTATATTTTGGTAATGAATTGTAATTTAGAGGAAAAAAAAAAAAAAAAAAAAAAAGAAAAAATTTCCAAGCAGGCTTTACGTGTATTTCTGATTAAATAATCCGAAACGAGAAACAGCGCGCAGTACAAAACGCAATTGGCGCACAGCACAAATGACGATGGTACAAAACGCTTATGAACACAATGTGTGTATACACGCCGAATAAACGGTAGGTGTATGGGAGACCTGAAATCTTTCCAGCTGAACGCGTCGAAACTCCGTGTAAAAGGTTTTAATAAAAGCTGAAGGGAATTAGAAACGAATTTCCAAGCGGGTCTCCTACAGACTTAGGATATAAAGTGGTCAAGTGCCGAAATACGTCACTTCAGGAATTTACAATATTAATTGTCCTCTGCTGGAGGAATGTGGATAGTAATTCATTTTAAATTATAGAACTGAAATTTTACAATCTTGAAAACTTCAGATGTGAAAGCCGATTGTAGAAAGCAAACATATATATATATATATATATATATATATATATATATATATATATATATATATATATATATATATATATATAGGTTCAAAAAATAAACTCCCTAAAGCAATGATCGTTCTGGAATATTTTTTATGTATATATGTATGTATTAGACTCGGACAAATTGTCAGGATATATGAATCTAGGAGGCATTTTTGAGGAAAATTTGGCAAATCATTTTTTCCAAAGGATTTATGTATGCTGAATCCATATTTTGTCACTTTTTTTTGTTGTTTATATTTTTGTTTGCTATGCACTATTTTATTGTTTTAGGACCGAATCGCCTAAAAAAAAATGTCCATAAGTTCTGAACTGGAGGTGATAAAGCCGTGATCTTTGCATATAATACCATGTTTTTTTGATGCCTACAAACATACTGAATACATCAGACTACGGCTATGTTCAATATTTCTGGGCGGAAACTATTATGAAGAACATTTTAGTTGCAAATGTTATTGGCGTTTGAAGTTTCGCATGGCGACTATATTTTTTTTATGGCGCTTTTGGTCCTAAAACAATAAAATAGAGCATAGCAAACAAAATATTTGGTTTCAGCATACCAAAATCCTTGGTAAATAGTTGCTTGCCAACGTTTCAACATTTCGGTAGTGTGAAGAATCAACCAATTCTAATATACATGTTCTTGTTTCATTTTCAGATTAACGCAATGATGGATCCAGTCATCAGTCTGAAGCTGTCCACTCCGGTGTACCTTGATCTGTGCATCATTTGCCAAGAATCCAAACGTGATGTACTCTTTGATGCAATACCACAAGGCCTCGCCTCTATGAAAGAAGGAACTACTGCAAGGCATAAGTTAATGGATTTCAAGTACAGAGATATCCTAGACAGACTAGGATCAGCCTTCAAGACTGGTTCAGCCCGTACACTAGCAATGGTCTGGCATAAATCATGTTATGCCGATTACACACATGAAGGAAAAATTGAGAGATTAAAGAAACGCGATGAGTCCCCATCTAAAACTTCCTTTGTTCAAACAGCTGATGTACCACTGTCTAGATCTTCAGGACGTAACGCAGCCGTTTACAGCCAATGGATTGGAAACTTTGCATGTTCTGTAAAAACACTTTAAAGTAGAGTCATATGCCAACAGTTTAAGCACATTATAGATTCCATATACATAATTCCGTAACAAGCATATTCTCTGTATGTCAACAATCCCTTACCAAAAGTTTCAGAGCCTGTACATTTTAATGAAAAGTTATGATGTGGTAGAACTCCTCGACCAAGTCAGACTCACAGTCGTTTCCGATATCCATCTTCTCGTCTATTTCATATTAGTAACACAGTTGCATTTATTGAAGCTATTCATTTTGGAAAAATTTAGATACGCACAAAACATTGTACAATGATGCACACAACATTACGCGGAACATTTACAAAATCACAACAAAATGAGCACAGAACTGTAAAATATGTAACAGTTTACAAGCGGAAACTAATACAAAATTATCAAATGGAGTGTACACAAAATCAAAGCAAACACAAGCAATGTATACGCAACAAATGTGTGTACATAAAAGCGTACGCATCAGATACGTGCACACCCAAACTTCAATTTATAGCATTTAAGTCACATACAGTGTATATAATGCAGTTTCTTCTACATTTCGAAATATAGTAAAAATCAAAGCAAACACAAGCAATGTATACGCAACAAATGTGTGTACATAAAAGCGTACGCATCAGATACGTGCACACCCAAACTTCAATTTATAGCATTTAAGTCACATACAGTGTATATAATGCAGTTTCTTCTACATTTCGAAATATAGTAAAGAGAAGGAGGAGAGCGTAATGTAAGTTATTTTCTTAAGTTTCGCTGTGGGATGACTTAGACTGTGGGGGGTCTTACCTTGTCTTAAAATATGCTGAGCTAAGTGACACAAATTTCAATGGGTATTGGTTTGAATGTTTCCCAAAATTGACAAACATGGAAAACTGAAGACAAAAAATCATTATCAAGGGTTAACAGATACAATCTTCATTTCTCCCTCCCTCCTCCTTCTGGTTTTATGGCGTATCGTCAGGATAATTTATTGCAGATATTTCTAAGGCCACAATTAGTTCTAGATTGTAATGCAGAATGACGTAACGTAAGAAAGACTAATCTCCAAGTGTTCAAAAGTATCCAGTATACAATTTTAACGACAGCTTCTATCTCAAAGCAGAATATAAGATTGTTAATTTTATATAAATTACTCTAAACGAAATGACAATACAACTAAATATAACTCACATTCAATGCTATCAAAGTAACGACCCTGCTCAACCAGCTAAAAGTAAACAAGACTGGATACTATCAATGCAATGAAAAAATAATAAAGAAACTGCTTTAAGTGATAACTGGATACTATACCTATGTCCTGCACACATAATGCGAAACATAACTCGCTCATGCATCGGTGACATCTATGAATGAACCTATGTCCGCACATGGTGTCCCGACAAAAGCGCGCAGGACAAGAGCGCGCCGATAAAAGTGTGCAAAGACAAAAACGAGCCGACAAATTAGCGCAGCTTAAAATCCCCGACAAAATCGCGCAAAGACAAAAGAGGGCAGAGTAGAAGTAGACCTAAAAAGTGAGCTATTTTTAAGTTCCAGATATTTTTTGAGGAGTCATTCTTCAAGCTAGTTGCATACCCGAAAAAGTATAAACAGCACAGATATGTTCAGACCTAAACATTTGCAGTCACCGAAAGAACGGAATATCATAAGCAGAATGAGCATGTTTTATGTGATGGCTATCGGTTTCGTAGAGATCGTATTAATTCGGATGGGAGTACGTCATGAAGATGCGTGAACAAAACTGCAAAGGTCGGCTGAAAATGGATGCAACATATGCAGTAGCTGTTGTTTCAGAGCATATTAATGATCCCACTCCAGAACTTAATGAAGTGACTGAGGCTTTGGCTGAGACACGTCTGCGTGCCCTGACGACTGTAGAAAAATGACTGTAGTATAATGTAAGATTTCGAGAAACCTAGTCAAAACGCATGCAAACCGTCTTCAGGGCGCCAATATATTTGGATGTGTTTTTTTTCTTCATCGCGGCCAGTGTCTTTGGTGGATGTTTTTTTTTTTTTTTTGTTTTCATCTCGGCCATTGTCTTGCACGTCAAAATGCTGTTAGCTGTCTGCTTCGTCCTAGCTGCTGACATACCGGCAGCGTTTGCCAATTTTGGTGAATGCTGTCCTCCACAACTAGCGCCGATAACCGTTTATTGGGAAGACACGTACGTTGGAATACAGGGAAGACTCTGTCGAGCACATCCGAGATTTCCGGTCGACTTGTGGAACATGCGTGATCTCGTGGACAACAATCTGCCACGTACCAACAATTCAGTGGAGGCTTGGCATCGTTCATTCCAGCAAACAGTCGAGTGTCATCATCCGTCGGTCTATGATCGACCATTACCGCAAGGAACAGGATCACGTAGAGCTGCAGCTTGAACGTTATCAATCGGGCGTTAAACATCCGAAAGCATCGAAGTTGAATAATATTCACCTCAATCGGCGCCTGCAAGCTTTGATTCCGACATACAGCAATGTTTCAATAATGGACTATCTGCGCGGGATCGCGTATAACGTCGCACTGTAGAAGACACTTGTAATAATTGAACGCTTGGAAAAATAAATAAACACTATATTTCTGCATATTGAGAAAGTAATTAATACACGATGCCTAATGATATTTAATGATGTATTTATTATTCTTTTCTTTACAAGACACATACAATGTGCGTTAATTGTTTGCGCGATTTTGTCGGAGCGCTTTTGTCTTTGCGCGATTTTGTCGGCGTGCGTTGGTCTTTGCGCGCTTTTGTCGGGTTCCCGTCTGCACATACAGTGCAATTTTACTGTGTGTGCTTCCAATTTGCTGGGCAAGTCAAATAACATTGTGTGCATCCTTTGGTGCGCGTATATCATAAACTGAAGTGTGCCTGCATGCCGTGGTGTGTACGTATTTGGTGTGTACACTTTTGGTGACACACATTTGTTGCGTTCGCATTTCCCGTTTATGCTTTGACTTTGTGTGCACTCTATTTGAGAATTTAGTATTATACCGCGCTTTGAAACTTGTGTGCATTTTAATTTGCAGTTTGGTTATGCACACACATACGTGTATATTACATATTTGACAGTTCGGTGCGCATTTTGTAATGATTTTGTACATGTTGTTCTTCGTAATGTTTTGTGCATCATTATATGATGTTAGAGAGTGCAACTTTCTTGTATGCAGTTAGATAATAATTGTTTTTAATTAATCTTTGCATTGACAGAGCCACCATTCTTGTTTTCATGCTGATAGAACTCTGCCTCTACCTAAAAGACTGAAAGGAAAGACGGGTATTGGAAAGTGCCAGAACGTCTGCTTCGGACACTTCACATCATAGCCTGTCATTAAAATGTATAGGATCTGAACCTTTTGGAAAGATGTTGTTGACATTGTTATAAAGTTGCGGTCTCTCTGTATGCTATATCCTTAGTCATTGTATGTTCTGGAAAGTTGACAAATTCTTGTATGAATTATAACATACATATATATTTATAATCTGGAAAAATATTCACAGCTATAATTTAAAATGAATTATCATACTTAATCTACATTCCTCACACTTAGGTATTTTTAATTCCTAGAGTGCCATATTTCGTCACTTAAGAACATTATTTCCTACAGAGGTCTTAGATGTCTAATTCTACTAGGGTGGAAAATATGGATCTACGACGTTTGACCATCCGATGATTGATCACCACCTCTTGATCACCATGACGATTGATCACCGCGACATTTGATAATAGCGCCGTTTAATCACAGCGCCGTTTGATCACTGAGAAATCTAATGTTAAATTGGTATATTTAATCTGCTTGATCATCGCACAATTTATTGTTTAATTGGTATATTTATTCTGATAGACACTTTTGATTTGTATTAACGTTATAACTACTCACGCATTCTCATCGCCATAAGTACAATGTGCCCCATGCAAAACATACAGGTAAGGCAGCGGTATTAGGAAAGTTGAAGCGATCGAAAAGCACACTGATATATCGTTATTTCGAATTATGGCGACACAAGACAAACTTAAACGGGCAAACTATATGGCTCTGCGCCAAACAGCGTCGTCGTTAGTGGTCTATTTGGATGTATATTTAAATTTTTATTAAAGATGCCTCCTTGAATTTATAATTTATTTTTCCTGTTTGGTGTTTGCTTTACTTCTATAATGCTACAATGCCTTCAGAATGAATTCAGTTTATGACTCTTTTTCTTTTCTTTTTTCTTTCTTTTTCGAACTTTTGCCCGTTTTTTAGTCTAAGCATGCTGCCAAATCCATTCCCTTCTGCTTTTATTAAATCTATGTTACACGACGTTTCTACACGTTCAGCTGGAAAGATTTCAGCTACTCGTTACACCTTCCATTTCTTCTGCGTGTGGAACATACATTGTGTTTATGCGTGTTTTGTATGTGTTATGCACCACTGTCAATTGTGCTGCGCGCCATTTCTCCTTTTGAATTATTTCATCGGCAATTAACGGTACCTCTGCGGTATACAATCCTTTAAAGTTTTCTATTTTTCTTCTCTAAATGGAAAAAAAATAATCTAAGGTTCTAACGAAATACAGGACTCGCTGTTGCTGTTCTTGGTTTTTTTCACATTATAGTGAGGCAAAAGGATTTCATTTTAATTTTCGCATAGTGAGTATTGTGGTTTCACTTTCAGGCGAGTCGTTTGTTTTTCATAATGTGTAGTAGCATAGGTCCCCTTAAAGACATCTTTCGTGTGTAGGCGAATTCGGTTTCGGATCTTATCTGCAGACCTAGGTTCACTCAATATGTGTGACTAATGTGTGAGCGAGCTCCGTTTCGCATTTTGTGTGCGGGACATCGGTGTAGCTTCCATGTATCACTTATAGGACTGACGGTACTAATTATATGGAGTAATGTACACAAGTCTAGAAATTGATGAACATAAAATAAAGTAGTGTATATATACATTTGAACGACAATGATGTGTTGATAATGTAAAGTAAAATTTTAGTAACAAGAAACTTTTGTTAGCTTATCCAAATAGAGACGATGTTCTGTTGATGGAATTTCAGTTCTTTAACAGACTTGACTTTTTAACACTCATTACTGAAATTAGTATTTTATTCCTTAGGTGCGGAATTGAAAACACGTATTTCAAACACATGTAGATCAACATATTGCCGCGGCTCATATAGTTTTCTCCACACAGAAGATTGCATCAAGGATATGTCTATACTGAGAAATATAGGTTTGATATGAGCATTTAGAAAGTTGAAGTTATCGAATTTTTAACATCATTGTGTTTCCATAGGTTTACTATGGGAGTTGAATTAATACCAGGAGTCCTATAGTAGTCACCTTTCTTCGTATGTTTCGATCATATTTATAGTATAGAGTTATCAAATGTATTAGAGTTTGTACATTTTAATGAAAGGTTCTGCTGTGGTACAACTCTTTGTCTCGATCTGACCTTCAGGCAGTTTCCAATACCCGTCTTCCAGTCTGTCAGGCAGAGACTGGACTCTATAAACATGAAAACAAGAATGCTGGTTCTATACATGCAAAGACTGATTAAAAAGAAAAAAAAAATAATAAAAAAAAGAAAAATATTACCCCATTATATTAAAGAAAGTTGCACCCTCTAAAAATTCTCTTCAAGGAGTTGATTTTATAAGTCTATGATTACATTAGTAAATCAACAGTTGTATTTGTTGAAACTGAAAACGTTAATGCAAGTCAAACACTGTATATAATGGAGTTTATTCCATCTTTTGAAAAAAATTAATGAGAAGGAGGAGAGGTTAAGGTAAGTTAATTTCCTAACACTGAAGTATCACTGTGGGAGGTGTAAGACTGTGCGTAGGTTACATAGTCTGGCAATATTCTTAGCCACGTGATACTAATTCCCAGGGTTTTGGATTGAATGTTTCCCAGTAGGGGACAAATATGGAGAAGTGAGAAGATAATTATCAGGGTTAACAATCTCCAATTCGCCTTCAGCAGGATTTGTTACGGAGATTTCTAAAGCCACAATTAGTACAGATTGTAGTACAGAATGACGCAATGTAAATAGGTCAAAGCACCAAGTATACAAGAGTATACAGCCTCTAAGTTTAACTATAGTTTCTATCTAAAACACAGAATATAAAATTGTTAATTTTATATAAATTGCTCTATACGAAATGACAATACAAACAAGAATGAATCACATCCACTGCTATGGAATTAATGACTAGACTCAACCAGCTCAAAGTAAACAAGAATATATATATATATATATATATATATATATATATATATATATATATACAAATAAATGAAAAATAAACGACGAAAGGAGACTTCTATAAGTGATACCTGTAAGAGACAATTGTCCTTGTTACAAACTGCGAAACGGAACTCGACACCTTAAACACCTGTGAGTATAGCTACGTCGTCTTCACGTAAAGATGTGAAATCAAATTTGTTTATAGATGAGTGACAGCTTTAAGTGAGCCTATGACCCCATACATCTTGATAAACAAAAATGCTTCGCCTAAAAGTGAAACCATAGGACTCGCCGTGGGAAAAATAAAGTGAAACCATAGTGCATCACTATACTCTAAAAAAAAAAAAATACCCCCCCCCCCCAACCCTATGTTTCGCTAAATTCTTGCATTTTTTTTTTAAAAGAAAATAAATTGTAAAAGCGGGTAAGCTGAAGACTTTACGTGTATTGTCGATAAAATAATCCAAACGAAAAATGTCGCGCAACACAAACTACAAGTGGAAGTAGTATATGATGTCACGTGGGCGTTACATTTGTTTGCTATGGCGTCTAACGGAAATTTAACATTAGGTCGCCATCTTGGAAGTATGACCATAATGCGACAAGGGGAATTCCATGTTAAAAGGTTTAACATTAATGTGACTCTATGGCGACAAGGAGAACGTTAATACGAAATATTAACATGACATTTCCTTGTCGCTTTAAATGTTTTTGGTTTTGAGGACAAAAAACTGCTCTCTGGGGACAAGGTGGGAAATCCTATGTAATAAATGTCAATCGGTTTAAAGTTATGGGTCTATATGGCACAAGGGATAATGTTAAAAACGTCCATAGGTTTAACATACACTTTGACTGACCAGCACATATTCATCTGCTGACCACACAGGGTAGGATGTTAAAGAAGTGGTATAAAAAAAATAGAATTTAAATCCTTATAACCTAAACTAACTTCCCTATTCCCCTCTAAGTTCCCTATTATCCATTTATAAGCAAAGTAGAACCCAATCATGCTATAATTTCCCTACCATCTCCTTTTAAACAAAACTACCATCCCTAATAAAATTATACGCCTTATAACCAATGAAGTGCAAGGAGAGAAATAAAGGGTAGATGAAGAGAAAAACAAACACACACTTTAGGATAGGCATTAGCTAACTTTTACAATCCGAACACTAACATATCCATTGTTGTAAATCCTGTTTGAAGCTAAGTGGTGTTTATAATTGTTTTTTTTAAAATTAAAACTGTCTTTTTGTGTTTTTTCGGTCCTAGATTTTAATTCTTTCACTAAACGTGACTGCTCATTGTAGCTTGAAAAACATATTGGCAGTAAGTTTTGTTGCCAAAATATTCAGTGTCAAGTGAGGCAAATTTGGTTTTCCAGTTCGTTAGAAATTTACGTTTTTTTACTCCCCTAGATTCTAGTTTACTGACTGATCTTATCCAAAGTCAGCTTATTTCGTTACAGATGTTGCTTATCGTACGATGAATAAAAAATGACCAATGACGAGAGGAAATAGAGTTAAATTTACCACATTATCAAGTTAAGTCAGAATTGGGTCTGAAGCTAAGCTATATTGTAACATGTTTGAGTTTCAAAACGGCAAAAACTAAAGTATAGTGAAGCTATGCATCGTTTGTACTTGTTAAGAAAATATTTTGTTCTTTCTATCTGTAAAACTTGCACAGTGTCTCTAGTCCTATGGAAACAAATGATACGTATGTCTCTAGTCCTATGGAAACAAATGATACGTAAGATCTTGTAACGTTTTGCAACCCTGGTCGTAAGTAAATAGAACTCGACTCTAGCGTGGCACCATGAAACCGCTGCCGAACGAGCGTCTGGTATAGTTCAGTACATCTGATTGTTACAGATACTCTCTCTCTCTCTCTCTCTCTCTCTCTCTCTCTCTCTCTCTCTCTCTCTCTCTATATATATATATATATATATATATATATATATATATATATATATAGACATACATACATACATAGATACATAGATAGATACATACATACATACATACATATACAGGAATTCCGTTTCGGGACGGCCGGACATAATATACGTCCAACTTTGGGTCAATGACAGAGAAATCAGCACCCGAGGTAGTCCCAATCAAAAACGGAATGTTGTGCCTTTGCTCCGAAAATTAAAAGTCTTGCCGCCTCAAACAATGTCGCCAACAGGTCGTAATTTTATGATAATATTAAGCAAAGAAAGAAACCCAGAAAAATCAAGCCGATCCGACTCTCGTGAGTGACTTGTTTAGGCATTTCAAAATTGTCAACAGAGCTGGAAACTTCAGGGACACAGGTTGATACTCGTGCTTGTCTATTATTTTGTCATGCTTTTACCATTAATCTGCTTCATTTTTCATGCATGCGCATATAAACACACGAACTTCTGATTACATCAAACGCGTCTATTTATCTATATCTCTCTATCTGTTAATTGTTTTATGTATGTATATATGTATGCATGCGTATAGATGTATGTATCTACAGCAAGTTTTAGAACTTAACCTTTTGTTGGTACTACATAGTCACTTTTGTGCTGACGTGCCGTAAAGCACTACTATATACATACGTATCTACAACTGCTTCTTTTTTCTTGTAATCTGTTCATCTATCATTGGACCTAACATGAAAATGATGATGGACTTCATGTTTTAAAACCTGGGACTTTCAACTTTACCTGACGTCCAAATTTGGAAAATAAAGCATATATATATATATATATATATATATATATATATATATATATATATATATATATATATATATATATATATATATATATATATATATATATATAGATAGATAGATAGATAGATACGCAAACACACACAAAGCTTTAAAAAGTTTTGTGCTACAACTTGGAATTAAGTAACCATATATAGTATGTTTTTCAAAGTAACAGACGTAGATTGATATGATTTTTTTCAGTGGAAATGATTTTCACAAAACAACTCCATTTTCTGTCGCCTAATTTGATTTCTAGATTGTAAGTAACCCGATAGATATTATTACATTACAACTGTACTTTTTATATAGCTAAAGTCGCTGAAATTAAAGCTTCATCAATATTGAGAACATTATATAAAAGCTATATGTTCTATATTGTCAAGTTACTGATGTATTGATAAAAGTCTTGCTTACTGGAAGGGGATGTACCATTAATTTAACAGAAAGTTTCAATGTTTCTCGCGGCTAGTGAATATTTTCGTATTTAACTTGATTTTCCTTCTACCTATAAAAACATAATGATACAACACCTATAGGCTGTATTTTGATCAGATTCAATCCTGACACAACTTCTGGTCCCACTCAGATATGGGTGTACACCCTCAGGCAAAAGTTTTATATTGTAAACTTAACCACAGGGAGTGTGTGCATGTAATACCTTCTTCATATATGTCTGGATCTAATATCAAGGTTTCTCGCTTGTTTTCTTCTTTTCTTCACTTTATGGGTTACACTGAATAGATACATGTGATGTTACCTAAGCCTTCACCTTTTCGAAAGACTACAACCCCTCTCGAACAGGTTTCAAAAGGACTATTATTATCAATTTTTGTCAGTGGAGATGAGATATAAAGAAGCAAAACAAGTTTATTATTCAGTACTTTGTACAAGAGGACAGAAAAACAGGTTAATCTTCACTTACAGCCCGGTATTGTCTAAAATGTATCGACACTCAAAATTATTTCTGAGTGCATGAAATAATATCAATTATATTTTTCAGTTAGGATTCTCAAGTACGAATGTGTGCTACTTTCGATAAGAATACAAAGTTCTCTGTACGAAAACCTAACATAAATATTTGACATTTTAAAGATTGACAGTATAGGTAACAAATAGAGGTAGAAACTTAAAGACATTACGGTATTATTCTTCCTATTCTGCCATTTAAGCGATATGGAACATATAGTTGTAATATATATATATATATATATATATATATATATATATATATATATATATATATATATATATATATATATATATATATATATATATTACAACTATATATATATATATATATATATATATATATATATATATATATATATATATATATATATACTTAGAGCAACTTATATATGGACACCTGATACATTTGTTGCACCAAGCAAGTATAACTGACATATTGAGAAAAAAAATCCTGTAGATTAATATAAAATATAGTGATTATTATTTTGTTCTATCTTTATGAGTTGTATCTGTATCTGTTCGATCCCCTGTCTTTTTTTTTCTCTAAAATTGTAGTTAATGTCGAGTGTTACATTGTGTAAATTTGCCATTGACTTAATATTTTTCTGCGCGAGGCAACGTACCAACAATATGATCTTAGAAACTAACACCAGATAGTCATAATGATGTTACATTCATAAGTGGTATTTTTATCAGATTGATCTTTTCTCCAGTATTTTCATTAAACTGCACTCAATGTAGTATGTGACGAGTTGTAAATTACTCCGACACTTAACATTTTCTGAACCAGCAAGATAATCTTTGGAGTTTAGAAACGCGTTCTAGAAATGACACAGCTATATTCACAAACACTAGGTTTGTTTTAGCAGCAGGGACCCGAGGTTATTGTAAATTCCGATTTCCACGTATGCATCTCTCTCTCTCTCTCTCTCTCTCTCTCTCTCTCTCTCTCTCTCTCTCTCTCTCTCTCTCTCTCTCTCTCACACACACACACACACACACACATATACGCCGGGTACCAGCGAAATTGGGACACGCCTCCAAATGTTGCCCAGGTGGCGCGGTTCCAGCATCAGTAGTGGTGTTAAATTATATAAAAGTAACGTCATTCGGAACATCCTCGTATCTTTCTGATGCGAGTCAAATGACTTCGACTTTATGAAAGTGACTTGAAACTTCTCAAATTAGTAAGGTTTTGGCGTACGAACATCCGGCTAGATGCGAGTATATGTCCTCATAATTAAAGACAGGCGTTGAAAATTTGTTGAAAATGAAATACCTGCACTTTTAATTTTAATGGAATTTTTGCTTACGCTGCTAATAGTGATGACTACAAATCATTGTGACGTCAATGAGGTTATTATGACAAAATCTTGCATGATTGCAGTTTAAAATGGCCTATATTTACATCCAAGGTGGTTTCGTTCAACCACACTCTCGGGTGTACAGTTGAGATTTTCACCATACAACGATCTGGTAGTTTTTCTTGTACCACTATCACGTGGCTTTCCCAAAATTTGGAAAAGATATTTCATTGGCCGTTGGGATGAGGTGATGTCTTACGTATTGTGATGATAACACGACGTCACATTTCACTACGCGTGGACATTTCATTGGCTGTTTGAGACACAGCTCCTGAATCAGAAATAGTGTTAAATTCTATGTTTTTAAATTTCCAACATTTGTTTGGTTTGAATGTCTGCAGAAAATATGTGTAGATAAACAATTAAAGAGAGGGAGATATATCTTTGTTGTTTCACTTCTACAAAGCTTTACCAAACTGCCTTGTGTCGGCAAAAGAGATTAATGCTACATTTTACTATGAATGGCGAAGCTCTCGCGAGGCCACAGGAGAGTCTGATTGAACGAGACTACATCCGAGGATTTCTTTTTTCTAGTGATAAACGGAAAAGGCCAAGGACGTTCTGAGTTCAGTGACGTAAGGAAACAACGCCACAACCTTCATAGATACGTTCTGAGTTGACATTGGATTAATTTTTCCGTTTAGTTTTGGCGAATACAGATACAAGTTAGTAATAAAAGCGCTAGAGTTGCTGGAGTAAGACTAACAATTTCTATATTTGCAATATTAGTTTGCCTTGAATGATTGCATAAACTGTGTCTAGAAACATTTTGAGACAGGTTGAGATGTCTTTGTAGTGTCACTTCTACAAAGTTTCACGAAGCGCATTCTATTGGTAACAGAGTTCAAAGTATTTTACCAGACACTCTTATGGCGAAGATCTCACAGAGTCACGCAGGAGTCTGGTTAAAAGAGATTAGTATTTTCTGGCCTGCGACGTACAAAGCCGAGATATGCTTTCCGTTTGTCGACTAAAAGACACATTCTAAGGACATCTGACCCCAAATATTTGACCTTTTACTGAACTTTTGATTTCATCATTTCGTACTCACATAGTAGCTATGTCGACCTACATGCATATAGGCTCAAACCATAGTTGACAATGATCTTGCTCCACGGCAACATCTCCATGTCAATATGTTGTCTTGAACATATTCAGAAATAGAAACAAAAAACCACACGCTTGATTTCGTTAAAAAAAATCTTAAAAACCTGTTCTGTGTGTAAATTCTTCACAAGTCAAGGCTATATCCATTTGTTACCTGACTGTTAAGAAGATGATCATAAAAATAGTAAAGTGAATAAGCAAGTCAGGTTGCTCATCTTTTGATCGCATTAACGGCATACACCTATATTACTAACACTCTTCAATTCATTTTTTGTCATTGTTGTTTTCAAAGTTGGAGCTGCCATTGCAACACCTCATCTCAACATATCAAGCTTTTGAAATACATTGCAACCTCTAAAACCAAATTTCATCATCTTTTTGGATTCCCTTTCCACATTAAAAGCCTTGCATAATCTTAAATCTGACAACCCGTTAATATCCCAGATATTACAGAAACATGATGTTTCCATACAATCTGGGAAAAGTATTCTCTACTGTTGGCTGCTAGGTCACATTGGTATAAAAGGTAATGTGCTGGCAAATAAAGCAGCCAAAGCTGCTCTTTAGTCCTTTGTCTCCAAATGCAAGATTCCATATACTGACTTCAAATGTTGTATAAATCAGCATCTTCGGCATACTTGACAAAATATGTGGAATGAAAACCCACTATTGGACAGTGACATTCATCGTATAGAACACATCAGAGAAATGAGGTGGTATTGTACCGATCGTATATCGAACACGCATACCTGACTCATGCATGCCTACTGAAGGGTGAACCACGATTGAAGTGCATACCATGCCAGTGTCTACTGACAGTGGAGCTGATTCCTATCGAGTTTGTCAATTTTCACCCTTTGAGACAGAAGTATTTTGACGTGAACTGCTTGATGAAACTGTATGAGGACTTACCACCCGAAACATCTTGGACTTTAAGAATGTTTTATGAATTTTACGTGTTACCTTTACCTGTTTTTTTTTTTGTATACATTTTAGAGAATTTTAACATCTTTACGCTTTATATTTTATCTTGTACTTGATCTTTATATTTTATCTTGTACTTGATCTTTATATTTTATCTTGTACTTGATCTTTATATTTTATCTTGTACTTGATCTTTATATTTTATCGTGTACTTGATCTTTACATTTTGTCTTCCTTACATTTTGTGCAGTTAATTTTTTCATATTTGGAACTTTACCTTTGGTTGGCACTACATAGCCACTTTTGTGCTGCGATACAGAAAAACATTGCTACATACATACATGTATCAAATCATTTTCGGATGATGTAAAATAATTTCCTTGGAATGGCACACATGATAGGACGCTTTAATTCAATAACTCATTCAGAAAAGGCAGGAAGTGAAGAAAGCAATTGCTTTTATCATGTTTCACCATATTTCTCGGGTTAGTAGTTAAATTGAACACGCAGCAGGAAGAACAAAACAAAGGTGCTTATTTTCGGTAAAGATTATAAGAAAATGTTTAACTTTACATGTAAATGTACGATACTTGAAGAGGTTAAGGAATACATTTATCTTGGGGTTGTTCTGAGTAAGACAGGCAGATTTCTCAAAGCTATAAAGCAAACAATATAAAAAGCCAAAAAAGCATTATTTTTGTTAAAAAATCGTATATGGAATCTTGACCTTCCTATAGATTGCCAGCTAAAACTCTACGATAGTACCATAGTACCTATTCTGATATATGGGTCGGAAATTTGGGGCTTTCAAAACTGCAAAATCATTGAGAAAATTCATACAGATTTTCTAAGATGGGTTTTACAACATAAAATGGAGAAAATGGAAGACAGCCATTTACACTTAGAGTGAAATTGAACGCCATCAAATATTTTTGTACACTAATTGAGGGAAAACAGGAAAAATACACGAAAGTCATATATAATATTATCTTGAACGATATAAAAACACATAATAATACTTACCGATTGTTTGATTACGTTAAATACGTTTTCGAAGAATGTGGATCCGGAAACATTTGGTATTCGCAATATTTTCCTGCCAAACAATGGCTCATCAACAGTATGAAGAACAGACTAACGGACATTTGCGTTCAACAATGGAATCCAAACAAAAATTTATTTAGCAAGGGAAACACATATGGACTCTTAAAAACAAACCGCCAGTTAGAAGATTATTTAATTCCTTTACCTCAAAACTTTGGCAATATTTACTTTAAATTTAGAACCTCAAACCACCGTTTATCAATTGAAACTGGCAGATGGTCAAATATTCCAAGGAACTAAAGATTTTGTGCATTATGCAATAAAAATGATTTAGGTGATGATTTTCATTAAATATTCAATTGTCCTTATTTCAAAACTGAAAGAAAACTCTACCTAAAAAATAAATATAGAAGTCGAAATATATTACTTTTTAACGTTTTGTTTAATTCAAAAGGTATTGAGCTTTTAAAGTTATGTAAATTTATAAGAGTTATCATGTCAAATTCAGTTAACATGGAATTTATATTTTTGTGTAGGCTGAATTACACTTGTATGATTAATAATTCATGAAATGTAAAACTGGTATGTCAAATGAAATCTTTGTAATCACCATGTACGTACTATGATATGTATCTATATGCTTATATCTTGTTTTATATAACAGTGGTACGTAATATCATATGTTTTCTTATGCTTATATCTTCTTTTATATAACAGCTCAAATCTAAAACAAGAATGCCCTGAGTAATATACGAACTATAAAAAAAAAAAAAAAATTGCCATAATGTTCAAAGCGTTTTACTACCAGCTGAATAATGTTGTAGCAACCATCTAACTCTATTGTCGAGAACACCTTATTTAATATATTATGATTGTAACTACATCATTAGTCCTCTGTAAAAATATGATATCTATGTTACACGCATGTTTATCTACTTTTGATTTACTTTGTACTCCTCATTTGTCACATTCGTGACCTGAGCGGAAAAAAAAACATTGTATTGTATTGTATTGTACTATAGAATCGTTTGCCAGTTGATATTTTGCTTGCAAATTAATTATTTAAAAATCCCCGACCCTAAAAATAAGGTACATGCATACATATGGAAAGTCAAAATTTGTAATAGTAACCCTTAGTTTCTATTGTTTCCTTTTTGTTATTAAATAAGTAAATGTAGAGTCATCCTGACTCACTTTGTGCATATGCAAATAATGTTATGTAATCCTTCTGAGCAATTAGAGGCGCATATTTTAATATTGGAGTGGTTTGTATTATTTTCCCCATTTAGGCAGAGCAAAGAGTAGAGAAAAAAGAAATAAGAAAAATAGAATAGCCAATGCACATAAGACTTTACAGCTGATTTTGAAATATTTTGTGTTCTTAAACATGTATCGGTCAACAATTGTAGAATATATCAAAATTAATCTTCAGATATCTGAAAACCTGTTGTGCATTGTCACAAGGTGAATTCGTGCTAGCACATGCATTATTTATAAAATATATCTATCATTGGCCAATTGGGAATTTTAATTTAGCTGATAGATCCATATACTGTATGTTGAGTATGTGTGATCTAGAATTAGACAAACCTGTTAATAATGACCACTGAGTGGACCAGCTTTTTAGGTGTCATAATGTATCATTCTTTTATTTGTTTATTGTGTAAGCGAATGAGGTACATATATTCGCATTTGTACATATGAAATTATTCTTTCATCTGTTGAATGTAACAAAAAAGGGGAAATATGTATAGCTTATTTATAATCTCTGTTGAAATGTTTTGAACCCAGAAAATGTCAGGCAGCACCCACTCTCCCACTTTAATATGTAAAACATATGTAATAGCAAGAGCTTCTGGGTATTTGTAAGGTTTGTGTAAATGAAGTTCTGAGATTTATATATGCCCCGTTACTTGTAGCAGAGACATGTTGATTTGGTCCTGTAATTAGAAGTTATACCAAGAAATTTATTAACAAGATTGCAACAGAAACAACATAACTTTAACAAATTAAATTTGTCTAACCAATTTTTATGCATATGTAGATAACCTAGTTAGATTTTCAGGCCTTTATAGCAAAATTTCAATTTTTTTTGTACATCATAAGTAAATGTTTACTCAGGTTTTAAAATAAGAACTATTATATTGTTTTTCATCTTGGACATACCCTAATAAACAATATTTTCATACATTACCGGAACTGGAATATCTGCTTCATGTAGCAGTTGAGGGCAGTCTTTGCACCAGTGATGTGGGTCCATGCCTCTCTGTTGAGAATTGTTGTTCGTCCTTCCATTTCGATAATGAGCATGGCATCACTAACTAGTTTGATTTCTGTGAGTATGTGAGTGGTTGATCAGGCCAATTTGTATTCTGAACTGTCTGTGGCACACTTGACAGGAGATGCCGCATGGGTTTGCTTAATCAATAGAGGACGTGCTGCAGTTTTGTTTGTAGAATGATGCCTCTGCGCTCCCACACATTTGCGCGTAGTATGCCAAAGGCCGCACTTGCTTTAGCAATTCTAGCATTGGTTTCATCATCGATGTAGACTGCATGTGACAGTGTGCTGCCGAGATAGGTGAACTTGTCCACTGCCTGGAGGGTTTGGCCATTTACTGTGATGGTAGCCTCTACGTAAGGCGTTTATGTTGCAGGTTTTTTGCATCACCTCTGTCTTGTTGACACTGATTGTGAGACCGAAATTGTCGCAAGGTGAAGAGAAATGGTCCATACTCTGTTGCATGTCAGACTAAGATTTGGCATTCAGCGAACAGTCGTCAGAAAATAGGAGATCTCAAACAGTCACATTCTGTAATTTCGTCTTCGCCTGTAGTCTCCTAAGATTGAACAGCTTGCCGTCAGTCCGGTATCTGATGTCGATCCCAGTGTCATAGTCACGGAAGGCATCGGCAAGCATGACAGAGAACATCATACTGAAGAGGGTTGTGGCCAACACACAGCCATGCTTGACTCCATTGGTGACTGAGAATGGTTCAGATGACTTCGCCGTCGTCCACAATACGAGCGAGCATGCCATCATGGACTTGCCGAACCATCACGATCAATTTCGCTGGGTAACCAAATTTCGCCATGATCTTCCAAAGGCCTCCACTGCTTTTGTCAGGTCGATGAATGTCGTGTTCAGGTTGGAGTTCTGTTCCTGGCATTTCTCCTAGAGTTGACGAGTTGAAAATACCATGTCTGTGGTCCCTCGTCCTTTCCTGAAGCCACACTGACTCTAAGGGAGGAAACCTTGGTCGATGTGATGCACACGGCGATTCAGCAGAATTCTGGCGAGGACTTTGCCAGCTATTGACAGCAAGGAGATATCCAGATGGTTGTCGCAGGATTGTTTGTTGCCTTTCCGCTTGTACAAGTGAACGATGGGTGCATCCTTGTACTCCTGAGGTATAGTTCCTCGAGTCCACATTGACTGGAAGTGTTCTGTCAGTTTCTGTGCCATGTGCTAGCCTCCGGCTTTGTAGATGTCTGCTGGTATAGCATCTGCTCCATGTGCTTTGCCATTTGACAGCAGGTTAATTGCTTTCACAGTTTCAGTCAGCGTTGGAGGATCAGCAAGTGATGTGTTGATTTCCACTTGGGGCAGTCGATCAATTACCTTCTTACTGATAGATGACTGTTGATTGAGAATGTTGTTGAAGTGTTCTGCCCATCTTTGTAGTATATTTTCTTTGTCAGTGAGCAGTGTGGCGCTGTCAGCACTCAGTATTGGAGATGCTCCTGATGACTCTGGCCCGTAGAGTGTCTTCAAAGCATGATAGAAGTTCGTCATGTTATTCCTTTCCTACATAGGACTGTATCTGATCTGCCTTATTGCTCAGCCATGAGTCTTGCAACTCTTTGAGTTTTCACTGGACAGTTCTCTTGATGTTGTTGAAGGCTGCCTTTTTAGATGCTATAGTGCTGTCTTTTAAACAGACCTTCTGTAGCCGATGTTTCTCATTCAGAAGTCTCTGTATAGCAGCATTGTTCTCATGAAACCAATCTTGATGTTTACGTGTGCTGGGACCGATGGTTTTGGACGCATTTGAGTATACAGAGTCTATGAAGGATGTCAAGTTTTCCTCGACATTCTTGGAGTTTATGTCGATTGTATCGAGTTGGCTGAACAGTTCATCGACAAATGCCTGTTTCACATTCTCCTGTTTCAATTCGAAGACATTAAGCTTTTTGGGCACTTTTTTGTCTTGTGGTCGTCTGCTAGGATGAATCTGGATATTGCGGTTGGAGACTATAAGCCTGTGGTCAGTCCAGTATTCGGCACTTCTCATGGCCTTCGTCATTCGGACATCCTGCCTGACTCTTCTCCTGGCGATGACATAGTCAATAAGATACCAGTGCTTGGAGCGTGTGTGCATCCAAGACATCTTGTTGCGGTTTGGCAGGCGGAAGACTGTATTGGTGATTAGGAGGTAGCATTCAGCGCATTTTCTCAATAGGAGGAGTCCGTTGTTGTTGCATTTGCCAAAGCCATTTTTGCCAGTGACACCTGACCATGTCTGATGATCTGTGCCCACTCTGGCATTGAAGTCACCAAGGATGATGAGCTTGTCTGCCTTTGATACTTCTGCAATAACAGACTCCAGGTCTTTATAAATTTTGTCCTTGATCTCATCAGGGTTGGTCATGATGGATACATATGCGCTTATGAGAGTTGTATGTCTTTTTCGAGACAGTGGGAGTCTCATTTGCATTAGCCTGTCATTCAAGCCATTTGGGAGATTTGTGAGATTGCTGACTAGCTGTTATTGATGGCAAACCCAATACCAGCTTCACGTAGCTCGTCTTTACTTCGGTCACTTCAGGAGAAGGTGTAGCCGGCTCCTACTTCGGTGAGTTGTCCTTCCTCAGCTAGGTGAGTTTTACTCAGGGCTGCTATCTGGATGCTGAATCTGGCCAGTTCTCTACCAATTTAAGCTATTCTTCGCTCTGGTCTATCTACTGATGCGTTGTTTATTAGTATACATACATTCCAGGCACCGATAGTGAGTTGCGTCACCTTTGTTTTCTTGTTAGGTTTTCGACCGTTAATGTCCCTGTCAGCCACGGTATGCTGACGAGGGTTAAGGTGAAGCAGGCAATGTTTAAGGCACCTATTATAGCCCCTGCCTCACGCTATGGATGTGAGCAGTGTAATCTTAAAAAGGGCTGCTCAGTCACCCAAGTGGCTGTCAAGTTCCACTGTTGCTTCGGTCTAGTGAAAAGCGACCATAAGCCCTGAGCCGCCTGTGTGCAGGTCTGCAGCTACAGCTCCCAGTGTATCCACGCCTGCTGCGTTGCCACTTGCCCATTGACACAGGACTTGAAGGTATCTGGTGGGAATAATGAGGGGAATAATGTCATGACTTGCGTGTGAATTGGATTTAAGTGTGGGAAAGTGCAGCGCAACCTAATTTACCACACGATTTATGTTACATCATTTCCCGTATTATCCTCTATCAATTTGTATGAACCTATGTGGCATTCACGTCATAATAATATGCCTTAAAGTGATCAGCAATCGTATAATATATGAATTATTTTTAGGTCTCATCTAGTATCTAACTAGGCAGAATTAAATCCATTTCTTCCTTACAGAACATACAACATGATGTGATGTCATCAAGCCGACTCATATTTTGCTAAAACCTGAAGGTTTTTTCTCTTCGTGATTTCCGTGAAAAAAAGCTTAAATATATATATATATATATATATATATATATATATATATATATATATATATATATATATATATATATATATATAATACAAAAATGATGCTAAAAAACAGGTGGTATTCGTGCGCATCAGACACGACCCAGTAAATAATTCTCATCTAAGTACACACTCTCTCCGGATTCCTACGACAGAGATCAAGGCATATAGAGGTTATTATAGATAATTACAAATATACACCAAACAGAGCGGAAAGTGCTATCCCTGGATCCTACATTAACATAATTTTTAAATACGAATAAATGATAATATCATAAAGGTTAGAGAATTTTTGATTCGTACTCTACGGAGATTCGAACCCGGATCCTCGGGTTATATATATTTCATTGTCAACTCTACTATAATGATATAAATTCTTGATCATTATGACAAATAACGATTACATCATCAATAATAATAATAATAATAATAATATTATTATTATTATTATTATTATTATTACTGTTATTATTCTTCTTCTTCTTGTTATTATTATACTAGTATTATTAGGTAATTGATGATTTTATGATTTGGTGGGGATCTTATGAGCACTGATGATAAAACAGTAAAAATATGGACGTTGAAGATAATACAATTATTATTATTATTATTATAAGTATTATTATTATTATTATTATTATAAGTAGTAGTATTATTATTGATGATGATGATGACGATTACGATGATGAATAACAGTAGATTCTATTGTAATGTATGTTCTTGTGAATACCATTTTTGGGTCAGGGACTTTTTAATATTTATCTTTCAGATTAGGTGGTCATTGCTCCCATGTGATCAGTGTATTGAAATAACACAACAACTCCCACCTAGCGGGTTAGCGGGCTGCTCGAAGAAACTTCTCCGCCACACGTCTTCCTGTGTTATTTTGGCTTCGTATCCACCAGTCATGAACACAAACTCCTACCTCTGAACCCTTGGAAAATTTAGGGCTATTCAGAAAAGCTTACAACCTTGTTCGGGTGCCTTTGCACCTACTGGTCTGGTTGTTGTTTGTTTTGTTTTTTTTTTGTTTTTTTAAGGGGGGGGGGTTCGGTATCCTTGAAAGCCTCATGCAAGGACCCCTTCCGGTCACTTTCCAGATGATTAAGGGCTTCCAGAGTAGAATCCCAGGAATTATATCTGCTCCAGCAACATCGCTCTATCAGCTAATAGCTCAGTCTCCAGTATTCCATCTCATCCTTGACCACAGATGTAGGACGGAGGGTGCAGCCCACCGGTCCGCAGATAATTTAAGACTACCTATTCATTAGCAGAAAAGTGTATTTAATAGTAAGAACGTTGTTTGTATAAAGATGCATTTGCTTTAATTCAGTTTATCACATTTTTTCCACATTCCAATTGCGGTATCAATTATCGGTCATGAAGATGTTACACCAAGAAAACCATCAATTTGAAGTTGCATTTACAAAAAAATTCATTTACGCGGAATCATTACAGTGTTTTATCATCGGTAGTGCTCACCTATGGTCATCAGATATCTAATTATTTTCGCACGGATAGTATGTTGTCCTTGGACCATCCTTTAATGAATCATTCAGATAGAATGCTAATTTAAGACATCTTATCGATTATTTTCAACAACCAGTGTATTGATACGGTAGGTCTGGAAATTTTAGGTCCAGATAAACTTTTAGCAATCTTGCGAGTCTCTCAGAAATGAAAAAAAAAAGAAAAAAGAAACACAAATAACACAAATATGTGACCAAAAATATAACCACATGAAGTAAAATAGTTTTTTTTAATGCTACTTAGCTAAACATATGTAAATGGTGTCAATTTACCATCCAACAGTGTCCATACAGTGCGAAAAGTACAGTTTGTTACCGACCAACATGTTATGTTTCCGGTGAAGGCAGGTTTTTAATTTTTTTTCAAACATAAAAGAACGAATATTAAGTTTTATTTTTTTTTGAAACAAAGAAAAATTATCACACTAGCAATTACAACACCCCTTCTTTCACTTTTTCTTCTTAACCATACATCAGGTTGACTGATTTGTTTTTCATCAATCAATGCATCTATATATGTACGGGTATTAACGACGGATTAGCACAATCTTGGCTCTATAGCGCCTGGTAAGATCAGGCATGCCAAAAAGGATGAAGGCAAAACAAGAGGTAAAATCCTTAAGATAACAGTCTGATGTTTTTTTAAAGAAACCCAACTCTTTAATTTTAAAAAGTACAAGACTTTCTCAGCATGAACACCATCATGAGGGTACATCAGGCCAATGTTACATCCCCGTCCGCTGAAGGATCGATCTGTTCTTAATCATCTCTCTTTCTCTCTCTCTCTCTCTCTCTCTCTCATTCACACCTATACGTGCGTACATTACAGCTTAATAAAATCATAATTTCTGTATGAAAGGAAACAACATAAATTACAAATTGTTCTTGGACTGTCATTGCCAGAGGAATTTCTGACTTTGGACTGCATCTTGAGATTGAGGATATCAAGCTCTCCGTCATTTATGCATAACACAGAGAAGAACTGGTAGAACACACTTGCATAAGCAAATATTGTGTTGAAACTGGCCCAACTGTTTTACTGAGTCTTCTTCATGCTATTGGAACCTGCTTTTTTTTATTACATTGCTTTGCTAACCTGTTGTAATATTTATTACATTTTTTTATGTTGGAAGGGCGGGAGTATTGACGCGGAGTCTATATAATTAGTACGATGGAAGTTACGACAGAAGGGACTAGAGAGTCGAGCCAGATCTGTCTGAAACTAGCTTCTGAATAGAAGGGGTACCTGGTACAAGGTAAACATTAATAGTACAACGTCCCTTTACCAGGTAAATTGATGCAAGAAGTGAAATATATAAGACAAACATATATTAAGACACCTTTGATGGTGACAACATGAATTCCTCTTTTAGTGTTCCTAGGTGTTCTGGTCAAAATCAAAGCGCTTGTCCGTATATTGGGGGGGGGGGATTAATACCTGTCTGGGACGAGTGAAAACCTGGAGTGGATCCCCGCTACCATTTATCAATATCACATCTCCGCTTCCCCCTTCGTATGTCAATGAGATATTTATGTTGACGTTGCTGGAGACTTCCCCCAGGCGTACTATGTAAAATAACGTTACGCCTCGCGAACACACAAACGCACCTTTCCGAATTATCTTTACTGTGCCCAAGTAAGAAAAAGTAGAGCAGTTACCGGTATCTTTCTTGTCTATTCCCGTAAAGTACCTCGTGCTATTTAACCAAAGAAATGACTGAAACACCTAATATTTTGCATTATTTGTTACCTGCGGACCAGCTGCCATCTCAGTTGTCATTCAGTTTTAGGTATTATACGACATAGAGCATAGAAGACCCTTGCTATAACGTGACAATCATTATCTTTACAAAACAACAAGTTGGTGAAGAATGTTCAAAGCAATATGCACAATAATTCAGGTTATATTAGCATGAAGACGACTTGGTAAACCAGTTGGGCCAGTTTCGACACAATATTTGATTATGAAAGTGTATTCTACCAGTTCCTCCCTCTGTCATGCACATGACGTTTCTACATTGAAGACTCCCCGTCTCTCCGCGTGATATTCTAAAATCTCAAGATGCAGTCCAAGGTCAGCAATTCTTCTGGTAATGATAGTCCAAGAACAATAGCTAAGCGTTCCAAAATGGGGAAGAAAAGTAAATCTGATAGAAAGGAAGGCGGAATCCTTATGGCTATGATGCCTGGTGCAAAAATTGACAAAAAGGGCAAAATGATACTAAATGTGGCGACATCAAAAGACACCGTGGTTTTTAATGTTGGAGGTAAAAAGTTCGAAACGTATTGTTCCACGCTACATGCTCAGCCAAAAAGCAAATTGGCGGATGAGAAATTCCTCAACAGCCACTTCAGAAAGCAACAAGGAGATTACTTTTTCGACAAAGACCCAGATATTTTTCGGGTAATGCATACTACTTTAGCTTTGAGTGTCCGAAAATTACTGTTGACTTTATGTCGGTTCTGCACATAGATTAGGTTTAGAAATTAATGCATTTTAGTGGTAGATTTAGCTCACACAATTCAGTTTATGTATGTCGATTATTGACATACATCTGTAAAACAAAAGGGAAGAACGCCTACACATGACAAGACGGAATATTTACTATAGCTTGAATATACTACATACATGTCACCCAAAAGCCATATCATACATGTCACACAAGTCATACCACACATGTCACACAAGTCATACCACACATGTCACACAAGAGTCATAGAAGTTATAATACTTTTACCAATAGTGAATTAAAATGCACAATATCATTGTTTTATAGAACACACTAGGTATTAGTAATAAAACGATGGTGCACGTTTCCGCTAAAGGCAAATAAACTATCTGAAACATTGTTTTGTTACTGAATTATGTAAGTAGCTTTTATTTATAAAGGCAGATTACAGTAAAGCTCGATATTTTGTGTACATATATTTATAGCTGTTTTGGTCGAAATTATGAAATATTTAACTTTGTGTTTCTTACTTTTGAGATTTCAGTATTGAATTATTGTAATTTGTGTTGTTAACTTTCCATGCACAAATTACGATTTGTTTGCTTCTGTAATGTACACACGTATAGGTTTTAGTTAGAGAGAGATTATTAAGATCAGATCGATTCTATAGCGGACTAGGGGATGCAAAAAAGACCCTATGTGCCCTGCTACAGGTCGTAAAAGTCGAATAATGGTGTTCACGCCGAGAACGTCTTGGATTTTCAAAATTAGAGAGTTAGATCAGGGGTGACAACATACGGCCCGCCAGACTCATTATGTATTATTATTATTTATTATTATTTATATCAAATCTGGCCCGCCATAGCAAATGAGTTTGATACTCCTGCGTTAGATTTCTATAAACAAAATTTGACTTTAAAATTTTAAGGATATTACCAATTTTTGTCGTTATTTTTGTTTTATATGATTTTTAGGATGCCTAAACTTAATCGGTATTATAAAGTCAGGATTACGCTAATGTTCCATTAAATCGTATACGTATATAGATGCATTCTTTGATTAAATGAATAATCAGCCAACATAATGCATGGTTTGGTAAATACAGTAAAAGAACCAGTATTGCAATTGTTAGTGTAATAATGTGTCTTTATTTTAAAGTAAATAAAACTTAAAATTCGCTCTTTATGTTAAATTTTTTTTTACAACACATGCCTTCCACGGAAAACATGTTGGTCGGTAAAAAATTGTACTCTTCGCACTGTGCGGAAACTGCCACGGTTACATAAATACGGATTTTGCTTGATGTAATTATATTTTTCATGACGCATATTTATGTGTTTCAAATTGTTTAATTTCTGAGAGACCCGCAAGATTGTTAAAGATTTATCTGCAGCTAAAATGTCCAGACTTACCGTATCAATTATAAAGTATGTTGTAAAAAAAAAAATCGTTTTGAAAAGCTGTCTTAAATTAGCATTCTATTTAAACGATTCATTAAAGTATGATCCAAGGACAAGACACTATCTGATCGAAAAGCATTATATATCTGACATTACTTATGAAAACACTCGATACAATTTCCATGTAAATTCTTGTAAATGCAATTTCAAAATGATTCTATTCTTGATATAACACCCTAATGATCGATAATAGATACTGCAATTAAAATTTGGAAAAATAACGTGTTCAACTGAATTAAAGCAAATGCAACTTTCTATAAACAACGTTCATGCTATCTAATACACTTTTATACCAATCAATAGGTAGTCTTAAATTATCTGCGGACCGGAGAGCTGCATCTTCCGTCTTACATCTGCGGTCCTGCGGTCAAAGACGAGCTAGAATACTGGGGACTGAGCTATCAGCTGATAGAGCGATGTTGCTGGACAAATTACAATTCCTGGAATTCTACCCTGGAGGCCCTTAATCAGTTGGAAAGTGACCGCAAGGGAACCTTGGATGAGGATCTCCTGCAAACCGGGACAAACCATACCAGTAGGTGGAAATGCAACCGACCAAAGTTGTGGGCTTTTCTGAATGACCCTAAATTTTCCAAAGGTTCAAAGGTAAGATTTTGTGTTCACGCCTGATTGATACGAGCCCAAAAAACACAGGAAAACGTGTGGCGGCGAAGTTGGTTAGAGCAGCCAGCTAACCCTTGGGCTGGTGGTTGGGGGATGGGATGGTGGTGAGTGATTTCAACAAACCGATCACATGGGAGCAATGGCCACCTAATGTGAAAGATAAATATGAATAAAGTCGCACACCCAAAACAGACATTCATATGAACATACATTACAATAGAATTAGCTCTCATTCATCATTGTCGTCGTCGTCATAAATAATAATAATAATAATAATAATAATTGTCTTATACTCATACATTATATCGGTAAATATTAAGGCTGGCATCAACAGTAAAACTATATAATATTATTCTCATAGTGTCGTTGTTGTCTCTCTCTTTCTCTGTTGTGTGTTTGAATGTAAAAATGTAAAAATTTTCTAGGCCTTCACTTGAACACCTGCTCTTTTTTGGACTTCTCACCTTTGTTTTTACAACAAATTTGATCTTGTTGGAAGACAATGTTGGTAAAACTGCAGGGCAGGAAGACAGTTCCTCTCTTATGAAATCCTGCCAGTATTATGAACGACTCTTGGCAGCAAATACAATCTTTCTATTGAGAAATACACTGGATATGAATCAACGAATGAACCAATCAATTTTCTAAATTCTATTCATAAAATTATGTTTTTAAATATTTGAAATCACGATTATTTTATCTTCATCAATAATGTAAAGGGTAAGTTTTGAAACTGAAATCTAGAAGTCTCAGGTAAAAATGTAAAACAACAATTAAAAGATAAACAGCAAAACAAACATGCAGTCTATTTGAGCGAACTTAGTGTGAGGCAGTTAACAAGGCACAGTATACTGGATATATACCTAAATGCGCTCTAAGATTATTTAAAAATGTTCAGACAATTCACAATAAAGTCAGGCTTATATAAAAAGACACTTACCCTGCTTTACAAGATCAGTAGGCTTCGGTAACTTGCTTGGCGAAAAATGCTATTTGAACATACAGATAGTAGTGAGGCTGTGACTTGAATATTTATCTCCAGCGTCAACTTTCACATCCTTGTCTATCTAAAACTACAACTATTAATTGATGGTCTCAGGTCTGGGACCAGCATACTATAAGTATGTTAGTCACTGTCGCTGCTTTATCATTACTAATTTGTTATCTAATATAACCTTGAGGACAAGACTGAGGAATTGCACACCTGCTTTCAATGCCATGACATGAAGATTTATTACATAAGAATTAACATTTTACGTTCAGTCAAGTTCGTCCAATACTGTTATGTACAAGTACAATTGACTAGCACACGAGAAGGTATTAATATGGTACATGACTGGGTATCATTAATAACAGAATAATATAATGGTATACCCACAACAACAACACCAACCAGACCAGCTAATTATCTGGACAGTATTTTTTTTTCTTCATTATGTATTCTCTTAAGCTATGGTCACTGAAGTCACAAAAGAAAATCTGGCTTTGAACAAAATACGAGTCGGCTGGATGGCATCACATTATTTTGTATGTTCTGTAAGAAAGAAATGGACTAAATCGTGACTAGTTATATATTTGAAAGGACTTTAAAGTAAGTCATACATTAGACGTTGACTGGTCATTTTAACGTAAAGTATATTTTGACGGGAATGCTAAATAGGTCGATACAAAATCGATCAAGGAAAATATGAGAAATGACGTAGCGTAAATTGTTCGGTAAATTAGGGTGCGTTGTATTTAGTGCGCCTAGAGATATATACATTTTCAGTAGTCATTATTACGTTTAAGATTCGCTGTTACGGTGATCTTCATTAAAGGACAAAATTGAGCACTAAATTCCACTCGAGTATATTCTATTAGCTTTTTCACACACTACGTAATATGGTGACGTGACTTGTCATTCGGATCCGACCTGGGGTGGATTAAATAGAGTCAATGTGGACAAGAGTTATTATTGCCTAAATTTATCAAAATCAATGACATTTTACGATTCTCTGATGGGTTGAAATAATGCTACAACGTTCATAGTTGACAGCATGATGGAATATATGTGAAAATATATTATAAAGTTTTGAATTATTTAGTTTCAATCATCATTGCCCTTCAAAATTCACATTTCATTTTCCGTTTCCGTCCTGTAACGCCTTTACCCTAGGACAATCATGCAAGCCCAAATTTTTCAGAAAATATAACCCCATCGTTCCGACGAAGATGCAAATTCAATTACGGATCTAGAGGGTAAATTTTGGATATCAGATTCAATTAATATTATACAGCTTTTAAATAGGCAAGCTTATGTGCAGTCTGACAGATTTTATTATAGACTTGTCAGGCTTTTTACATGTTGTTACAGCTACTGCGATGTAGAAAACGTTACACACACGGACTTTTATCTTTAGTTTGGGGTACATTTTCTCATAAATCATAATTAAAAGTCTCATACATGTATATCGTCCACTTCTCTTTCTGTATAACATACTTTGTACAATTCTAAGAAAGATGGAGGTTGCAATATGTACAAAGCTATCTAATTGTATGCCAAATAAAGTAAAATTTGCAAAGAAAGAAAGGAAGGAAGGTAGAATGAATGAATGAAACGGCGGAGATTCTAAATTTACATTTTCTGTTAGACAGGAAGTTGGCGTTACTAAAATACTTTAATTTGCACTCAACTACATTGTAATAACTGGGCGAGAGCTACTGTATTTTAAAACATCTGTTTAAATACATTCGTAGATCGAATGTGTGTCAGAATGGTTCAACACCATTTTAAATCCTGATTTACACACAAGCCTTAAAAGTGAGAAAAAGGAAGGTATGCTTTATGTTATTATACACCTTGATGTACTTTCCTAAAAGAATCGGAAAGCCGCGCTAGCTCTGTTAGTTGATCATCGGAATCAAAGGGTATGAAGTTCGATACCTGCCCATGCCGTTAAAGTTAAAGGAATCAACCAACCTATAAAATTAATCTAAAAGTGAACGCATATATTATATTTGTTTTTTTTTTTGGTTTTTTAAATTTTGATTCGGCCTAAATTGGGTATATTTATTGTGTGTATGATATTTTGTTGATACAGGTGTAGAGTGGGTGTGTTATTATTTTAAATTTTTTTCTATTTCTTACATACGTTTTGATTTTTGTGCATACGTAATGTTTTCATTTACAAGTTTCAACTACTGAAAGACAAGGAGAGATTTAGTGATTTTTTTATTCATAAAATGGTTGGTTGGTTTTAACGCAACTGTTACCATATTACCGGCTAAAAAAGCCGTTTTATCATACCTACGAAATGGGAGCTAAATGCGTTTCCTAACAACACCCTGAGGATGCCAACTGGAGCACCTGGATGGGTAAGAGTCATGTAACACGACACATAGATAAAACATTCCAGTTACAAACAAGTAGGATTATATTGTTAGTATTAGACTAGTCTTCATGTATGAAAGTACATCATTAAAATATACACCCAAACATATTTCCATCAGGTGTACTTGTAAAGCGTAATACAAAAACAGACAGAATTTATTCGGTAGTTACAATTTAAGAGACTATTTTTTTGTATTTTTAATTCTTTTGTGTTTCTAAGAGACCCACCAAATTGGCAAAAATCTATGTGAAGTATGTTTCCAGAATAACGGTATAGTGATATGTGAATGCTTTTTTAACTCAGGATCGAAGAAGAAAGACTGGCTTTTTGTTGCAATTGGCGTGTTCGGACTTTGGCGAATTGGCAGCCAAGTCTTGGAAAAGTGTTCTTCACGGAAGGAAAGAAACCAGCTCTTACTGAGATATTCTTCTTTGGGCTACCGAATTCTTAAGTACCCAAAGACATCGCCATATGCTTGACTTCGTGGGTCATATACGACACATGTAATTGAGTTCTTTGTAGGCCATTTTGACTCGTGTTTTGTTACATTTTCTCAGTATGAAGTTATCTCGTAGCCTTTAGATGACATTGTCTGGTTCCATAAATCCTGTTTTACCCTGTTTTCGACGATTCTGCTCCAGCACTCTGCTTCTTAAAAGTGGTGCCTTTCCCTAGAGTTTTGCATCTTTGTCATTGTGTTGTGAATAATGGTAATAGTAGCAGTTTAATCAATCTTCACAATGTATTCTGCTCAAAATTGTGTCTCAACAAAACTTTATACGTGTCATATTTGAGGTCGATTTCTTGAATTAAGCTAATATACTTTCCAAATAATGCAGTGGCTGATTCAGAGGCTGTCTGATTGGGGGTGCAAACGACAAATAAATAAATAAATAAATAAATAAATAAATAAATAAATAAATATATAGATAGATAAATAAATAAATAAATCCATGTAAGCTTTGAAAATGTTTTCCTGATAAAACCTGGTCTTTTGCTAACATCGCATATTTAACAATGTGTTCAATTTCGTCTGAGGAGGAGTATAACTGTAAACTCTGCGGAAAATTGACTGCAGACAGAGCCAAGCATATGTAACTTTACTGCCAAGTCCTAAACAACGAACGTAATACCATGTTCGAAAGAATAATCGATGCAATAGACATACTAGACTCACACTGGCTCTTTTCGCAGTACAATAACATGCTACTTCATATCCTTTTGGGCAAGAGAGTTGAAACCTTTGATTCTATGGATGATCAAACATGGCAGGCATTCATGTGTTTGGTGGCAGAAGGATTAGACTCAATGTACAGAAGAACAAATGAACTTGGACATAATTTCTGATAGTATGCTTGTTCGGTATATTAGGGCAATGGACCCATTTCATTTCTGACTACCATATAAATAATTCGCAACTGTTGGACTCATAGTGTTCAACTGGTGATTCAATGTGTTAATTCATTTAAACCGCTGCAGCCAATTGTAAATAATTTAAATTATTTCAAGTTGTCTACATGTTCGTTAGCATGTTATTTTTTGTTCTTTGTTCTTTTTTCTTTTCTATCATATTTTTGACCTACCGATATATATGCATACTTCGTGCATACATACATACATGCTTACAGACAGACAGATAGGCAGACAGACAGACACTGTACACCTGAACATCTGTTCCTTCTCCCTGTTTTATTTACACCTATTACAAGTATAATAATAGCTTTATGTTTCATATACTCTTCAAGCTTGTAATAATTTTATTTCAACTCAACTATGCGGTATATTACAAATATTGCCTATATATTGTACCTTATACACACGTCTAAAATGTATAATGCTCTTAAAAAAGCACGGTTAAGATTATATAACTCATATTCATGGGAGATTTCCTTTGCTGTCCCTGATGGCTGTTATTAAAAGTATTGAAGCAGACGATAATGGAAAGGACTATTGACAATCATTGAATTTTTGTAAATATATTACTTGTTTAGCGTGTTGCATATCCAATAATATCAATGTATGTTCCTATTATTATTGTGTAAGAATGAAAATAACTGAATGTAATCTCTTTGGAAGAGGAAATAAAGAAAGTCAATCAGTCAGTCAGTCATACGTACGTACGTACATACATACATACATACATACATACATACATACATACATACATACATACAGACATACACATAGTCGGAGATATCGCATGGGGAGACAAATTTTAAATATTTTTATGATCCTTTATAGTAGTGCATAATTTGATTAATTGTTTATAGTTTCTATAATGAAAAAGTGGTTTGAAAATTATAATGTGTGACTTGTATTTAACCGTCCCTACTGGCCTTTAAATAATATTGCTCTATGAACATTCTGCTTCCCTTAAATCAAGGAAAATCGTGAATTTCGATTTGCTCTTCTTAAATGTAAATTATCTATGACATTAAGGTTCATTCTTTTAAACTGCAAATTATCTATGACATTAAGGTTCATTCTTTTCTTATTTGCAACAGTCTCAATAAACTGCTACACGGCCTTCTGTTGAGCTCCCTAACTCGCTACACAATTAGGCATTTGTCATTCCAATAATGTCGACTTTGGCTGTTAGATGTGTTGTATTAGCAAACGAACGAAAAATGAAAATAATCTCCTAAATAAGTTACAAACAGCACAAACACGCTGAACGTAAGCTGAATTAAGGGCATTAAGGGCATCTTTTATAGTTAAATACGGTAGTACCGCTATACTTGAG
Source organism: Margaritifera margaritifera (assembly GCA_029931535.1). Taxonomy (NCBI): domain Eukaryota; kingdom Metazoa; phylum Mollusca; class Bivalvia; order Unionida; family Margaritiferidae; genus Margaritifera; species Margaritifera margaritifera. The sequence goes on from JAQPZY010000952.1 coordinate 472,291, forward strand.
CTTAGACTGTTGCCTGGCAACCCTTTGAGCTGGATGATTTATTTAGCTACTGTCTAGAAAAATATGGTTAAACGTGATAAAAGCAAATGTTTTCATTCCTTTTCGGCCTTTTCAAAATGCGAAGTTCAGTTAAAATATCCTGTCATGTGCACCCTTTCATAAAAATGTATTTACATCACTTGAAAAAGACTTAAATACAATGTAGAGAAATGTATTACGAATATAGTTCAGTGCCGTTACAGAGATCGAAAGACGAGCAACTTTGCTAAGTTTATGATCATCGCCTTAACAGTAAAATAACAAAGGGACATAGACCTGACTTTTGAAGATTTTCAACAAAAGAAAGGAAACTGTTCTGATAGAAATAAAGTGCGTGATTTTTCCTTTTTCTTTCTGAACATGTTGTCATACAGAGGTTGTTGTAGAGCGAGACCATTATTTATCTATGGTTGAGCCTATGTATATGAATATTTAAATTTGATTGCAATATAAACATTTCGGAAAGCTATTTCAAACTAAGAAGACCAGCATATAATTTGCATATAGAAACTGCTAGATGGAACATACCACATCCAACCTCTACTGAACATATATTGTGTCCTTTTTTTGTAATGTACTAGAAGTAGAGTATCACTTTATCATTGAGTGTGAAAGTTATTACCTGCTATGTAAATACATAGATCATCTATTTCGATTAGGTCAAATATGTACAAATTCATTTAATTAATAAATTGTCAGCATAGTTATGTTATCAGAAATCTGTGTACTTTTATATACAGGACATTTATGTTAAGGTCTGATTTAATGAATGCTAGACAATATAACCGCTACTATTAAGTAAGTTTAGATTCGATTTTAAAAACTCATATATATATATATATATATATATATATATATATATATATATATATATATATATATAATGTAGATTTCCCTGCAATTATTTATAATAAGGACTTACGGTATGTACACTTTTATTTAAAAATCCATGTTACATTTGAAGTCCTCTCCCATATGAATAACACAAAGGTAGATCTGTAACGATGTAAATTCATTTTTCCAATTTTTACATTTCTGTGGCACACTTTAACGCTACGTATATTAATATAATGTTTATTATGTACTTGCCATGGCCAATTGACTTTATGCAATGAACTTCATCAATTCATTGTCATCATACCTTTTCCTTCGCAGGGTTGGAATCTGAACTTGCACCACTTTCAACTGAATCACTTGTTTACCTTGCTCACATCGACATCATGCTGCCATAACCCGACGATGTTAAAATTTGTAAACAAATTAATAAATAAACTTGGTACCCGTATGCAAACATGCGATCAAATAGGCCGACATCTAAGATGTACTTTACATGCATGTACTAGAGCGTAACTTTTGGATATCAGATTCATTTAACATTAAACAGCTTTCAAATATGCAAAAATAATTTGCAGTCTGGCAGATTTTTTTCAAGCGTTACACGTCTCTTTACCTTTACTTACAGCTACTTCAAAGTAGAACAAGTGACACAATCAGGTGTTTATCTTTTCCATAAATCATCATTAAACTTCCCAGGTATGTCTATCTTATACCTCTCATTCGGTAAAATTTACCTTGTGCCATCATGAGAAAGATGACAGTCCCAATATGTACAACGCCATTGAATTGTATCTCAAATTAAGTAACAGTAAAAAAGAAAGAAATTAAAGAAGGAAGGAAAAAAGAATGAATGAAACTGAGGAGATTCTAAAATTACATTTATTGTTCAAAAGGAAGATGGCGCCACTAAAGTACTTTAATTGTATTCAAATTCATTGTAATAACTGGGCGAGAGCAATTTTATTTCAAAATTCTGTTTAAATTGATTGAAAGATCAAATGTTTATCAGAATAGATCTACATCATTTGAAATCCTGATTACATATAAGCCTTCAAAGCGAGAAAAAGAAATGTATACATTCTGCTATTATCCACCTTCATGTACTTTCCCATGGCACAAGTGGATCCGCTAGTTCTGTTGGTAGAACTTCGGAATCAGAATCTAAGGATAACGGGTTTGATACCTGCACAGGCCGTTAACTCTCCCCCCCCCCCCCGCAAAAAAAAAAAAAAAATCAACCAACGTAAAATGAACGCATAACTTATACTTTTGGGTTTTTTCTTGCTGATTCCACCTAAATCAGCTATATTTACTTTGTGTATCGTATTTTGTTGATTAAGGCGTAGGGTGGGTGTTATTATTTTTTACTTTTGTTATATCTTACATACCTTTAATTTTTGTACATATGTAATGATTTCATTTACAAGTTTCAATTACTGAAAAACTGTGAAAGATTCAGTGACTATTTTATTTGTAAAATGGTTGGTTGGTATTGTAACAAACCTAGGGTATGTGTCGTTTGTATTTACGTCTCCGTTTATATCTTTGTCGGATTTTAATGATTGTTTGTTTGATTATATGGAGTCGGTGTTTAAAAGATATTTCTCAAACCGAGTAATTAACCAATTACTAGGAGTAGACGTCATAATCTACAGTATTCACGAAACTTTATGGTAGCATGGATTAGTTTCGTAAAATGAACCCTCCCTAATTTCTTATCATAAGGAATTCTCTGGATGTTCTCACGCATAAGGTTTTGGTCATTTAAGATAGAAATAATTCTCTGTATTAGGTTTTTGGGTCATGTTTTATAGCAAGTGGCTTGACATACCGATCTGAGGCCTAGAAAAGCGTACTGGTAAATAATACAAATGTGAAGAAAGAAAAACCATGAAAGTTTGAAATTAGAGTCTCGTGAATGTGTACTCTTCAGTTAATTTGAGGAAATTGTTTGTGGTATTAGCGCGTTTAAGAACCCTTCAGTTGACAACGGCTGTTGTCTTGGGGTCCTTGGAATAGGTGAAACATCGATCTCAAGCCAGCTTCACGCAAGTGTTCGATATTAATTGTTCCTCTCGGTAGTAATATGATGTTAGACACCCTTGCATGCCCTAAGATGGACTGTCCGATGGCAGCAGTGCGATAATGGATAGCTTTGAAATATTTCTTTTTGGATTGTTTTATCTAAAGCTAAAGTCAGACCATTCGATAAGGCAACTGGATGAAAAATACATGCTAATAATTAGAGTTCTATAGTAGTAAAATATGATTAGACATGTGTCTTTTATTGTATTAAAGAAGGTATTATTGTAGGTTTTAATCTCTATTTAATAGAGAGCAGATATTTTCCTTTATGAGTCATTGCTGTTGGATAGTTACCGGTAGCATATAATTTGGGGCTTTACTGGAGTATATTTTGATAGAGGACTATCGGCTATAAGTGAGTCACGCATTTAGCAGACACACGTCATTAAACTATATTTTGAGCTAGAAAAGAAATGATTAAAACTTAATAATCTTGCACTGGTGAATGAGAAGTGTTTTTGCAATGAGTCCGTGGGTCACGCATTTTAGCAGACACGAGGCCAGTTGAAATTACATTGCGAGGTAGAGAAGAAATTTTTAGAACTTAATAATCTCTCATGTGTGAATTAAACGCATAATAATGATTTTGTAAGGAGTCGCCTCGCAGTCGGGATTCAGGAATTTATAGTTTAGTCTGTTTGACTGATTAAAGAAGAACATTATTATATTATTTCTAACTAGTTCCCAAATACACACACACACACACACACACAGAGATGTGTGCATGCTCTTGAATAATAATCCTTAGTAGGAGAAATAAATCATTTTATTTCGCAACAGGAAAATTCATATAAGTGCGGGCGACCGCTGTGTCGTCGTGGCTGTTGAATAGTTGGGTTATGAACAGCCCAATTCTGTCAACTGGATTGAATCGACAACGTCGTGCGGATAATGCGGATAGCTTCGTGATCTACGGTTAATGTATCGAAGTAATTTGTAATTATATTATTTCATTATGAGATTTTTATGTGAAGACAGATGCCACTTATTGTGTAAATTGTTTCGGATTAATAATGTGCAGTATTAACTTCCATAAGCATTGGTCAAACGTTGTTTGTTTGCTGCTTCGAGCAAGATTATGTAAATTAGAATTCGTTTGTGTGCTTTTAGAGAGGCAGTCATGAATAACGCCATGAAATTTATAATTAGAGAATAGTATCGTCGCATAGTGTGCTTTGGCGTAAGATTTTGCCGTTGGAATTAGTTGTACGAGTGAAATTTAACATTATAAATTGTGATTGTTTAGATGCAAGTGAACAGTTTTCGATCGCTGTAGCACTTGTGTATTAGTAGTGATATCGATGTGAGGATGCAGTGTCAGCTAACAAGGTCTTTTGGCTACGAGGAGTGTGGAGCTGTTCAGTATGGGGCGCTAAGGTTCTGAGCGATTGGTGGTTTCAGTAGAGAAGCATTGTCCTGTAGGAAGCGTAATCTTTCTACCGGAAGTTCTGTCGTGGTTAAGCAGGGAAATCCTGACTGTTCCGCCTATTAGAGATCTGTTTGTTGACAAGCTTTTGCTACATAACTATAGATTACTTTAAAAACTCTTGTGTACTAGCACAACATCGAGGACAGTCTACTATGGTTTTCCTCATGCGTAGATTAGCATCCAAGTCTTGGAAAGTGTTCGACATGCAAGGCAAGCAACTAACTCTTTATACTTCATCCAACTACACAAAGATAACGTTATCTGCTTTCTTCGTGGACATTTTGACATATGTAGTTCTTTTGTATGTCATTTTTAATCGTGCTTTTGTTCAGTTGTTTCAGAGTGAAGTTCTCCATAGCGTTTAGTCGACATTATCTGGTTTAATAAATCCACTTTTACCCTGTTTTCGATCATTTTACTCCTGCACTCTGCTCGTTATATTTGGTGCCTTTCCTAAGTCTTTTGCGTCTCTGTCATTGAATTGTGAGTAATGTTAACAGTAGCTGTTTGATCCATGTTGTGAGTAATGTTAATAGTAGCTGTTTGAGCCATATTCACAATTTATTTTCAGTTCGAGTATGTTTTCAACTCATATTTGAGGTAGATTTTATGATTTTGTAGCCTATAATGGCTACCCTGCTTTAAGGCATATGTTTGGGATAAATGAATCCAATCCCTGTTCGAATTATTGCAGTGGCAAAACATTAAAATAAACGAGCAAATAAATAAATAAATAAATAATAAATAAACAAATAAGTACATACATACTCCGAGATAGCCCAAGGGGAGATAATCTGACATATTTTTACGACTTTTTCTAGTTGGGCATGATTGTATTATTTGCCTATCATTTCAATAATGAAGTTTAAATTCCTCTATGCAAATTGCGCTTCCATTAAATCAAGGAGAAGTGTGGTTTTCAATTTGTTGTTTTTAAATGCAAATTTCAGATCTTTATCCGTGACATTAAGGTTCATTCTTTTGTTATTCAGCAGTCTCAATCTACTGGTATCAGACCGTTTGCTGCGCTTCTCGCTCGCTGCACAAAAGAGTGAGCTGGCGCATCAGACGGTCGGGCACCATTTTACAGTCCTAAATGATATTCGATAGGGCGCGGGATCAACGGATTCAAGTTCTCATTGTCATGATAGTAGGGTACGCACCTGGTTTTATATGCACATTATAAACACCTATCGCATTCCCCAATCATTTTCTTCCACATTCAAACCTATTACAAACAAACTAAAAGTGACACGAAAGTTTACGAGGTTTTGCAATCAATTTACTCTATTCAATGAAGAAACAATCAAAATGGTTTTTCTTTATATTCAAAACCTTTAGTTTATTTAGAAATGGATATTTAAACTCACCGTTTACAGAGTACCGTATTTTAAATTAACTCTTCAATTACGAGGTATGAAGAGTTTCCAATGTTCCGGTGACGTAACATATTAGGATTCACGCAAGGGCCGGTTTTGCACAGTACTTAGAATATAAGATTTGAGTGAAATCGAGTAGACAAATGGTAGCGTCTTTCAGACCCTATGATTTCAAACCTAAGAGAGATAGTGATAGTGAAAGTTAATATTCCTAGAGCTCATCATAATTTGCAGACGGCGATCAGGCTGGAATTGAGGGTATATTAGCCAGTATAATATGGGATCGTGCCGATGTGGTTATTGTCGAATCATGTCTACAGTTGAGGAAAGTATATGTCGCCAAGAAATGTCTACTTTGCGGAAGAAATTATCAGATGGATGTCTAGATTGTATGATAAATAATTCGGACTTCGAAATCGTGTGTGTTGCATGAAAATGTTTTACGAACGGCAGTTCTAGCAAGAGCAGACATTAGACAGGATCCCCTGGCACATTCTCTACCCAATGAGTAAGTCAACATATCGATAGGTGTGATAATTTACGAAGTTTTGAATACTCTTTTAAATGGAAAAAATAAAGATATAAGAATATGTCTTTCGAATGCTGACATTCCTCAAATCCTATGTCAATTCAAAACATTTTCACTAGGTCTTCACTTTTTTTGGCGGTCCCGGACGTCGCGACTGTGTGAATACACAAGGTCGCAAGGGCGTCAAGTCAAATGTCAAGCCTTGTGCCAGGTCCGCAGTAGTCGTGGCGTGGCAGACGCTTTCCTCGGGATACTTGCTTCAGTGTAGCCCCAGCAGCTTTTCAAGGCCAGCAGCGATGTCAGCGCCATGCTTTAGCTCGCGTTCCCTGTCATAGCGCGCTTGGGCAGCAGCGGTACTTGCGATGATGATGGGATGGTAGACTTTTTCACTCAGCATACCGTGCAAATTCCACAGAGCGCGCGTTTCCCATTGGCGAGCCGCACCTCATGACCGCCTGCAGTTTCAGTCTTCTGTCAACAGCGCAGACAATATGCGAGCATTTTAAAGGCCACAGCGGCCCATTATTAGCATGGACATTATTGACTTCTTAGCCACAAAAAAGGCAAACAAGCCGCGACACCACTGGGCTCTGCTACCTGACCGCATCCGGGCGCTGCTCGTAGGCCCCTCAGGCTGCAGAAAGACGCAGCTGTTGCTAAACCTCCTAACGCGCTGTATGAAATCGAATAGGCTCTACGTAGTTCCGCCCAGCGCCGACGATCAGAAATACTACGATATCCTGCGGCAGATCAACGCTGCTGCCGTTTTGGAGCAGGTTAAGTAGCTGGCAGGTGCCACGAGCGAAAAGCCAAGCGAATAAACACTTGTCGCCATTCAGAACCCCATGACCTTTATCTCCTACGATGAAGAGGCCCCAGGCCCTGACGAACTAGACCACGACCAGAACAACGTCTTCGTCTATGACGACGTGGTGCTCGAGGGACAAAAGAATCATACACGTCTCTTTAGCCGCGGGCGGCACAATAATGCCGACGTGTTGTACTTGGCTCAGCGCTACGCCCAAATACCAAAGGTAATTCGCTACAACGCTAATACGGTAGTCCTCTTTCATGGCACTGATGTACATAGTCTGCAGAACGTGCACATCACATGCTGTGCCGCCGACATTGACTGGCACCAGTTTCGTCGTTTCTTTGATGAGGCAGCATCCATGCCCCACAGCTTCGCCACCATACACCGTACCAGCTCAGGCAAAGTTAAGTTTCAGGATTTGGTCAATTGAAGACTTGCAATATCTTGTAAATACCTTTGAAAACTATCGTCATGCCGTTTACAACAAATGACAAACGAGAAAGACAAGATACGGATAACTGAGGAGTACATAACCCACTGCAACGGGCTGCGCGACATGCTAAACGCCCGTCAGCTAGCACATGTCATCTACGAGTTTGAGTTCGAGATAAGCTTTTCGCCTCTCATAAAGCCAGCCAAGGCCACCGTCAAAGCCACTGCCGGCGCCGCCAAGGCCGCTTAGGAGATCTGCGAGGAGTTTGAAGGCGTAAAGCAGGCCGTTGAAGAAAGAGGGCTGAAACCATTGCTACGTTTGAATAACTGCCCAAAGACCTCAGCACTGCCCTGCCAAAGCCGCTCCAGCCCGACAATAACTCAACCGTGCTCACAGATCCCCAGAAGTTTACAGAGCAAGGGCTCCTGTTTATCGTAGATAGGGGTGCCATAGCTGCCGCGGTTAAAATACCTGACAACTGGCACACGCTGTTGTTAACGCAGACAGACAAACGGGCAGGACCAAAGTACTTGGGAGACAACTGTCCAAAGTGGATTTTTCGAGAGGTATCAGGGAGAAAGCAGACGAGTGGCCCTGAGCTCGAGCAGTTTGCGAAAGAAGTAGAAGCCTTCAGGAGCACAGTGCTAAAAGAGTAAAGCCCTGAGACCCATACTGGTGAAAGACTACCATCGAGTGCGTGCGCAAAGGAGGAACGCCAGCTCAGTAGCTCAGTGGCCAGCTCAGTGGCCGAAACAGCGCTAGAAGCGCAAGAGCAACCGAAAGACATGCCAGCTCAAGAATGAGCGCTAGCACGATCATCTGCCAACCTGCCGAGTTGGCCGATCGCCTCGAAACGCTGATCGGGTCTTTCTGGGCCGGCAGTATATCTCCCGAGCTTGTCAACGAGGCCAGCGACATTAGCCTGCGTCTGTTATGGGACGACATAATGGACAAGGTCGCATTTAGAGCATTAATGGTTGAGATACGTGACCTGGTTAATGACTCGTAGCGCGAGCCAAGATGGACACCCGCGAAGTTGCACAAATTCTAAAGTAGATAAGAGAGGACGTCTCCACCCTCCTGCGGATCATCCAATAGAATACCAAGTACTGTGTCAAACGAATGGTGTCAGCGAGCTCAAAATATCAGCCGGCGTTTGACGTCATCTATCAGACGCCAATTGAAGCCAGCAAGGGGCGCGACCTCGATATTCCGTTGGCGTCTCTCCGAGTCTACTAGAACTGACAAAATCATCTACTCCCAGCCTTTCGGTGGCCTTCCGGCCAACAATACCTTTGTGTTTTTCTCCGACAATGGTACCACCTGGAAGACCATAAACCTACCAACGGGTGCCTATGATATAGAGACCATTACCCAGGAAATTCAACCGCAGATTACAGCCATGAAGGGCGACAGCACTAAAATTAACATTCTTGCTAATGAGCCATCCTTTTCAGCAGTGATAGATATCAGTTTCGCCGCCTACCGCGTCAACATCGCAAACTCAATCCTGTGTCAGATGTTGGGATGGCCAAATACGGTCGACCCTGCCAACGCTATTCTTGGCCCGGGCTACGACATCGTGCTCGGCATAGTGCAGATCAATACCACGATCTCTGTATATCTGCTGCCATATTTCGCGCCAATGTTGCAGCTAAAGACAAGGTCACACTCTCAAAGCTCGCCCTTTTTAGATGCCGGCTGTAACACGCCGCTGGTAGTGGAGATCAACATGCTCAGCTTCATGTAGGGAGTCATGAGCACCCTCGACTTCCAGGCCATGACCACAGATTCCCATCAACAATCAGTTTTCCGGGCAAATAAGTGCCCAGCAGGGTATCACCACGCTCCGGAACATATTTGTTGCCTTCCAGGACGTAACACAACTGAATAACCAAAAGCGCAGTCCAATGGTATTTGATTAGGTTGGTGTTACTGAGGTGAACCTGTGCCTCAATGGCCATCAGGAGCCGGTCGAGGAAATCCTTCTATAATATACCAACGATCACGTGGCTCACGCTTACCGCCAAATTCTGAACTTCATGGCCGAGACCAAAACGTGGACTCATGCCTCCAGATAAGCCAAATAGAATTTTCCGGCCTCTACCCAATCTACTAATTCAACCTGGAACACATCGACCTGGTCAAATAATCTGTTGTGAACCTGTACTTCAAGGTCCGCGTCGCGAAGGGTTCAGTTGCCAACTACAGGGCTATTGTCGTCATCCTCTCAGACAAAACGATGCTGCTCGAAGGAGCCAAAGGGCGAATGAAGGTCATCGACGCCTCCGTGGAAACTACCATTTGAACGTCACAGCCAACCCCTACATGCACGCGCAGTGCTGCACATGTCATACGACAAAAATAAAATAAAATCTAGTGTTCTTCTCCAAAGGCCAGCTCGAAAAAGTTGTTGCCGCTACAAAGACCAATTAAAGCACTTCTCTGGCATCTAAGTGCGCGACGAGCTGGCGCGCCTTGGAGGGCGCAGCGGGCAGGAAGCCGGCATCATCAACCTCGACATTTCAGAAAACCGCGGGACGCACTGGGTAGCTTTCAAGCGACGCCAACTTACCTTTTCTACTTTGACTTGTGAGGCCCTGTACCGCCTCCTGAACTAAATTTGTATCTTCGCAGAGCAAGGGGATGCAACCACCAGTCACTGCCACTGACCTACTTCACGCTCCTGGTTAAACAAAAAGACCGATGGGCCTGTTTGCGGTCACCTGTCGATCGCGGTGCCAAAGGCGCCTGCGCAGACTCCAACAAGTTTGAGGCGGCGTTATCTTTCCTATGACGGTAATTTGGAGACGGCCCCTCTTTTTGGCATTGTGTCCTCTTGTCGTTTCGACAAACAAGCAATGCCAGTGGACATATTCAGACGTCCACGCGCGACACCCCTCCCCCCCCCCCCCCGGCCTCCGGTGCTCTCTCTCGAAGAAAGGCATGGTTAAAAACAACGTGTATTTTGTCTCGTTGCTCACCGCCTACTATTCCAGAGCCCTGCTTGTATGCTTCATCAGGTGAAACTGTGTTCACTGGAGAGAGCCGTCAATTACTTATGCAACTTAACTGAAACATTAGAGCCCTTTAACATATGTACGTGACAATGTGATTGTATCAGCCAACACACGCGCAGCAAAGATATATATGGTAATGCGGGAGTACCACAACGTTGGAAATGTCTATTGTCTTTTATGGAAAGTAAGGAATGATAAAAAATCAAAATGTTAATGTTCTTCTAGCATGGCCAGAATCCATTTGGAACATTCTAAAATAAATGTGCTGTGAACTCAATCAGATATTTACATATATTTCTAGCTGTATGGATAAATACATTTTGATCAGTTTTGCTGCTGTCCCGTAATATTAGACTCTCCCTTTCGAGGCTCGTCCAATATCACGGTACAGCAGCAAAACTGTACAATTATTTCCCCATACAGCTACAAAAAATATTGTTGTATCTATAATCTATAAGTACATTTTTCTCTCCGTCCACGATTCACTGTAGAATCACGAGGCAGATCCTAAATAAGATTTCCAGACATTCCACAAAACTTACGAAACTAGATAAATTATATTCATTACTGTTTAAGTTTCCATGTCGGCACGGAGAACGTGAAGATGCGTCTATTGAAAATGGCTATCAAATAACGTCTGCAACTTTACCTGAACTGTCGAGCACTTTGGCATGTATACTCGGTCATGTGATTGCATCAACAAATGTAAGCGCAGCAATAATGTCAGTGCAAATGTGAGAGTACGGCAAGTTAGAATGGTCCATTGTCTTTCGTAGAAAGTTAGGAATAATACAAAATTTTAAAAGTTAAAATGTTTAATGTTATTCCAGCACCGCCACAAATGCACTTTTTGACATATTTTTAATTATCAGATATATCCAACTTATTCTAGCCATAAAATATTTGTGCAGAGTTTGCGCTGGTTCGTGATATTAGACTCACTCCGACGGAGGCTCGTCCAATATCACAATACAGAAGCGAATCTGTACAATTATTTTGACATACGGCTAGAAAAATATGGATATATCCATTAATTCAGAAAATCGAAGTTTTCATCCCCTTCAATGAGAACTCTATAGCAAACAAAGAGCTTAATTTTCAGCTAAAATGGGCTAATTTCTTATCTTTTAACTAGGGATCTTATATTGAAACTATATTTATATTCGTCAGCTATTGCAATCCTAATTCAGATTTGGGATGCTAAATGTTACCGGCAGGACATTTCTTTATTAGGTAAAAAAACTTCCTGAACCTTCTGTACAAATAGGTAGAGTATGGTATATACTACAGAAGCTGATACTAAACATTCTCCACTTTTCGAATGGACGAACAGCAATCGGGCACAATTAAATCTACGACTTACTCATTTAAAAAGACATTTATCAGTACCTTGCACTGTTAAGAGATACGTGCACCATTAGGTCCATTTTTGTTCTGAAAACAGCAGTTATTTACCAGTTAATGTGGTTATAACACGACCTAGACACGGAGAAAGATACTTTAGCAGTTAGTGTAGTTGTGACACGAGCTAGACACAGAGAAAGATACTTTAGCAGTTAGTATGGTTATGATACGACCTAGACACAGAGAAAGATACTTTAGCAGTTAGTATGGTTATTATACGACCTAGACACGGAGAAAGATACTTTAGCAGTTAGTGTGGTTATGACACGACCTAGACACAGAGAAAGATACTTTAGCAGTTATTATGGTTATGATACGACCTAGACACAGAGAAAGATACTTTAGCAGTTAGTGTGGTTATGACACGACCTAGACACGGAGAAAGATACTTTAGCAGTTAGTATGGTTATGATACGACCTAGACACAGAGAAAGATACTTTAGCAGTTAGTGTAGTTGTGACACGAGCTAGACACAGAGAAAGATACTTTAGCAGTTAGTATGGTTATTATACGACCTAGACACAGAGAAAGATACTTTAGCAGTTAGTGTGGTTATAACACGTCCTAGACACAGAGAAAGATACTTTAGCAGTTAGTGTGGTTATGACACGTCCTGGACACAGAGAAAGATACTTTAGCAGTTAGCGTGGTTGTGACAGGAGGTTTTTTTGAGCTTTATTACGCAAGACACTTTTCATCTGAATTCATCGCCAGCCATATTGATAGACTTCCAGTTTAATTAAATCTTTAACATTTCGACAAAATATTACCAAACAAACACCAACAGCAGGAGCAGAAACATGCATTGTGTCAGTGTTTATGTTAATAATTTACTGATTTTGCCTCATGATACCTTCCTGAGAATTGCAAATTTTGGTAGACTTATAAAAAACCAGCTGCCAGTTTGTCCATCATACAGATAAATGTAATCGCTTATACTTAGATTCCTCCTCTAATGACCTACTTTGAAAATTTGATTAGAAATGAAAGAAAGTCGAAATTTTCCCTCTTTTTTCTTTTACATAAAGAAACTTGGGAATATACATTCATATCGTGTTGACCTTGGATGATATATGATGATAAATCTGTTGTTAACCACTATAAATAAAATGTTTCCCAATATCACTATAGGAAATGAGACAGTAAAAGAAAATCTTCTAAATAAATTCATTGCTTGACTATTTTTAAAGCACATGCGTAGGATGTGAATACGAAAACACACTGGCAAATTGCAGCTGGGTATGCTAAGATACACGTATGCACAATATCGTGAAATACGATTAACGCACGCGACATCTTATTAACATAATGTGAGCTAATACGAGGTTTTCTCAAGGTTGCAGATGATATTATTGTAAGTTCATACAAATTGAAATTTATTTTTTCCTGTGCAGCAAATGTCAACAAGTAAACTGATGAATCGGGTTTAATTTTAAAAAATTGGATGTATTAAGGCGGATTCCAAATGTTCCCTGAGACGAAGGTATATTGTTTTGTCCTTTACGTCCATCGTCGGATACATACTGATATATTAGACACTTATGGATACATGCTCATCTATAAACACTGACCCAGATGCGACTATCATACATTACCTCTGTTGTATGTAATACTGTCTGTAGAAATTCAAGCTGACTTCCTATCTGCACAGTGACCATTAAAAATAGTGTTGGCTGTTTCCAAAAGTAAGGTTGAATCTGTAGCAAGAGTATTTATTAGCAATCGATTTTTATTTATTTTTTCCTGATTATTGCAAAGTCGCTTTTTTAGTAGAAATTATTTTTTTTCCAATTTCAGATATTTGGCGTGATCTCCATGATGTTCGTCTTCCTTTCCATTATATCATTTTCGGCGGGAACTCACGAAACCTTTCATTACTTCATCAAAGTTCCAGTCAACAACAACGGATCTTCTCTCACTGTAACGAATGAATCTTCTCTCACTACCGCCATCAAAACTCAGATAGAAAGCAACATAACCCTGACATCTAGTACTGACTATTTAGAAGTGAGGGCAAAACACCCAGTTTTGGAGATTATTGATATCGTATGCCTAGTTTTCTTTACGATCGAATACATAGCGCGCCTCCTTACTGCACCCCGGAAGTTGAAATTCGTCACTTCGGTTATGGGCGTCATCGACCTTCTAGCCTTAATTCCAGATTACATAGAACTGATTGTTTATGCCGTCCGACCAGGCTTACGTAACGACACTGTAGCTATGAATTTCATACAAATTCTCAGAATAATTCGAATTTTGAGAATCTTCCGTCTTATTAGACATATACCAGGTCTTTGGATTATGATCTATACCCTGAAAGCAAGCTTTGGTGAGCTGGTTTTATTGACAGCCTTTATGATGGTAGGGATGCTGATCTTTGCATCTCTCATGTACTTTGTCGAGGACAAGACTGTATTTACTTCTATCCCACGTGGATTCTGGTGGGCTTTGATCACCATGACAACGGTTGGCTATGGCGACATGTATCCGGAAACAGCACTCGGTTGTTTGATTGGGTCTTTTACGGCCTTGTCGGGTTTACTGATGATTGGGTTTTCTGTGCCCATTTTGGTGAATAATTTCGTTATGTATTATACACACGTACAGATAGCACTGCACGAGGAAAAGAAAGAAAAGAAAAAGAAAAAGATAGAACAGAAAGAAAATGGACTTGATGAAAAGACCCAAACGCAAGCATTTGCAGGCTTTAAACTTCTCATGACCCGAGAGAATGAAAACAACAATAAGGATAACACAGATTTTGGAAATAAATCTAACACAGAAAACGATTCCACCGTTTTGGAAAAAGGCGATAATAGCAAAGAGAAAGAGTTGTAAAATATGAATCAGATTATATATCTATTGCATACAAGCTAAGTGGCAATATTGTGATGGGTTCAAAGATTAGCTAATCTGTTTATAATGGAATTTGTTGAATTTTATATGATTTTAAAGTAATTTTAACAGAATGAATTCCACACTATGTGCTAGTTCACAGAGAGATCCAGATCCTTATGAGTGTTTGAGACGGCAGTTGATTACTGATTAAGAAGACTTGTTATACCCACCACAAAATCCAAGAACAGGATCCAGTTTTCAAATTGATATCAGAACAGAAGTGTACAATAAATAATGCATGTGTATTTTGAAAGAGCTTTGTTTGCAACTGAATCAACAGATTCAATATATCTTCTCAAATTCCCCCAATATCTTAAAATGCGTTTTGCAACTATAGACTCTATACTACGACTTCTATAGACTCTCTGATATCACATCTATAGACTCTCTGATATCACATCTATAGACTCTCTGATATCACATCTATAGACTCTCTGATATCACCTATATAGACTTTTTGATATCACTTATATAGACTATATGATATCACTTATATAGACTCTGTGATATCACTTATATAGACTGTATGATACCACTTATATAGACTCTGTGATATCACTTATATAGACTGTATGATACCACTTTTATAGACTCTATGATATCACTTTCATTGCATAACGTTATATTTTAAAAGGCATTTTGCTTCTATAGACTTTATGATATCACTTTCATTGCACAAGGTTATATGTTCAGGCTATTATATATTCTCCCACTTTTGGATTACTACTGCAAAATTTTGGAAAACACATCTGCAGTTAATATTGACAGGATCCACAAACTTCAGAAGAGGCCAGCAAGAATAATCTTGAATATATCATATGACACACCATTTAAAACTCTGTTCTCCAACTTGTAGTGACTGAAATTTGAATATCGACTTACTGACCACAAAGTGATGTAAATGGCTAAAGTTACAAATGTAAGCTATCAAACATATTTACAAAATATGTTTGAATTCAATGGAGACAAAGTTCTTGAAGGACGTCAGCTCAGACCAGTTACGAATAATAACATGTAGCACGTACCTTAGCCAAAAACAAATACACTGAACAAATCATTCTCCTTCTCTGTTGCTATCTTATGAAATGAACTCCCAACAATAATTAGGTCTGAAACAAATCTATATAATTTTACATTTTGGTGTGTGTTTTAATGGCACAGTAACACTTGTCAAGGCTATATAGAGCCGGGGCTAGTGGAGTTATGTGCCTTGCACAAGGACACAACACGGTAGTCGATCTAGGATAATTTAGTGATGGGAATCGAACCCGCACCCTTCTGCTCAGGAGATCAAAACCTTAACCACATGCAATAATGTAAGTTCCAAGAATACACGTACCTAAGCTTCGCCCACAGCTAATCTGATTGGTCAGTTATGAAAAGCATTTTGCCATTTATTTTATTAAAAAAAAAAAAAAAAAAAAAGATTGAAGATTTGTTCAATTTGATAACATATATGATTTTACGTTTTTCCTCTCCAAAATTTGGTAGAAAAGATGGCAACGTGAATAAGGACCCTATAATTAACCAATAGGATTAGTTGTGAGTGGAGCTCAGGTGCGGGTTTGTTGGAACATACGCATGTCATCTTAGCTCGCCATAAACATCCACGAATTATATATATTATTCTGATATTACCGATTGACAGCGATATATAGATAAATGTTTGTCGAATCGATCGAGGTAAGTATTGCTTTGCCTAGATTGTCATAGTTTTGGTACAGACGCTTCAAAACGACAAGAGTACGGAACACCGTCCTGGCGAGTTTCCTCCCTTAACATTCCGTATAATACATAAAATCCCTCTACCGTACCATTTACTTCCAATCCTGCCGTTATGGCCCAAATCCCCGTGGTTACCAAGGGTACGACAATTTCTTGAAGGATGAGAAATTAATTACTCGTTTGTAGAAAGAGTGAGCCTTACTCTGACCGCTACAAACAATTAGAGGAGTACACCATCCGATGAACACATGTAAACGACAACAAATGTACGATATATTTGACGGGTACTAAGTGTAGCCAAGCATAGGCGTTAGATGTCTATTGCACGAAATGTTTATATACATGTAATAAATGGTGGTTATTACCTATACTATACACGAAGAGACTCACCAAAAAAAAAAAAAAGTAATTTGAGCAGTTAATAAATTCCAAACTACATCAGCTATTTCTTTCTAACCAGACATGTTTATATAAAATAAACTAAAGAAACCAGTCTATGCAAAACAACTCGACAGGAATACAGGACATATAAAATTAAACTTGCTCGGGTTAAACACCAAGAAAACCAGAATATCTTAATCAATGGTAACTGTGACACCGATGCAAGTTCGATTCGTAGAATAAATTAAACAATGGCAACATGCGTAATTTTACTTCCACTATAGGTCCTTTGTTTGAAGCAGGCATTTCTAAACCGGCAACCACTGTGAGAACAAAAGATTGTGTTCATGGCAAATCCGATTTCCGAGGTGAACGGAGACGACAATTGATAACTAATACATGTTAAAAAAATTAACAGTGTCATTATTTACATCTAAAGAAAAAAAAAAGAAAAAAAGAAAAAAAAAATTAATGATGTAGAAAAAGAAAGACCAACAGATACTATAACGAGTTCTCTGTGCAAACATTAAAAAGATATACTTCATGACAAACGCAGTTGATGTTCTACCCACATTCCGCAATTTCAAGGTGCAAATAAATCCTGAAAATTTACTGCAATGGAAATATTTTGAAAATAAATGTATTTCGTATTTAAGACTATTAAATAATCCGTGGTGGAAACGTACGTACGTTGGAAATGTAATGAAAAAAGATTAAACAATTGGGATATATCATGTTTGCATAATAATGCATGCATATCGATTTGCAATTCATAATAATTTGTTGCCCGGCATTTTATAGTTGCAATCAACACTAAAATTCTCATTTCATATGTCAGAAAGAAGACTGTGTTAATTAATGAAATATTCAATCAATCATGAACTATATCTTGGTAAATCGATACTATTCACCTTTTAATTTCATCCAATCAATCATGAAATATTTCTTGGTAAATCGATACTATTCACCTTTGAATTTAATTAATTCCAAAGGATAATTACCTTCATTTTTTTTTCCTCCGACATTTTACGGTGACAAGGTTGAGATTGCTTGGATTCACATTTATAACATCAAAGTGCTCACGAACTATGTACAAAAATGAAGAATGTAATTCACATAGTATGAATAATTTTAAAAAATCGCAAGTGAGTGTGCAGTGATTGTATCTGTTTCACACCTATATGTTTAAAGCTTTACATGCCTGTAGAGAGAGAGAGAGAGAGAGAGAGAGAGAGAGAGAGAGAGAGAGAGAGAGAGAGAGAGAGAGAGAGAGAGAGAGAGAGAGGATTGCTGGCATTGTACACGCATTTCTATATTATCAATCATGTAATAGAAAAATATTACATACAGATTTAATAACTTTTATCATGATAGATCACTAAATGTGTTAAGTGTAGTATATAGTATATATATATGCGTATATGTATTTATCTATCTGTCTATCTGATCTGATTCCCAAACATATAACTAATTCTGAGACAATTGTTATAGATCACTTTTTGTAGAAATAATTGCAAGATAGTATATTTTAAACGAATGTAATTTAGAATAAAATTTAGCATGTTTACATACTTTAAATAAAAAATACTCATTATTTAATTAATCCATTTCTCCATATATGCATTTTAACCTCTTCAAGTACCTTCCTAATCTGATATATTCGTATGTATATGAATTATATGCACTCCCACCTTCATTAATTCATACATACATATATGCACATACATACATACATACATACATACATACATACATACATACATACATACATACATACATACATACATACATACATACATACATACATACATACATTGAAAACTGCCATAAGCAGTCACCTGTGGAAGCAAGAAGAATGACGTTCCAATGCAGTCGATTACCTTCACGAAGTCAACTTCTTTGATAACTTGGTTCAGGAAACACATAAAAGTTGCTGTGCAAGACAGGTGTTTGCTTAAGAAAGGTGGCCTTTGATGACAGGTTTGACCATACATACATACATACATACATACATACATACATACTGACATCTAAAAGTTTTTTTGTAAAAGTGCCATTCGGTATCAAAACTATTCCATTTACAACATACACATGCAAAATATTTTACAGACATATAGACTGACTTCATTTCTTTCTTAACGTGGACCCTGTGGGGTCATTCACCAGAAAATCTATGTCGCTAAACGTATAGTTTCAGTTGCATCATAAATAAATTGATCATATAATCTGCTTGTCTCCTATTTATTACACCTAGAAAAACAATCTTTGAAATATAAAAAAAACCCCAACAAAACAACATATATGGAGATACTTCCATTAATTCTGCAGCCGTTCATAATAACGGGTTTCTACATAATTATGACACAAAGAACATCAATTATTTATAATTTTACCATACCTATGCAATTCTAAAAAGTGTGTATAAAGTCTATTCACAAGGATTTCCAATTCACTGAATGAACCTGCTTCATTTAGAAAGTCGTTTATGTATGAAATTCCGTTTTCAACTTAATACTTATACATTACACTATAAATACCAATTCTAACATTGGGATTCATCCATATTTATGTTTGTAGCAATTCCTATTTATTTTGTAATATAAACTTATGATATAGCTTAATATATGATGAAGAAAAAAAAAATCCATCCAAAATTTATTTTTGGCCTATATGTCTCTCTTCAAGAAAATGTTCCAAACATTAAAAAATTGTCTACATGGGAAGCGAAGGCAACTAAAATATTTTGTCCATTTTAGCTCAGAAATAATTATTCCAAGTTAAAGGATATCTGTGAACATACTGAATTCCGCCAATTTTATACCACATTCATGGTAACCATTAATAATGACATTTCTTTTAATTATATATCTTGCCCCACCCAAAACAAACGTATGGAAAATATAAGCTAACTCCATTAAGTACATTATGAGGAGAATTTGGTAAACTCAATAATAAATTAGTATATTTTGACAGTGCTAAACTTTTAAGGAGAATTTGGTAAACTCGATAATAAATTAGTATATTTTGACAGTGCCAAACGTGTAATAACTGAAATTTTACCAGCTGGTACGAGCATTCTTTTTCATCATTTCAAAAGATTTCCAACTTCACTCATCGATTAATTTTACCATATTATTTAAGTCTGTAAAAATTGCATAAGTAAAGTTCAGTTGAATCCCAATTAGGAATTATATTCTAAACAATACCTAACATTACTTCCTGTTCTACTGTCAATC